>JAWNGG020000007.1:1200000-1800000 GCA_036937485.2 Tetragonisca angustula | reverse complement strand
TAAGATTTTATGATTTTCGTTTTGTTTAATTACAATTAAAATGTTCTCACAAAGAATTCTACTCAGAATTGAAAAATTAAACACGAAAAAAACAAGTGTAGCATGTAGTGGAACGATGATGATGCTCATTCTTAATTCAGTTCATGTTCTTGCACTGGACGATTGTCACCGTGTACTTTAATCAGATAATATTCTCGTGACCCTTGCAACTGAATCATAATTCTATGATAATTTAGAAACGCGATGCAGGTGGACTCGGCGTGACCAAGACCGTCCTGTTTGAAATAGACTGAAGCGGAACAACCCTTGGTGAACTGGCAGGTGTAGGAATTATGTAAAGAGTAACTGGAGCGCACTGTAAATTAATCATTTAATAACATGCATGTAACAGAGTGAACTCATAAAAGGACTTTTTAGACAATTCAAATTTAATTTAATTTAATTGCTTATTAACAATAGCTAGTAGTGTTTGATACTGGAAAAAAATCTTCGTTACTACTGTTTATGATACAAGATACAACCCAAATGAGTAGAAAACGTATTGAAAAATACGATAAAAATATCAAGAAAATTAATCGAATATAATGATGAGTATACTTTTCTCAAGAGTGTACCTAACACATTACTTACACTGTATTTTGTAACTATAACACTCTAATATTTTCAATTCTTACATGTGATAATATGATAACTATATGTATGATATAACCTCTATCTGAATTCGTATTTTTAAGAGTATAACGAAAAAAAATAGAACCTCTATAAAAACATCGTGAATATTTTCTGCATTTTTCTAAATTGTATATATTTTATGCATTTTTACTCTTGACAATTTTGTGTAGATATATAAACCATAGAAACTCGTAATTTGGTGATAAGAAATGAAGAATACCATATCTTAATCATATTAATCGTTTCCCCGGAAAAGAATAGATTACATTCACGAGAAGATAAAATAAATAAAACTATAATGAAATGAAGTTAGAATCTAAATGTAGGTAAACTCGAAAAAGAAATGATGGAAATGAAAATGAAAGAACAAATGATGAACAATAATTCATTATTAACCATTAGGAAAAATAAAATACATTGACAATAGAAATAAGACATGCGTTTGATAGATTGACAGTTAAGAGGAAATGGTAGAACATAACTGCCAACCTATACGTGTGCATGTTAAGCGTGTTAAAGTGTGAGAGTTGTATGTTGGTGTGGGTGATGACGGCATTCAAGGACTTACTTTTGTATATATTATACGGTATGTACAACAAAGAAAGTTCTAGAAAGAACAAACCAATGAACAGTAAACAAGTGTATATAGAAACTAAAATTTAACTGAGACGTTATTAACAGTAACACCCCTAATATTCCACTGCACAAACTAATAAATTCCAGCACATACAATTCATACAATTCACACAATTCACACAATTCACACACTTCACACAGTTCAGACAGTACACACAGTTTATACAGTTCATACAGTTCATGCAATACATACAAGTGAAAGTAATACAATATTTCGCAGCGTTTCATACTAACATACATACTTATCTAACTTTCATATTACACAATAATTGTACAATAATTTGCAGCCCTACCAGCGTAATTTGTATCAAACACACGTTTATTAAACTTTGAAACGAAACTAGGGAAACGAAACTAATGACACGCTTCAATATCGTGCCTTGTAAGAGATATAACGCGAAATGAAACCGCGATTTGTCAGTGTGCCAAATTGGGGTTCGACCACTTAGCCTAAGTAATCTTGCACTACCCCCAACAGCACAGTGGGGTTCTTCGGAACCACTGGAGCCGAATTACAAAGGACGCTAGACTACAAGAACCTACTTCGTCCTATCGGGCAAGGTTCCCTGACTTGGCACACTGACAACGAAAGTTAAAAAATCTATTCTAGTGCAATGGCAGTAACAATATTAATAACGAATGAAAGAAGAGCGGAGAGAGGATATCCCTAATTTCTTTTCAAGTTAAATAAACGTGTCTTTGTACAGAATGCGCTCACAGTGAATTTACACATATTAACTATCTTATGATTAACTAAAACTAAACGCACGCAACTTAAAACTAAGGCGCGCGCATCCCACGATGTCCATGCAAGATCCCTCGTCGTCCATCGGCCCAATAATTTACTTATCAACTAATTGTTCCTACAGTTCAGTTTAGGTCGTGAAATAAAGAATGAACAGAAATTTTCACGATCTAAACTCAACTGTAGGTTGCGTAGTTCTTAGCTTGATATCATTTTACAAACATTATAGTTTTACAAACTTCAATGTCTTTAAAACGATATCAATTACCAGGTCTCACCACGAGGAGGTGACTACGCACGAGACCCGCCCGGGCCCGAATCCCATCCACCCTCCATTACATTCAAGCAACTCGACATTTAAATTAATGAATGCCGAATTTTTATTCTACTTGGCCCGGGGTTACGTAAAAAGGAGACAGACGTTCCATAGTTCAATCTCAAACGTAAGTTTAAATCTTAATTCTAAAGCGCATGTATGAAATTGAACTGTGGAAGTCTGTATCCCGAACAACGATCGCGTTAACAATCATACATTACATATAATCATACAATCATACAATCATACATTCATACAATACATAACTGAAACTAAACGCACTCAACTTAAAATTAAGGCGCACGCAACTTAAAATTAAGGCGCACGCATCCCACGATGTCCGTGCGAAATCCCTCGTCGTCCATCGGTGGCCCGCTGGGGGCTTAATAGTTTACTTATCAACTAACTGTCCGGACAATCATTCAATCATACAATACATACAATCATACAATAACGCAATACATACAATCATACAATGCATACGAATGCAAATCACACAACTTGTCGCAATCACTCGCAGTCTTTCATACTAACCACACACTCGTTTAACATGAAAGTTACACAACAATTGTACAATAATTCGCAGCCCTAACAGAGCATTCTGTATCGAAAACACATTTATCGAACTTTGAAGGAAATTAGGAGAACGAAACTATTAACACACTTCAGTATCGTGTTCTGCAAGGGATATAACGCGAAATGAAACCGCGATTTGTTACTGTCATTGCACTAGAGTAGAATTATTTTTGTTACTGTCATTGCACTAGAGTAAAGTTTCCAACTTTCGCTGTCAGTGTCCCCAAATCGGGGTTCGAGCACTTAGAGGCATGTATCCCAGCGTACCCCCATCGGCACAGTGGGGTTCATTCGGAACCCAGGCTGGAGCAGTATTACGAAGAGCTACGTAGACTACAAGAACCGAACTTTGCCTCTACAGACATGAAGCTGCAGTTCCCCGACTTGACACCGTGACATCGCGGTTTGTCAGTGTAGCAAATCAAGGTTCGAGCACTTAGAGGCAAGTAGTCTAGCGCTACCCCCAACGACACAGTGGGGTTCCGAAGAACCACTGGAGCCGAATTACAAAGGACGTTCGACTACAAGAACCTACCTCGTCCTTTCGGACGAGGCTGCAGTTCCCCGAATTGATACACTGACATCGCAGTGTGTCAGGGTGTCAAGTCGGGGTTCGAGCACTTAGCGGCAAGTAGTCTAACGCAACCCCCAACTGGCACAATTAGGGTTCCGAAGAACCACTGGAGCTGAATTCTAGGGTACGCCAGACTACAAGAACCTACCTCGTCCTTTCGGACGGGGTTGCAGTTCCCCAACTTGACACACTGGCAACGAAAGTTGGAAACTTTACTCTAGTGCAATGACAGTAACAAAAGTAATTCTACTCTGGTGCAATGGCAGTAACAAATGTAACTCTACTCTAGTGCAATGACAGTAACCAAAAGAACTCTATTCTAGTGCAATGACAGTAACAAATGCATCTCTACAATAGTAACAACGATCGGAAAAAGAAGAGAAAGGATGTGTCCCTAATTTCGTCTCAAGTTAAATAAACGTGTCTTTGTAGAGAATGCGCTCACAATGAATTTACATAAACTAAACGCACGCAACTTAAAATTAAACGCTCGCAACTTAAAACTAAGACGCACGCATCCCACGATGTCCCTGCGATATCCCTCGTCGTCCATCGGTGGCCCGCTGGGGGCCCAATAGTTTACTTATCAACTAATTGTACCTACAGTTCAGTTTAGATCGTGAAATAAACAGAAATTATCACGGTCTAAACGGAACTGTAGGTTGCGTAGTTCTTAGCTTGATATTGTTTCACAAACATTAAAGTTTATCATTTTTCGTTTTGCAACTTATTGTCAGCTTGGTAACGTTTTACAAACTTTAATGTCTGTAAAACGATATCAATTACCAGGTCTCACCACGAGGAGGTGACTACGCACGAGACCCGCCCCGGGCCCTATTCCCAACCACCCTCCATTACATACAAGCAACTCGACATAATTTAATCAATCATTCACTTAATGAATACCGAGTTTTTATTCTACTTGACCCGAAGTTCCGTAAAAATGAGGCAGAATGCAACGGTTAAGGAAGGAACAAGAGGAAAAGTTGGACTGTGCTTAATAGCCATAGAAAAATCGTATAAAACTGGTCTCTTGGTAACAAAAGAAGATAAAAACGAAGTAGAAATAACAAAGGCCTTGATCAGTATACAAAATAACGTGCAAGAGAATATTCAAGACCCAGAAAATATAGAAAACATACAAGCTCCAGAAGAGCCTGAAGTCTTAACATCAAGACACCACGAATTACACAGTAAAAAGATGGACAACACGTATAAAATTGACTGATAAGTACGGTGATTACTATGTCCTCTCAACATATAACGAAGTGGTTAACGGACCAGAATCACAAAATTTGAAGACAGCGTTGGAGAAGAAAATAGAGCATGGAAATGTTCAAGAGCAATATGTAAAACATGTATGCCGAATTGTTAGAGAAATTAGAGAACGAACGGATTGAAATTGAAAGCAAATTGAACTGTAGAAAAACAAAAACAGCAAGAGGCATTAACTGTAAGTAAACTTGAAATGGTGGAAATGAAAATGAAAGAACGAATGGAAAAATGGACAGAGGAGCAACGAGCAGAATGGAAAAACGTGATGGAAATAAAGTTAACGAAGAAAAATAGACTCAATTGGTAGGTGAACAGATATTTTTACAGGAAAAGTCAAAAGAAGTAAAAAGGCTATACTTTTAGAGGAAAAGTTAAAGGAACAAGAAGCAAAAGGAAGAGTACAAAATAGTGTTGCAGAGACTTATAAAAATTCCAGTATGAGATTGAACTATGGAACTCTGTCTCCGAAACAACGAACGCTTTAACAAGAAGTTGATCTGCCGCACAATCATACAATACATACAATCATACAACTCATACAATTCATACAATTCATACAATTCACACAAATCACATAATTCACACAACTCATACAGATCATACTCAGCTTTTCATACTAATGACACACTTGTTTCACTCGAAAGTTACACAATAATTCGCAGCCCTACCAGCGCAATTTGTATCAAAGACACGTTTATTAAACTTTGAGCCAAATTAGGGAAACGAAACTATTGACACGCTTCAATATTGTGCCTTGCAAGAGATATAACGCGAAATGAAAAATGAAAACCGCGATTTGTCAGTGTGCCAAATCGGGGTTCGAGCATTTAGAGAGGCAAGTAGTCTAGCGCTACCCCCAACGGCACAGTGGGGTTCCAAAGAACCACTGAGCCGGATTACAAAGGACGCTAGACTTCAAGAACCGAACTTCATTCTTTCGAACAAAGCTGCAGTTCCTCGACTTGACACACTGACATCGCGGTCTGTCAGTGAGCCAAATCGAGGTTCGAGCACTTAGCGGCAAGTAGTCTAGCGCTACCCCCAACAGCACAGTGGGGTTCTTCGGAACCACTGGAGTCGGATTACAAAGGACGCTAGACTACATAAACCTACCTCGTCCTTTCGGACGAGGCTGCAGTTCCCCGACTTGACACACCGACAACGAAAATTGGAAAATCTACTCTAGTCTAATGATAGTAACACTAGTAACAATGAACAAAAGAAAAGCGGAGAAAAGGGATCCCTTATTTCGTCCCAAGTTAAATAAACTTGTTTTTGTACAGAATACGCTCACAATGAATTTACATAAACTAAACGCACGCAACTTAAAACTAAACGCTCGCAACTTAAAACTAAGACGCACGCATCCCACGATGTCCCTGCGATATCCCTCGTCGTCCATCGGTGGCCCGCTGGGGGCCCAATAATTTACTTATCAACTAATTGTTCCTACAGTTCAGTTTAGATCGTGAAACAAAGAATGAACAGAAATTTTCACGATTTAAATTGAACTGCAGGTTGCATAGTTCTTAGCTTAATACCGTTTCACAAACATTAAAGTTTATCGTTTTACAATTTAGCTTGATAACGTTTTACAAACTTTAATGTTTGTAGAACGATATCAATTACCAAGACCCACCACGTGGAGGTGACTACGCACGGGTCTCATTATAATTTATTGTAAATCAGTACTGTTTCATGTATTTCTTACACAGGTTTCAACTTGTATTGAAATTAAGTAATTTGTTAGAAAGAGAAATGGTATTCGTAAAATAAGGCATAATTGTTTGATCTATCTAATGACTAATTTTAGATATTGAAAAAATATTCTTGTTTGACTAATTAAGTAAAAGACTAAATTATTTTCCAAATTATAGATTCAAAGAGAAATTCTGAAAGTACCTAATAATATTTAAATAGCAATAGTATTATTGTATTAATATTATCCATATGTATGCATAAATGTAACGTACAACACGGTAATTGTTAAAGTATGGAAAATAATAAAGTATATCTTGCACGACTACGATACAAGTCATGGAAATTGAACTCGTATTCAGGTTCAAATAATCACGATCAAGTATTAACTCAACACCAAAGAAAGCAAACCATGTAACTTACCAATCGTTCAAGTCAGAATTGTAGATTAAGGTTTGGTTGCAGACATATTATTCAAGATATTTCTGCTAAATGTTGATTGATGTGCACACGATGGAAGTTCAATTGGTAATGAGCCTCCATACTGCTGAAGGTTAATCATATTTTAGTCGTCAGTGATCCGGAATTGTTGACAATTTTTTTTCGCACTTCTAAAATTTGGTCGATGTACACACGACGGAAGTTTAATTGTTAATGATTCTCCGCTCAAGGTTAGTATGTATTTGTCGTCAGTGATTCAGGACAGCTGATAATTTTTTTCAAACATCTAAAATTTGGTCGATGTGCCCACGACAAAAATTCAATTCGTAATGAGCTCTTGTTTCCGTATCGATCGACATTAATCTGATTTTTCGGTCGTTAATGATGCGATAGAGGTAATGAAAATTTCTGGGAAATGTACTAGTGACTCGATTACTACAAATCTTTAATTGAAAATTTTAAATGGTACTTAGAAATGTTATAGAAGAGAATTTATTGTTTAATTGTCACAAATAAATCATTAGAAATATTGGATAATGTTTAAACAATTAGAATATTGAGAAATATTATTGAAGAACTCACTCCTAAATTTTGGTCAATCTGCACACGACGAAAGTTCAATTGGTAGTGAGTCTCCGTACCGCTGAAGGTTAATCATATGTTTTAGTCGTCAGTGATCCGGAATTGTTGACAATTTTTTTTCGCACTTCTAAAATTTGGTCGATGTACACACGACGGAAGTTTAATTGTTAATGATTCTCCGCTCAAGGTTAGTATGTATTTGTCGTCAGTGATTCAGGACAGCTGATAATTTTTTTCAAACATCTAAAATTTGGTCGATGTGCCCACGACAAAAATTCAATTCGTAATGAGCTCTTGTTTCCGTATCGATCGACATTAATCTGATTTTTCGGTCGTTAATGATGCGATAGAGATAATGAAAATTTCTGGGAAATGTACTAGTGACTCGATTACTACAAATCGTTAATTGAAAATTTTAAATGGTACTTAGAAATGTTATAGAAGAGAATTTATTGTTTAATTGTCACAAATAAATCATTAGAAATATTAGATAATGTTTAAACAATTAGAATATTCAGAAATATTGTTGAAGAACTCACTCCTAAAGTTTGGTCGATGTGCACACGACGGAAGTTCAATTGATAATGAGTCTCCTTACCGCTGAAGGTTAATTTAATGTTCCGATCGTCAGTGGCCCGGAACTGTTGATAATTGTTTTTTTAGTATTTCGAAACAATTTTTCTACTATACTAATCGATAGGTTTCAGATTTTTATCGCAAGGTTACACTTTCATAAATATGTTACAATGTCAAATGTAATAATTTATCAATTTTTTGATCTATAACTGACTAAAATTAAATAGAAATAACACTTTCATGATATTAATTTCTAAGTTATAACTGCATTGATATATATTAAATAGAAATTTTTGTAGAGAAAAGTTATGTATTAAAAAATCGAATTAAGAGTGATCGTCGCTTCAGAGCAACATATAAAAATTTTCACTCGTTTATTGTTTCAAATTGCAAAGAATGTATGTATTATGTATCTATCTATTCCGTTATTGTAAATTTATTTATTATAAATGAATTGTTCAAGCTATGAAATAATGCTTGAAAGTTCAATCACTGATTGAATTGCTACACGTAAATAGTTAAATTTGTTAAATAATACACAAAAATATCATCGAAATACATTATTTTACAATTTGAATAATTCATTTGAAAGAATTAAATTTTTAATAATTAAATTATTTTAGTTCTACAATATTTCTGGACACTACTTTATAGTTTTCACAATTTTTATATTACGATTAAACAATTAACTTAATTATTTCATTCAATAAGTCAACGTCATTTCTCTCAAGTACATTGTTCAAGATTCTGATAAATTACTAGTTAAATATTTTAAATAACACTTAGATTATATTACAGAAGAGAATTTATTGTTTAATTCTTGCAAATAAATCATTGGAAATATTAGATAAGAAATATTAGACAAATCATTGGAAATATTAGATAGAAATGTTTAAACAATTAGAATATTCAGAAATATTATTTAAAAATTCACTTTGAATGTTTAATCGATGTACACACGATGAAGGCTCAACTTATAATGACCTTTTTCGCTGTTCATCCATCGGATAAAGGTAAAGTCTACCACCAAAAACACTGTTTCTATTACAGTAATCAAGTTTTACAATGTTTATGTTTTATTTAGTCAAAATTTTTCAATTTTGCAGTTTTATTGTTTTATAGCCCCCATTAATTTTAGGCAATAATAAACACTGTAATTTTAGGGGTGTGCCAGAACCCGAAAATATCGGGTACACGATGGTCGGAGCGAGTCGGAAAGAGGTCGAGTCGGGTCGGATCAGATTCCCTGAAAATTGCGAGATTCCCGAAGGAATCTGGTTTCCTAAAAAAGTCGAGATTTCCCAAAATTTCGAGAACGCGGCTACCGTTTCTCGAACTACTCTACAATGCTGTACAGCAGCCTACAAAATATGTAAATACACAGTTCAATTTCTTCTGCCAGTGAAGTTATTGGAAACACGGATTCTAAGAATCGTGTGACCTGTTGTAAACGAACTTGTGACTGCGTGCTTAGTACTTGGACATTACGTACGCTGTTGAACAGTATCGCTGAGGAATTCGAGACGTTCAGACGTATATTTCAAAATCTGTGTGAATTTAATAAAGATTAAAACTCTTTAAAAAAAATGTGGAGTGATAGTGAGAGTGAAGTTGTGGTAGCAGGAAGTATGCAGGAAGTAGTGCAAAAGATATCATGCAAAGGAAGAAGGTAAGAAGAAGCTCGAAATGCACGCATTGTCACCATGAATTTAAAACTAACTATGCAAATACTACTAGTTTATCACGCCATTTGAAGCATATACATCCAAACATAAGTACATGCATTAGAAAAGAATCTGAATCGATATAAAATTTTTCGTATGTACAAAATGATACGCGAAAGATTGTTAAACCAAAAGACACAACAGAAGGAATTGCTCGAATCTCGATAAATTCGAGAATCCCGAAGAAATTTCGTGTTTCCAATCCGAAACGATATTTTGGATTCTCGCACACCTCTAATTATTATATATTACAATTAGTATGTAACTACATATATGTGTATAATTGCCAGTTGGTTTTAGTTTCAGAGATGAAGTTGTGTGTAGTTATCTCTAGTATGTAACAAGCGATAAATATAGTCATGTATAGTACTAGTAGGGTTAATGACATTTGGGAACCGCTTGATTCTGAATTTAGCATACATATAAATTGTAAAAACAATACTACGTATAACAATATGCACGGTATAAACAGTAGCTACATATAATATATAGCTACAGCTTATGTTTAATTTTCTTTAAAATTATACATCTGGTGGTTGTAGAGAATAGTCTTACCACTTTAACAAGTAATGGTGGATTAACTGTTTGATTAAAGGATTAAGATTCACTGACAAATAATGTTTAAATAAACAGATGACGAATCGATTAGACAATCATTCATTAAAACATTAACGAAAACCAGACGAGATGATATTTCAACGTTTTCAAAATTTTAATCTGGCATTGAACGTGCTCCAAGTGACCAGTTAAAAAAAATTTAGAAATATTCTTCATGTAAGATAAAGAGTATAGTTATTGACAATTGCGAATTATTTTAACGAGATTTTTTTCGTGGATGACTGATAAGTAATGAGTGTGATAAAGTGATGAAAAAAAAACGTTAATATTAGTTGTATCAAAATGTTAATATTAGTGAAGAAAGAAAAATGACGGGGAAAAGGAAGGAAGAAGTTGGAAACTTGGTGTCGAGTTTGATTCTCTGAAGCAGACCACTTGTGTCATTGCAATACAGCATTGCTAGTATGCCGTTTCCATATTCTGGTCCCCGCGGGGACGGTTTTACTGGTTGAGAAAAAAGAAAAGAAGTGGCAGGAAGAGGAGAAAGGAAAAAAAAGAGAAGAAAAACGCTTTTAAAAAGTTGGCAAAGCGTGCGTTGCTGCGACGAAACACGCAGCGCTTGAAATTGCGATGCTACGACACGTTTTCGAGATCTTTGCTAAAAACGACATGCGTCGAAAATGTTTTCGTAGAATTTAAGTAAAGAGTGAAAAGGAGCGGAAATATATTGGGTTGAGCATTATCTCAGAAGCAGAATTTTAAAATAAGCGTGAATACAGCACACGAGAGAATTTAAGCACTGTAAAAAATTTATACTGTGTTTATTATCATATAGACACTATAAAAATCGTAGTATGTATAGTATACATATAGATAAGAATATTATTATAAGGAGTTATAGTATATAGATGTTATAGTCTATAGGAAATGTATAAGGAATATATTATAGGAAATTTTTATAAATATATCATACAGAGTACATCTTAGGATGTTACATATGTGTTTTATGTTATTCTGTTGAATGTTTAAAAAATATTAACAATACACAGTAGTTAATTATACACATAGATTAATAAGATTGTAGATTATACATAAGAATAATTTTTCTAATATTATATAAATGATTAATATTAATATTACAAGTTATACGAAATATAACATCAATGTCACAAATAACGCTGTAATAAATACTAGCATAAACAAAATGATGGGAAACTTCACGACGTTCGTATAACCATTTGACACTTCACTTAACCTCAACTCTAGAAAATCGAAAGGAGCGTCCAGTTAACGTGCTTTCATCTCGCCGCGGAGGAAGGAACGTCTGAAATCAGTTCGCGTGGAACGGGGCATGTAAATTTCGTCCGGGATAAACTTTTCAATCTCGCGGACCTCCGCGGCGCTGACGAATTGCGAGCGGCCACGCTGTGACAGATGGATCTACCACGAACGATCTACGGTCTGTGTCCGCCCTCTTTCGCGATTGTTCCCCGCCCGGCGGAACCGCCAATTTTCTCGGACAACCGCAAAACCGCGGCAATAATAACAATCGCCCCACACGCGGGAGGGGTCGCATTAAAATGCACGAATAACAATCCTTAACCGAGACGAAACCTGTGATTACTTACGGATAAATCTTACTCGTCTGCCGATAGAGTCGACAGAGGTCTAGGATCTTCTCTAGGCCAAGGGATCACCCTACTCACAGTCGACTCCTTTCATACATTTTTAATGAGGTCCTTTCCCTTCGAGCCCGGTTTTCGTCTGGCAGAACGCATCGATCACGACCATCATCCAAAGACGTGGAATCAAGAGCATTCCGGTGATTTCGGGAAAGTTGGTTCTTTACGTCTAATAAAAGTGTAGAGGCAATGGATAATTCTTGGTGTTTTGAAGACGCGATTTTTTTCAAGCGTCCCTCTCTTGCATGATGAATTCTTTTCGTTATAATTTACATTGTATTGTGGATTCTTTCTACTTTTTTTTTTATTTTTTCTCTTCTATATTTTATTTTAATTCACTTGGGTTTACAGTGGTTTGCAAAAAAGAGAAAATAGACAATATGTTACAAGTAATAAGAAAATATTTTTCTGGACTTTTGATAGTTTAATTTAATTTGTACCAAAGCATTGCGAGATGCTTGAAATGATTAATTTATTCGCTAGAGATTCAAAGAAAATACGTACATACATCAAAAGTTACATTGAAGGTGATATTCTTAATTTCACATGCTCTTCGTAGACTATCGGTAATTTTAATGATGAATGGATTAAGTATTTTTCTCGTTTTTATTTTATCAAAGAGAATAAATTCTGCTCAACTTTCTTTCGTTATTAAATGTTGATCTTCTCAGTGTTTCTACTACTGGGATGAATGTAAACGAAAACGTGAGACAGAATATTTTATATTTTTTTAACATTTAATGAAATGCTCCGGGTTTAACAAAACTCAGAATCTCAAGTTCTTTAACCATCGTTAACTAAAAACGAAACTTGAAAAAGCGCGATAGAAAATTATTAGAAAACCTATGACCCGGGTAACAACTCACTCAACGCCATCGATTAGTCGTTGATTTTTCTGTTTCTTTTTTCTTTTTTTCGTTGCTCGAGCAATCAACTGCACGAGCAGCGTTCGTGTTTACCGTTTATTACTTGAAATTTATGCAGTTATTACGGATCTCAGCGCCAGGTGTCCGTGCAAACGCGTGGCTCTCGAAGCCTCCTTTGACCCTCACGTCCTCCTCTCGAAACTTTTTCGTTTTCTCCTTTCACCACGATCCTCCTCGCCATTCTAGCGTCCTCCACGAATAGTTACCAAGTTCTTGTCGCATCCGGAAGTACGCAAGTACCTGATGCAATTACCATTGCTTGGCAAATCGTAGAGCGTTTATCTTTTCATCGACTTCTTCCTTTCAGAACAAATTCTGAGCATTCTGTTTCTAAACGACCGGAATAAAAACATTCTGCTACTTGGCGAGACAAATTAGTTTAGTATAGTTACTATAGTTAAAATTTTTTTTCAAATGTTTGAAATCCTTGGACTAGCTTATCTCTCGCTCGATATTGACAAAATAATTTAGACCGTCGACAAACTCTGTATTCAGCTAAGTCTGTTATTACTGCCTAATCATACGTACAACTAACTGGTGGTTAGACGCTGAACAAACATACATACTCGTGCTTATTTATAATCACCCACGCAACGAACTCGACCGATAAATCCAACCTTCCAAAAGTCGTCGGTTCACTGATGTTCTCTCATTTCCTTTCCCCTTTCCTCGAGATTACAGTGCTCAAGAAAGGAAAAAAAAAAAAAAAAAAAAGAAAGAAAGAAAAATCCTCAACTAACCTAATAACCCGTCATTAATCAATCATCTGTTAATGACAACGCACGGCACTTGCCTGGGGAAAGTTGGAAAAGTGCAGAAAACACGGAATCGCGATTATTCGCGGGAAAGGATACAGTTTCTCCGTAATGCGTATCGATGGGGGAGGGGGGAAAAAAGTCGATTTAAGGGCAAAAACCGTCGGACGATGGTCAGAGAAGAACGATTTACCGGATGCACGCAACTAGCCGGTCATATTTTATTTACCATGTGATTGAGATATATTGAGAGCCGAGATACAAACGTCCAACAGCGAAAGAACGAGCACAGACGGACCGTAATTTGAACGTTCCCGCGAGAAGAGGGTTAACGCGCATCTTGTTAGCCCGGTGAGATAGGCGCAAAACGCCATTGATGGTGTTGACCCGGTTACCCCATTGGAATCGTTAATTTTGCAATCGTAAAAAAAGACATATAGTACAGATGTGACAAACAAAGTAATTAAAAGTAATAATCAGTTGCAGGGCTAATTTATAATTGTAGGGTTAATAACATTACTTGGCTAATTAATTTCAATTCTTCCTCTGGATGAGATGCTTCGTATTCCTCTTTTTTTTTTTTTTTTTTTTATTGTTTGAGACTTTCGAAATACCTGAAAAAAATTTAGAGACTCTTGTCAGAGTCTTTATACCACAATCATTTTTTGAATCAAATTAATTAAGGAACATTGTAGGAAAAATAAAGACTCGTTTCGAAGAAGTTGGCTCGTGCTTCGATTGTCTAAAGTTAATTTTCTTGAACTTGTCGGGGGATAAAAAGTTTATATAGTATTAAACTATTAAAGTTTATACAAGCAATGAAAACGTACCAATTTTCAACACTATTTATTACTTTTCATTCACACGACAGCAACTCATATTCAGACGGATATATTCAACCAATAAAAATTCGATTAATCGGTTAATCACTAAATTGATATTATTAATAGTTTTAATTAATTTGAACAAATCATTCCATTATTTGCTATTTATTAAATTAATTAATTAAAATTTCGTTCCAATAATTCAAATAAACAGTTATCCTCAATTCTTAACACGGTATAACTTTAATTAAACGCGGTTCATTTATATTTAAAGAGTATTGAACAGATCGATGACGAAAGGATAAGACTACGGTGAGGCTTAAACGCCAGGAATACGCGAATCCTCTCTGGCGGGGAGGAGCAATCTCTCTGGGCAATCTGTTGCGTTGTCAAGCGAAACGGAAAGAAAGTAAATTTTCGCGGAGATTTCCTTCGCGAGCTTGGAAATAACTTGTCGGAAAGTTAAAATTTTAAAAGCATTTAACGTTCACCGACCCTCGCGTTTGTCTACCAGGGCCCCACGAGGGGCGAAGCGAGAACAAGACCGAGGGTGCGAACAATATAACCCACTTCCAAGCGGCCGTCAAAATTTAATACTTCCGTTACATCGATTTCCCATCTTAACGCAATGATTTTCGAAACGACGTCTCGCGTCAACCGTGATGAAATCATAACCATGCTTTTGAAATTGGTCGCTAATAGCACGAGATTTAGGGATATTTCGACAGTTTGCGAGCTCCTGATATTGAAATACATAATCTTAGATTGTACAGAGACGCGTAATTCTTCAAATGATGCTTTAGATTTGTGAAAAGAATATATTAATCTGTTTAAATAAATAGATTTGTGGTGGTTCATTCTCAATCTATTTGTAATCATTTCTTTTTTATTCGTATATCTCTTATTTTTCAATCTGTCATAATTAATTAATTTTCAAATGATCCTTTTGGTATACGAAAGGGATATTTCTTAATTTAGTATTAACTACAGAAGATGAGTTAATTTATTAGTTGAATCCCCAATCTAGTTGCATGTAATAATTTCATTCCTCTTTACACGTCTTCTGTTTTTTAATGGAATTCGTTTCATTGCTGTTAGAAACGTATTTGGAAAAATTAGTAAATTTCATTTTCATTAACGAAAGTTCCTAGTTACTGAGGAAGTTTCTGGTTGAGAATTATTTTTAGCAGCGACAGAAGAGTCTGTTCATTTATTATGTTAACATTTATTTAACATTTTTATTATTTAACATTTACTATTTTAACAGTATAAAATACTTTGTAAAATAAGAATCTCCTTTAATTTCTAGATTGTAGATTATTTTATTCAATTTATTAAGAAAAATTATTAAGAAAAAGACACTTCACACTGAACTACTAATACAGACATGACAAATCATCTGGTAATTAAATTCTTTTCTAAAATCTCATCGAAAACAATTACACCTTTTGCACTATTCTCATGTTTCCTTGCAATAACTCGATAATCATAGACATGATTTGTTGAATCAAATATTATTATCGAGGAACATTAGATATTTTCATTCACCCTGTAGAAATACACATTTCATAACTTTCTACAGCACACCTCCAAAGGTGATTACATTTAATTAAAACGTGTCGACGTATTAACTTCAAACTGTGTGCAATCAAGAGGTACGATAGTAATTACACGATCGACAATTTCAACTGATAGAAAAAACGGGCACAGTACGACAAACAGCTAGCTTTCCAGTACAAATCACTGCAACGCAGTAGGTATCCCCAATGCCACCAAACAAATCCTTAATTGCCAGTACCTTGCTCAAACCACCCCACCATTCGGAGAAACGTCGCCAAGTAATTACGGACTATAACAAAGGCGGCGCTAATAGAGCAGCAAATTATTAATGTCCTCTCGGAACAACCCGCGATACCTATCCACCGGCTCGTGTCCCGCCAGCCAAGGGAACAAAGAACATTTTCCTCGATTCGCTCCGAGGAGGGTTAAGGTTATAAATAGTCCGCCTTCGGGAGGCAGTAAAGAAGCAACTGCGAAGGGAAGTTGCTCGGGAAGAAAAGAGGGTGTGTGTGTGTGTGTGTGTGTGAGAGAGAGAGAGAGAGTGAGTTTGTCAGCGCGAGCCAAATGAAATTGTATTAAAGTTTCACCTCGTAGCGATGCTACGGGATGAGAAGTGGAAAGGGGGAGGAAAAGGAAGGTTAGGCGAAGGAAGAGCGGCACGGCAGTAGGAGGAGGAGGGTGGAAGCAACACGAGCAACGAGCAAAACGAGCCGGGCCAGGATATTAAAGCTTGTCGCTTTAGGACAAAATGAAGGCAAGAGTTCGGTACGCTTCGGCCTCTCTGCAACAACAGCACTCACTCCCTCGACACCGGGCGAACCGTCCGATGGAAATATGAGATCCTTCGAAAGATACGCGCCGCAAACTGTTTTTATACCTTAATACGTATTTATGCGCCGGCAGCGCCACACAGCCCGGATGGAATTCGCCCGGCCGGATTCGTTCGTTCCTGCTTCTTATTAACGCGTGCCCTCGTTTCTTTCGTGTTTTCAGCGTGGGGTGTGTTTTCTGCGTTTCACCGGGTGACCGCCGTACGAGGGTGTTAGTGCGACGGATGGCGAGTGTGGGAATACTTGTAATTACGCGAGGAATGTACGCGACGTTAAATTGATTTTATGTGAAAATTGCAGTTAAGGGGACAACTTCTTGATCGAGCTGATCTAGTTGTGAGCTGATGAATTTTAATCGTTGGAACACAGAGTACGAATTTTTATTGTGGTTCACGCTACTAAATCTATTGTTGAGCATTGTGTCATGATCGTTGTTTCTTTTTTTTTTTTTTTTACAAATTATTTTCCTTTAACGTTCCTATCTCCTGCCCTTTATTTACTATTTCATATATTATATTGTAGAATAAATCTATATTATATTATTATATAATATAACACATAATATATTATATTATAATTTCATTTCACAGACATAATATATAATATTTATTCTGTGACAAATTAAATTGAATTTATTATATATTATATAATATTTATATAATATTACATTATAACTTCATTTCATAGTTGTATGTATGTATTATTTAAACAATAGATCTGTGAGACCTATTTCTGCAATAGTTACCTAAGTTTCTAAAGTTAAGGATCAAAAAGTTACGACTTACCCTTCAAGAAAGGCAAATTTACAGCCCACTTTCAAGACCAGAATGATAACAATAGCAAGTTCGATAACTAGCAAACAGGCCGTCTAAAAAGTCACATCAAAACACACTCCGCGAGTGTAAAATCGCAGCAAGCGCCGCCCGTTCGTTTCCACGGTTTAATTCCGCGATATGGTATTTGGACCGCGGTTTCTATTAAAACATCCACGGACGAGAAACAGGCAAGAAAAAGGGGGAAAAAGAGGCGCTAGTCGACGGACGATATTATTCCGTGAATATTACATTTGTGACTGGCCGTGGCGCAATGCGCGGGACGCTGCGTTCGCTCTGCCTTTCCTAATTTCCTTCGGGATACGCCGGGAATAATGTCGCTCGCGGCTGCACCTCTCGCTCCCGTGCATTATTCATCGGGGGCTGAAATCGTCTCGTTTTTCCCTCCCTCTCCCGTCGCTTGGCACTCGGCGCGAAAGTAGTGGAAACTGTTCCTTCGAGAACAAGAGGAGAGAGACTCGGCGCTGAAGATGGCGTTATCCTTGCAATGGGTCATGGGATTTTCAGCATTTGCGAAGATTCGGGATTCGTTATTACTAATACAAGTTACTAATAAAGACCGCGTATCACGCGGATTTTGGATCGTCATTGCATCGTTGAGTATGAATTCACGCGAAAGCAAATGAAATTGTGGCAACTTGGACAACTGTATTTTGACGTTTGTTCACAACACTGCTTTCCTGGGAAATTATTAATAATAAAAGCAACGGCTATATAATTTCGTTGTTTCGTGGGGGACACCTTATCTTGTCTAGGTGCTTCCGAGATTTTAACCTAACCTTTGCTTTTTTTTTAAATGTAACTATATATTTTTAGATTCGCAGTCTTGCAGCTGACGTCAAGGCAAATTGATAATTCTGATGTTCCAAGGTCATTCAACACCGTACAGAACCCTGAGTCGAGCGTTCAGAGATTGTTCCTCGTCAAAGTAATGACCTTGGACGTCAACGCACTGATTCGTTTTGTTTCTAATTCGACCCTTTTTAAATAATTCAGCAAGCTTCCAGCAGTATTTCCATAATTTCTCAACAAGCGTACCTCAGAGTTCTTCCCTAAACACCTGATTTTTTTCAGCGACAAAAGGATGTCTTGCATCGTAAGATGTACCCCCAAGTTTCACTCGAAACATTTTCCTCTGCAACAGTTCAAGAGGTTAGCTTCACACGGGACACCCTGTATATATATATATATATATCAGCAATTTCTACGTCGTGCCTCTCGCAAGCTTCCAAAAAAAAAAAAAAAAGAACTCTGCAGATTCAGAACGCTGCCAGAATTGTCCTCGCTGCGTCGTCCTTACTGTTTACCCATTTTGCAAAGTTGTCACGTAGGAGCAGCGAACTGACGACGACGACGACGCCGGTAAGTGGATCGACTAACCCGAGCCACCGAGGGACAATCTTATCTCGCGCAGAAAAAAAATTGAGACGTCGGTTCGCGTCTTTGTGAACCTCTGCACGGATATACATAACCGGCACCGGCCCGTATCAGGTTCACCGGGCTCCGATGCGACCAGATAGGGCCAGACCTGAGAGAGCTTACGCGTAATCAGACCCGTATCCCCGCGCATATTAACGAGACATGTGTGCGCACCCCCGCGCGCTCGCGTCGCGAACGCGAAAACAGTGACAAATCGACCATGACGACTCGTCCGGATCCAGGATAATATTCGATGGAAAATTATCTCGCGAGATGAAATAATTGTCCCAACTCTGTCCCGATGTATTAGGCGCACCATCTCTACTGTTGAAAAGTTTATTTCCTTTAAGAGTTTTAATGCAGTCTTAGTATAATTTAATAATAGACGTCACGCTAAGTGCCAATATAAAATGTATAATAAGTTAAGTTATTGTCAGTATTGTGGGTGGCAATATTTGTCAAATTTGAAAAGAACGATATTATTTATGGATCAAATGTATTCGTTGTACGTACGTGTACGGCAGTTACACTTAAATAGAATATTTTATAAAAAATATTTAATGTTATAAATGTATTATTATAATTAAATATTAAATAAATATTATATTATAATTATAATTATACATATTATAATATATATAGTTATATAATATAAAATAATTATAAAAATATTTCTTTTTCCTGTTTTTTTTTTCTTTTACATATTGGCTCTAATTTGGTAATAATGAGAGTAATCGCTGAACGTTTTTCGGAGTCTGCACTTGTGGGAAGCATTACGGAAGAATCGACATGGTAATGAGATTTAAGTTAGGTCAGGATCTGGTTTACGTAAGAACCACTTGAATCTTTGTGCTGGTTGCCGGGTAAAAGTTGTCCGTGCACATTTATAGAAAGCATCGATGAACAAACGGGACGTTGGTTAGATTTATATCCGATAACAACTCTTCGAGCACGATGATGCCGAGAGTTCCTATATTTAAGAACTGTTACAAAAAGGAAATACTCAAACAAGTATTTAAAAATATTAAGAGGACATTACGATGTCAATATTTTAAACATACAAATTGCAGCAGCGCTTTGACTAAAAATCGAGCTCAAACACGAGCAACTTCCCCGAAAAAGAGACAACTGTTGCTAATTATAAGACGAAACCCTGTCTGAAACGTCCTAACGTGTATGTACGTGCGAAAAATTTGTCAGTATCAACGTTCTAAACATTCTTACACCCGCTCTTACCAAGGACAGACAATTCTCCCGGTTGTCGATCTTCCTGCAAGCGCCATCTCCGATCGTCGGGGCCAACGTCTCGACGATCGCGCCCGGTCGGTTCCGTCATCGAAGAATCCCCCGGCAATTTATTTTTTGCATCGCAAATCATTTTGCCCATTAGCCGACATAGAAGAGGAAGGAGAGACGAAGAGAAGGGAAGAGGAAAAGGAGTAGGAAGGGGGCGGCCGCTAGGGGCAGCTGTCGGGATGGGCACGAGGTGGCAGACAAGGAGACGTTGGAACGAAGGGTAATCCTTTCGCTGATGTGTGTTACGAGGTCCACCCGCCCGCGCACTCATCATCGCCGAGATAATGGAGTGGGCGTTACACACGGAGGAGAGACGCTGGATGGTTCAGAGAGCTTGGCTCGCAACAAAAACCGCCACTCAGCCCGATCCTAGCTCGACTTGCACCATCATAAAATCATCCTAGTTCTCTGCCATCCCGCCCTCCTTTCCTCTTATTCTACTCTCTCGCCCCATTTCTCAATCCAGCGAGGTAGCACGCAAGACTAACGCAGAATTTCCTACAAAATTGACTTTTTACGCGATTTGTACGGCATCTCGAACGTTTAAATCGTATGTATTGAAGGAGAAGAGGAAGACAGGTGGGCAAAAATTAATTGCAAACGGATAGTAGAGTGGTTGACTCTCAGTTTAAAGAAAGTATTTGTTTGACGATTCATTCAATTATGCCTGAAACACTAATGCCTGTCCATAGACACTGCCGATATGTTTAACAGTAATCAAAAATCAAGTATTAGGGAAATTACTCTTGCTTACGTTGAAGGTATTCTGCTAAAATTTTGATCTGGGACTGTCCAGACACTCTCTCCAAGGATTAGAAAACGAAATGAGTTGCTTTCTACGTCTATCGAATTTCTATGTCAATTATCTGTCGTCCACATAGATATATTTTTTCTCGATTCATATTCGTTTCTTCGAACCTTCGTGGGATTCGCCCTTTCTTGACCACGAACGAGACTAGTCCTCGGAGGGCGCAACCCCTGTCGTACAATCCGCGGATGTTCATTGGCCCGAAAATTTTAATAACCCGGGCAACGATAGGTCGAAAGAGTACGCATGTCCAGCAGAGTGTCACCAGCGTGGCGACAACGCGCCGTCGGTGACACACACTACTTCTCCATCCCTCTGCCGTGTCACACCCTGCTTCTGTCCCTCGATTCATCGTATTCGCAGAACAGGGAGGACCTATCTCGATCCAGCGTAGCTGTCTGCGCAGGCGTACTTCTTGTGAGGAGGATGTCGCATATTTTTCAGTAGTTTGCTCTTCTGAATTAATTGACGTCGTTGGTTAATTTTTTGAGAAATTTGAAGAACAAATCCAGCAGAAACTATCCACTTTGCACGAAGAAGGATCTAGTATATCTAATATTTTATACGTAATATTGTATCTATGTCACGAGCCACTTGTACCATTATTAACAGTGATCTATGGATATTTACATGAATTTACGTACTTGTTTCATTAAACTTTATCATTTAGCAACAGCTCTCAATTGTGTCTGTCGTCTATTTCCATCCGATCTTTCATTTTCTTCAACCAAAGTTCAATTATCGAATACCAAGTACGTGACTTTGGATGCACTTTACTTTGAATGTTCCCCGTATATTTCTACGTACCTGCGATACGTACGTAATATCCAGTTGCCAAAGAACCATTCTGCGCTGTCTTTACGTGCATTCGGTTTACCGAGAGCGTTTCGTACCGCCCCGTTTGGAGAGCCACATTAATTTTCCAACGTCGTGCGATGTAATTCCGAGGCAAAAGGTGGAGGAATCGAAAGACGTCGATCTCCGGCGCAGTTGCGAAAGAATGGAAACAAGAGTAGTCCGCTATAAATTCCAGGAGAGAACGAGAGCGTGAGGGTTGGGATCGGGGGAAGCGATGGCGAAAGACGAAGATCCACGCGGAGGACGGATGAGGTGACCCGGGAGAGAGAGGTACTCGACGGAGTCCAACGTTGGTGTAGTCTCTTGGATCGATACGAACGGCGGCGCTCTGTGTCCCCGTCTGCCATTGGTCATAGCAAAACCTAGACGTGCCCGGTTTTCTCCTTTCCTCTCTTACCCTTGTCCCCTTGTCCTCTTCGCCCCCATCCGGCCAGCCACCCCCTGGTCGCCGTCTACATCCAGCCGACCTAGCTCCCCCTACCGACTACCCCCTAGCCCTTTTCAACCTCCTTTGCACTCCTCCCGTTTATCCTTTCTCCGAACGATTGGTAACGAGGCGATTCTCCGTCTCTCTCACTAAAAGTCCTGTTCAGAGAGTTCTAATCACTCCCTTATTAGTGCGACACCTATGTATGCTCTCGGTTTTTAATAAAGAGACTCTGCCGCTCATTCGTTTTTCTCGCATAGATGAAGAATAGCTGTGAGCAACGCGACTTTTAAATATTCCTTAAATATTCCTGAGTAAGTTACAACAAGCCCAAAAGTCACGCTCCGCTAAAACCGAGTCCTTTGTTTCTCCTGTTCTTTTTCGTCCAGGGCGACGATAATATAAAAAATAAAAGCGGCGAAGTTGAATAACTGTTTGAATTGAAGTTGTTCAAGCTTCGATACTGCGTATTTTGTACATTAATTAGAATTGAGGCAACGTGGCTGGAGGCTCTGTTCTTCAATAGCTTCAGTCTCTTGTTCCTTCCAGTTTATTTCTTTCATTTGTGACACCAGTAATGAAAGAAGTCAGTGTTGATTGACAAGTTAGGTTATTCTTTAGTTGGAAACTATCAATTAGAAATGTAACTACCTTAAAGCGATTTCTAAACTGTATCCAATGTGATTGACACTAGAACTACCAAAATGATCAATTTTTCCATGGAAATTTTATATGTCTGTTTTAGACACTCGAGGTATCAATTTTCAATGAAACATATTAATAGGAGGTTTTGTATTTTTCATTGTACTATTAACTCTTTCTTGTATTTTGCACTTGAGTTTCTCCGTTATTATACTCTAGTATAATAGCCGGTAGTTCTAGGTCTGTTAGATTAATGGCGTATCTCTAAGGACAGTATCGAGTTAGGATAATAAAACGTCTCGTTTCAGCCAGTTCAACTCATTAACCACCGCACAGTTACGTTCACGTCGCATGTACAGTATTTCATTTGCAATTCATTTCTTCTATAATATTCTATCCTCTCTCTCTCTCTCTTTCTCTAAAAAATAAAATAAAAATTAAAAAAAAGAACAGGAAAGTGGAAAGAATCACGCATATAAAAACCACTAACAAGCAATAAGTTATGAAGCATCAAGGCAAGGAACGAAGGCTCGAAAATATCGCATAAACATCAAACGGTATACTGTATAAAACATATTACCTTACAAGCGACCTCGAGGCTTAATAGCTCGAGTGAACGGGACAATCCCACGATGGTTGTCAACGTGCACCTCGAAAGACACATGGTTGACGTCTACGAGGACAACGACGACGACGATTTGCGTTGCGATGCCTTCAGCTCGTAGCAGCACACTCGGAAATGGCTGTTGAATATGGATGAGCCTCGCCGAAGAGCGGACACAGTCTCATGCTCGCGTTCGCGGAGACATAATTGCCTTAATTAACGCTAATATGTTAAGTCGCGCTGGCTTCTTTTGTTCATCGCCAGGCCTGCGAGTCGACGTAAAGCGAAGAGACGGGCCGCTCGTTCAGGTGAACGCGGCTGCACGTGATTCCTGCTTGTAACTAGGCTATCCGTATGAAATATCGACGTTCGAAGCGTTCGCGATTCGCAGATAAGCGTCGGACGTTTAATTGCTGGAAATTGCAACGTAATCGCCTGGGCAGCCGCGAATCGCATCGGTGTCGTCGTTCGAGTAGCAAGAAAATGAAAAATTAACAAGACCTTTTTGGAAATCGTCGATGATCCAGACGAAATCTGAGAACGAATTGACGTCTTTAATGCCTTCCATTAATTTGATCGTAAGCGAAATAAAATATGAAATACAAAGGTTCGATTCTCTTATTTATGAGAATATGCAACAAACCGAAGAGAAAAATGCAGAAGCATATTTTAACGTGTTTTATATTATTTAAAATATACGTTATTTTATACTTTTTATACTTTACTTCGTTTATTTTATATGTATTTCGTATATTTTAAATATTGTGTAACAATTTTCCTTGCAAACAGATGACGTGTTATAAGAAGAAGTAAATGTATTCGTTAAGAAGCAAAAGTATCATTCGCAATGTATCTGGTAAATTTTTAATGAATACATTTCTATGATACACGACATTGTTCGAGATCGTTTTCGCGTTTACTTTTATTTTTAATGGACATTAAATACATTTACTTCTTATTGTATTTGGCGTACTTGGAACGTTTACTTTTTCTCGTATTTTGTCTGATTTTAGGTTTTTATTATATATTTGCGTCATTGCAATTTATGAATGAATACAAAAATACTCAACGTATGCCTCTGTCAGTGTATTACCTACATTTCTTCGATACTAATAAATAAAAATATATTTCTATTACTAGATGTGGAATAAAACGGATGTGGAATGAAGTGAAATATAGATGAGAATAGATATAGATGATAAAAGTATATTTTTATTCATTAGAAGAAAATAAAAGAAATACCATGTATTCTGATTTTGCTCGCCGGACATGTCACGTTCACGTTGAAGTTAGAGCGTTCAGAGGGCTGTTTGTGTAATATCTTTTATTACAAGTAAACAGCATAATCGAGAACAATTTTTTTACTCATTTATCGCGTAGTGCAAAAAATTATAAATGTATCCGCAAAATTTCATTCGATTACTGGAGGA
The DNA here is from genome assembly GCA_036937485.2 of Tetragonisca angustula. Classification (NCBI taxonomy): domain Eukaryota; kingdom Metazoa; phylum Arthropoda; class Insecta; order Hymenoptera; family Apidae; genus Tetragonisca; species Tetragonisca angustula. Next base: position 1,774,733 of record JAWNGG020000007.1, on the reverse strand, counting down.
ATTAAAAAAATTTGATTTAATTACTCGAGAAATTAAAACTCCGAACTTTTTAAAAGTCCAATAACACGGTTGAATTGTTGTGTAGCGTGGTCAATATGAATAATGTGGCTGAAGCGATTAAGTTGGAAATAGAAATGAGAAATGGTGCTGATTCTGTGATAATGGTTTGAAGCATTGCCAATGACTCTATCGACGATCTATCTTATTGATCGGTACCGATAACATCGTTAAGATAAGACGAATAGCGGTATTGTAAGTAGGTATTCAGAACGTAACGTGTAATAAAGTCATCAGTCAGGTTTGTTTGCTGCAGACAAATGTATTATGTCGTCAAAGTCGTAATATACACTTCGTAAAATTTACGAAACAAACAGACGAATGAAAATTGACAAGAAAATCCTGTTAATTTTCATTGACGCTCTCCGTTTATTATTGTAAAAAGTCAATTGTATCCTTCCAAGCCACGAGGATGTGTCGCAACAGAGGATGAAGTTAGAACTTGATTAATTACGAAATCAAAGATGTTTTAAGAGTCGAGATGCTTCTCTGTAGAAAGTAAAATTAACTTCAATAGCTATAAATAAGTTATATTTACACTATTTATACTGTCGAGAGTTTCAATTTATCTTATAACATTATATTATTTATGTTATTATATTATGTTATATTATATTATATTATATTATGTTGTATTATATTATATTATATTATATATTATGTTATGTTATGTTATGCTATATCATGTTATATTATATTTCTGAGAATTGAAGTATCTACTTCTCCGTCCAAAGTAAAATTCTTACATCACAGTGATTCTTAGTCCGTCAAATAATGAGTAACTTAATTATGTCAGTTTCAATTAATATATAATTATAAGTGTATGATACATGTATTATAGTAACATACATATATATACTATACTAATATATAGTGTAGTGTATAATATAATATAATTACAGGATTTCTGTTTAAATCGTATTATAAGTCTCCAATTGTCAGATAGATAAAAGAAACAGATACATTCATGTATTTATAAAAAACAAGTGGCCATTAATGAATGAATCTCTCATACGCTCTTATCTGAACGCCATCTATCTACATTATTCAGGATTCACCTGAATCACTGTTCCTCAACTAGTACTGAATGATAAACTAGTCGAAAATGAACTGATAGAAAATAACGTAAAAGATGTGGTACGTATTTAAAGTTACAGTACATCGTATCTATTATCCTTTGCCATTGCTAAAGTAAATTTTTACACCGATCTCGATATTTCTTTCGCTCGCGCGATCGTTCCTTCCAGTGCTCGTTGCAAAGATCGTAAAACGATCCGACATTTTCAAACGACCATGTTTCAACGGCTCGTTGGCATCGCGCGAAGAAACTAAAAAAAGAAATCGGTAGTACGCGGAGCACGCAGATTTTTCGTGAAACCTAGGAATGAGTCGATGCATGCTTCAGCGTTATGTGCGGGGCTGGCAGACGTCGCTAGAGTTTATCGAACTTGTTCGGGGCCGCAGACGTCGCGTCGTGCCGCGACTCCGGGCGTGTGTTCAGCTCGCATTTTCTTTACGAGACGAACGGAATGCATAAGTATTTCCGGTGGTGTTCGAGACCGCGCGGGGAGGATTCCCCGATGCGACTTCCGGCTGCGAGGCGAGCTAGTGTCCCTAATTACCGTGTCGGTTCATGAATACGATTGCCGCGCGACGCGGCTCGCCGCGGCACGGAAGCTAGCGTGGCGTCACCGGTTGTTACCCCACTCATGAATTTATGTATCTGCATTCTCGAACGCGGCACCCCGGCCTCAAGACGAAGAGGAAGACGAAAGATCTTCTTTTTCTCCGGTCTGTAGTCGCGCTTCCTTTTACCCTTTGGCACGCATCGGTGCTCTCGAACGATGTCGCGGACGATTCGTGCCGACCGGATATAACCACCACCGGCTCGTTGCTCAGCTCTTTTGTTCACGACGGTCCAACACCACGGTGTTGAAATCGAGATTCGAAATCGGACGAAATTTTTGTCGAACAAACTCCCATCTGCAAAGTAGAGCTTTTTTTTTGTTTAATTTTATCTTCGTTATTTATAGTCGCACAGTCACTTGTGTGAGTTGTTAGCAGATCTCACGATTTGTTACAAAGGTTAGACACTGTAGGAGGAAGTATGTTAATTTTAGAACCGCTTCTTAATTGTTTTAGTCGGAGAAGGATTCATGTTCAGTTGATTTAGTCTATTTGCGATGTATTTTTTTGCGTTATGGACAATAATATGTTGTATCGTCGATTGAACTTTGCCCAAATCACAAGTTGGGGAGTCTTCTTTGTTGAGGGAATACTGGGTGAAAAGTAGAGTTAGTGAAAGTGAAATAGGTGAAAAGAGGGAAAGAAAAATTATGGTGATCGTCAAGTGGAATTTAAGTCTATAGATATAGTTATATATATGAGAAGCAATAGAATTAAAAGTTATATAGAATACATAGAATATATATAATATATAACTTTTAATTCTATGTATTATTCTGTACTTTAATTTTTGTACATATATATAACTTTTAATTAATATAATATATAAATATATAATTTTAAATAATGTACAAATATATAATTTTACATTAGCAGTCATAAGTCTTGAGACACTTGTTATATTTATTGTGAAACTCAAATTTAATTTCATTGCGATGATGTGAATAAAGTAATAGATTCATAATAAAATAGAAGCAGTCGAAAGCAATTAATTTATATTCACGCCAGGCAATGTAGATATATAATATATATTGAGGCACTAAAATTGATAACACTAATGAAGTAAAAATGTTTCAGCACTTTTTATTAATGGTATAATACAAGTGAATATATTACAATTAACATATAACAATCAATATATATTATAAACTATAACTCTCGATTACTCTTGTATAAAGAAACATTTTGCACTGTAGCCAACTCCAGAAATTTCTTTCCGCCGCTGCGTTTTTATCTTAAAACTTCTGCACTGAAATAACGTGCCACGCACGTCGAGAATTTTTCATTCCAAAATTGTAATATTTTCTCAGTCAAACAAATAACAAACTTATTACTTCTCGGTAATTTCTATAGTGATATCGTACCGACGAGTTCAAAACGAAAGCGACGAATTATATTTTATACGGTTTGGTCACTCGTTATGGTCCGCAATCGGTTGCCAGCGCAAGTGGTTAAATTACCTTAATGTCAAAGCCGAAAGTTGTGAAAACTGTATTAATTCGTGATTAGAAAATCTCCTGGTTATCCTCAAGTCGGCAGACAAATCGCATCGAATTACTCTTTCAACCGATTACGCATACACACACACACACACACACACACATGATAATGAATCGAGCAGTTTGTGAAAAACTATCGTCGGACGAAGAAAACGCTCGTGCACACACGGATGCAACTCGGATGGACATACAACGTAGCGTATTACACGGGTGGAAGCCAATTATTCGTGCGGCTGACCCTAAAGGCAATGATAACTGCGGGCGGCACATAATTTTGAACACCACGAGCCTCGCCGCGGCAGTACGTAACTCTGCTAGTCCTATATAATGAAGATATAACCGAGCCAACCTCCGAGACATCTTTACGTCCGAGAATGCGTGGCTTGTTACTCGCTCGGGCATCATGCTCGGGAGAGACTGCGATACGCGGTTCTCTTTTTCTGTGCATCGACTCGTTCGATGTTCGTGTATTTAGCTGGTGGCGATCTCTTCCACACTCTTTATCGGTTTCGATGGTTCTCACAATTTTCTCGTGGATGTACTGTAGCAATCGCTTCGTTCGAAGTGTTCACGAGTGAAAATGAGAAATTTTTGCGCAAATATTACAAAGAAATTTTACTTTCAGTTTTCAAGATCACGATTCACTTTGCGATCTATTTTCTTTTTTTTTTTTTTTTTTTTCAACAGACTTCCATCCGATCCAATAACGTTGAATCAAAGTCACGGTATTTACTTTTTCAACGCCACTGTAATATTTAATATTTTCCCATTTACAATTTCCAGTGATGCGTCTGCGACGCTGAAATTTTTCGTTCTTTTTTTCTTCCTTTTTTTTTTCCCCTCATTCACCATCCTCGATTCTCGCGATAGAACGCGAATTATTATAGGATCGCGTGCGCAACGCGACGGGTCGACGAGAGGGATGATTAACGGTTACGCGGGCTCAGTTTTCCAAAGACAATTATTTAACTCGTCAATATTGAACAGCGTTCAATTAGAGGCGAATTGAAATGAACACCGCGGAACACCGCTTCGAGCGGCCGCCGACGCTGATACAGCGATACCCGCATTTGGTTTTAAATCCACCCCCTCATACACAGGTTTCGCGATCCGTAAATGAAAATCTGTCGGCGGAACGCGTGCGATATTGAATAACATTTATTCGTACGAAGGGATATCCGCGTTGAAAACGGGGACGGAATTTTTGTTTGTTTTTTTTTCTCCCTTTTTTTTCATAGGTACATACAGCGGCTTGTAGAAGTATTTGAACATTTACTATAGAAAACTTTTATATATATATATATATATACACGTGTACACTAATACCCCGCAAGTTCTATGCACGTTTTCAAATTGATTTCCAATTCAATTGCTGTCGTATATTATTGCAGTGCTAATAAAATTTCAAAATTTTCTATATATATATGTATATATATATATAACTTTTATATATACTATATATATGTATATATATAGAATAATTTTGAAATTTTATTAGCACTGCAATAATATACGACAGCAATTGAATTTGAAATCAATTTGGAAACGTGTATAGAACTTGCGGGGTATTAGTATACACGAACGATCTTCTTAAACGTATAATGATAAATGTTTTAAATGATACTCATTCGATATTAAGGTAACGGGTGATTGATTGTTCAAATACTTTTACGATCTTCACTTACATTAAACTTATTACGTAAAGTTGAAAAGAAAAACTATAGATTGGTAATCTTTGGCAGATTATAAAAACAAAATTATTAAAACAAAAGATATGTATTAATTAAAAATATTATATGCACAGATAAAATCCTAGATGATAATGAACGAATGGAGAATGGAAGGTGTTCACGGGTGAGATTTCTTTTACAATTTCATGTTTATTTCCAATTTTACCCAAATAAAATTTATTGTCGATAATAGTTATCAAAAACTATTTTCACCATCCGCGATAGTTCCAATTCATAACTAAAATCTGTACCATACTATGTTAAATATCGGAGTATAGCATTTTGATACTATAATACAATCCTGACCTGAACCTACGTTATATATTATGCTATATATAATGCTACACACTCTCATTAGAGATAATTTATTAGAATTTATTAGAATTATTAATAATTTATTTCACGCAAATATCCTTTTGTTCTTAAAATTATCAGTTGAATCATTATAACTAAATTCTTCCATAGACTGAAGATTTTATAACAGAAATATGTGTTCCTGTGGCACACAAAGTTACTTTCAACAGAAAATTACTCACACTGATTGATTTCAACAACTACAATATTGCGAGTTATACTACAACAACTGATATAAACATTGCACCGTCGTATAAAAGTTTGCTCGTCGTGTACTCGCATCCTCTGCCTGGAGAAGCTGTATAGGCGATTATCGACAACCCATTGAAGGGTTAAATTCAGGCTCATCTCGTGGGCTACACGGCCAATTTTCGCACAGTCGCGCGTTTCCTTCGCCTTCCATCCCCTCCCCCCGCTAATATCACCCGTTCTTTCTTCTTCTTCTTTTTTTTTTTCCTTTCTCGTCCACTGCTGCCACGGCCAACAACCTGGCCTGCTGACGGCTGCGCGTAAAATTGGCCGGAACGCATTTTTCCATCAGGCCGGTACCTACGGCCGAGCCACGTTACAAATTATAGGTGTACTGTTATTGGGAGAACTCGACGAAACGAGGGAACCGATACGTTTCTCTTCCTCTACGCTGCCCATAGGTCCGATACTGAAGAAACCGACGAACCACTGGATTTTGGGCGAGTTCCTCGGACGTGAAGAGAAATGTATGTTTCTTTTGGAAAGATGTTTAATATCGATCGGAGAGTTCAACGATAGATTGATCGAAAGGTGATCAAAGATTTCTGACGCGACCAACGACTGCTCTCGATGACAGAAGACAGTCTACAGTGAAGCAAAGCCTGAGAATTTCTGAGTCTTTGATAGGCCGTAAGAATCCGATCTATTGGACAAAAAATGCTGCCAGGCATCGCGAGATACAATCGCGTCGCAATTATCTCTCCAAAGCGGCACGACATTCGCCGGAGTTAATAGCAAGTTCGTAAACTAACCGTGAAAACGGCCGCGTGCATCACGCGCGTCCCTTTAGGTGTACGTTTCCCAGCAGTCCATTTCTCCCAAACGGTCTGAAACCACTTTAAATCTCTGAGCGTGCACAACTTTCACAATTGCCGCTCGAAGAGTGGCTCGAGGAGGAGAGTCGCCCTGGCTGGTTCATAATAGATGCGCGGCACAGCATCAGCGAGCGCAACGTAACGTAACCTTAACAACGTAACAACGTTGAAATGGTAAAACCAGCCGGGGGCCATCGAGTCGTTAGGGACACGCCCCGTGGAAAACGTCAGACTCTCTCTCTCTCTCTCTCTCTCTCTCTCTCTTGACATTAAAATCGCATTTGTACAGTTTTCCACGGAATCCACCTGTCGAGCATTCCCTTGTTCGTCGATTACGCGGCCACGGCCTCGACACCGCGACTTTACGCGTTCGACTCGGCATTAAATGTAATTTAACCCGGCGACATTTGCCCGGTTAATGCGGCGGTGATTTCGTTGCATCCCTGACGGATTGCGGCGCCGTCTAATTCAATTGCGCGGCTCGGTTCCCCGTGGGCCACCCAATGATTAAAGTAATTCCAGTCTTGATTACACGGGGACGGTGGTTAATTGATCGGTGTCAGGCTACCGCGTCAAGCCAGTTCGCTTCGAAAGGTTATTGTTAGTGTCTTGATGGAATATCTTTGAGCTTATAGCTTTTACGTTTCGTAGACGATTATCGTGTGCTAAAGAAGGAGTTTAACACACAAATACAGTTGTACGTATGGTTGTAAATGTCACCTAAGACACCCGTTGAAACATTCTAACATATTCTGCGTTTTTATATAATATCTCATGTCGCGTAATATGCCACAATTTATGACAAGATTAAAAAAAGTAATAACAAGTAGATTGATAATTATAACGGATCAAATTTTTAAATTTTAATCTCCCATTCTTTACTGTCAAACTATGATGTCGTAGTATTACATTATGCTCTTTTCATTTACCAATTAATATCTCAGAATGACGTGATCCGTACAGTCTTAATACCTTCAGACAACTCGATTCTCAGCCAACCTTGAGACCATGGCACGATCCTCTCCTCTCCTCTACAGAAAAGACGTTCATTTCTTCTTCCTTTTTCTTTTTTACGATTAATAAACCGTCCCCATTAACGCGCACCTTAAAGCGCGATTTTCCTTTTTACGCCCTCGCGAGAGAAAAAGGCGCGTGATCCGTTAATGACACGAAATGAAAATATGATCATTTCTTGGGTGAAAGTTTAAGAGGCAAGAGCCAAGTCGTGTACCGGCACACGGGAGCACACTGCGTGCCACCGTGCCCGGAGGGACTTCTTCGCGGCATTAAAACGACAAGGATCCCGAGGGCGGATTCCCGGGCTGGACGAAGCATAAAACTCGTCGTTAGGGGCTCGACGGCGTTAATGACGAAATCTCTTCGTCCCCTTCTTCTCATTCGCGACTCAGCCACTTTTCCAATGGAACGTCCCTGCGCCACCCTTGCTGTCTTGGCTAAAAGGATTCGGGAATAAAGAACGACCAGACCTCAAGATTAGCGTCAGACACTTTCTTAACCGCTCGTGCAGCTGTATCTTGGATCTTCGTTTCCAAATTTTAACGAGTCACCGAACCGTGTATATTTAAATATATTTGAAACTGAGGAAATATTGCAATTTGGGGAAAAAAAATTCTCAACGTGCGTGTCACGTCATTCCAGCACAAGAGATGAAGTGCGAATTTTTGTAATTTTGCACATTTACACGAAACTTAACCCTTACCTAAACGACCAAAATAATCCTGTAAGCTCAGAGGTTTAGTATTTAAAATATTTGCTCAAATCTATTCGTGAGAAAATGGATACCCTGAATGATCTTTTAACGTAATATTTTTGGTCTAAATTTTTTTAGTGTAATATTTACAATTGTAAAACAAAAACATTATTCAGACCAGAGGATTGAAAATGAGCTATTCATAAAATGCACATAATATAGGGGAAATACACGTACAAAGTAGAATACTTTCGTCGTAAAACGAATCTCCATTCTGATTTCATTTCCTTACTGGTATTCATAAAAGTGTAAATTAAAAAATGTGCGATCTATTCACAAACACTTTCCATTAATATTCAATTTACGCTGCTACGATTAGATTGTGAGCGAGTTAAAGATATTTTCCCAAATTCTACTGTGACCTTAACCTATTGACTTTATTCTAGCACTTTATTCTATTCTTTAATTTATTAAAGTTTATTAACTTTTAGTTCAATTTGACTAGCAAAGTGAACATAGCCAATTTATAATTTTTCAAAGGTTATAAATTTGAAGGGTTGTACTTTTTTTTTATTGATTTGGATAATTTTCGCCTACGCGAATAAAAATTCGTGTCTCTCCTTCCTTTTGCACTCTAATTTCTCCAAATACAATCTTTACACTTAGTGATCGGTAGTCAAGACACAGACACGTGGATTTCTGATCCACGAATTAACGACAATACTCTAACGAATTTGAGAAATATTTCTGTCTATCAACTTTCAGTTCAATTTGAAATACAGACATCTCTGATCGAGTTGACAACTTGCACACATACGTTGCAACGATAAATTCCATCAATCCCAATTTCGAGATGAACTTACGCGTCGTCGTTGTCTGTTGCAGAGGACGGAGAGGGAAACGAAGAACAAGGAGCAGAGCGGACGTTCGACGCTCGCTGACGCGCAAGAAACGCGTTCCATCGCAGGTTAGTCTGTCTAATTATCCGCGTTTTACATCGACGATTTCCAGTGATTTACGGCGAAATTGTACTGGCGACCAGCGACGACCTTCGTCCGGTCTCAGCGCAGGTTCCGGGACAGGAGTTTGGAGAGAGAGAGAGAGAGAGAGAGCAGGGAAGGGATAAGGACGGACGTTGGCGTAAAAGAGAAAGAGAGAGAGCTAAGCGGTCCGTGGGTAAAAAAAAACGCTAAAGGATTCGGTCATTTATCACCAGCATTGCTGCCCTCCGGGGCACCGCAGGAATGAAAAAGGGAGGAATATAATCCTGTTGGACAGACTAATCGCGGACTAACGTGGACTAACTATCCACGTATTATCTACAATAATTCCATGGTATTGGGTCGCAGGGTAAGTAGGGGGGGCTTCTACGTCTCAAAGAGAGATTTCGCGGTGAAACAGAGTTTATTGGAAATGGCTCTTGGATGCTGGGAAAATATATTTTGTTAAACGTGTTCGTGCACTTGTCGCTGTTCTTGATGGTATGATGCAACGTCATATTAAATATAAATTGTAATATAATTATATAAATATTTTGTAATATAATGTAGTACAATGTGTTATATTAGAGTGTATGATGTAGGAGAGTTTAGGTTGGTCTTTTATATTGTCTATGTATGTAAGTAGATTATTAGTACATATAGCGTTATGAAAGCTGGATGAATCGAAATTAGCAAATTGAACTTTCGACGTGTTCTATTCGCATTCTGGTGAAGTTAGCACATTAGCGTTGTAAACGACGTTATAAAATACACACGTACAGACGAAGGAGATCGATTCGTACGGTAAGTAGATATTTTCTTTTTTTTTCAAATTATTGTTGATTATTTATAATTGCTTGTCATAAATTCCAACTAACAGTTACAAACTTGCAAAACAGTTACAACGTTGTTAATCGTACAATTGCAATTGCACAGTTTCTCTTTAAATTCAACAATGACCGAGTACGATCTTTACTCGTCGTCACTACTCTAACAGATTAAACGTTGCCAGTTCGAGTTAATTAACCGAGGTAATTAACTTAATTTTTAACGCACCTGTGCAGCTGGTATAAACGAGTTAACCTCGGCGCGATCACAACCGAATCACAACGCAGAGAAAAAAAGATTAATATTTTGCTCGCTTTTCCTCTCTCTTTCTCTCTCTCTCTCTCTCTCTCTCTCTCTCTTTCCCTCTCGTTTTCAAATAAAGAACATTCCTGCTATCAATTCAGTCTGTTGATCAATTTACAGATTGTACGCGGGCGTTTTGGTCAGCGAAACACCGGTCCCAATTCGCGGCGAAGCTATTTTTGCACGCTGCGGTCTGCGCAGACTACCTGCCCGCGTAAATATACAAGCCCGCGCTGCCGCGCTGCAATTTTGAAGCCTGTCGCGCATAAATAAAGTGAACTCGAGCGTGGAAATTAATTAGTGTGCCGACCAAGGGGCAAAGTATAGGGAAAATTCACTGGCATCGCCATTTAATTGACAAACAAATTTCATTAGCCTGCGCACGTTACGCGTGTAAAGCCTCCTCCTCCTCTTCCTCCCCTCCCCCCCCACCACTCCTACCCACTTCCTCTTCGTCTAATTAGCACTAGTTTATTGAACAATGTCTACACATCGTTGCGATTTTCAGTGCTTTGAACTTGGAAATATAATAATAATGCAGTATAATATAATATTGCTTTATATAAAATATAAAATAATAAATAAAATATAATGATAATACGGTGTAATATAATATCGCTTCATTACTGTAATAATATAGTATGATATTATTGCAATAAATTATTGTAATAATGTAATATAGTTATATTATATCATTCTATATTAATTATAATATATAATATATGATATATACAATAATTCATTATACATATTACATACATTATTACAATTAATTATTACAATGATGTAGCTTTTTAAATTGTTCTACTTATTTCGTTTTTTTGAATCTCATTCTCACCAACTCGAAGGCGAGTGAAATAACACGAAGTAACATGAAATAACAATAAAAATGTTGAAATTGATAAATATAAATTTCTTTGCAAACAAAATTTAAAGGAATCCCTGATCTTTACATCGTATGCTTCTTTTTTAAATCTTACCTGATCTGCACACTACTTATCTTGTCTTTGATGTACCCATGTGGTTCAAAATTTTTATTTCTATGAATCGAATGATATTCCAGTCTTCTTTATAACTGACACTTTTTATTAGCTTTACGTTAGATGCAAAGTACCATCGTAAATTTTTTAATAACAAAACACGAGCGCTCGTATGTATGTATTACTATCGATAGACAATTGCACGAACAGAAAAATGTAAAAAATTTACAATCGAACGACATCCTATTCCAATTCAAAAAAACAAATTAATCATCACATTAAAGACGTGTCCGCGTTGTCAACCCCTTGGCGTACGAATTAAATGAAATTCGATATTCAGGCCAAAAACTGATATTCATTTTCGTTCCAACATTTGCGTTACAAAGATCACCTTTACACTCTTATATCTATATTGCAAAATGTCACAAGCTCAACACTTATAAACAAAGTTAATAATTCAGTTAGTCTCTCAGACGTCATTTTATGTCAAGGAGTGGTTAAACTATAATGATCGACTGTGTGAGAATCGACTGCGCGGAGTTAAAGGGGACAGGTCGGGGACATATGGGGTAGATGTGTTGCGAAGGTACACGGTGTCTGGGTGCACATATAACGCCTTCAAATTACAGAGTGGCCAAGGACCCATCCATCACAGGCTCGGCCCATGGGACTTACTATATCTTTGCGCGCCGCCCCAACGTTTAAGTCGTTAGCAATTTCCCCTGTACGGGACTATTTTCGGCCCCAAATTCCATATGGCCCGATAATATCCGATAATGCGGTCCGTCTCGGCGAATTGGAGTTGGAGGGAGGATGATTCGTTTTGTCTCGATAGTCGTGTCTGATCGTCCTCACCCTCTTTTGGCTGAAATTTCGCCAAAAGACCGAGCTGTATCCCTACACATTGTCAACTGGCTGTTTCACCACGATCGAGATCGCCATTCAATAACAGTAATCTTCGTACGAAATGCATTTGTTTGAGTAATTTCGACTCTAAAAGTCTCGTCGCAGGTCTTCCTCTTTACGGTCACGTTTCGTTTTTAATTTGCTGTTGTCATCGACGTGGAGTCTTCTCTGGTCGAAGAAGAGAAAAAGAGTTCTGGATGGAAGTGTTTGAAACTACATTCGATAATTAGATTCCGTTCGCTGAGGTTTCTCTTGATAACAAAATTATATTCACATGATTTCTGATGCCTTTGTTGCTTTTATTAGTGACACTTTAATGTAAAGGGTGGTACTCCAATGCTCTAAAATTCGAGAACTGTGATTGTGAAATGTTTTTAATGTTGTTCGACGTATGTAGACTCGTAGAACTCTGAAATTTTTAATTTTTGGTGTTGCCATTTATTTTTCCCTTCGCTCTTTTTGACTCAAAATTATATTATCTTATTGTATTATTATATTATGTTATATTGTATTATTAAAATTATTATATTATTAAAGTTATATTACGTTATTATATTATATTGATCAAAAAGTAATCTAATTTTTCACAATATCTTGGCATTACCTACTCCATTATATATTACAAATAAAACCCAATTCGCAATTCAGGAATTAATAATAATCTCATTAATCAATTCTCTAAAATACGAAAATATAATCACAAATTAACTATGTAATTCATGATTGTATCACATAACGCTATTGACTACTTCGCGTTCGTTAATCTTTTCAAAATTGCAAGATCTTTGCGTATATAAATTTTTGAAAGGGCGCGCAACATCCCGCGAAATCGATTGATGATTTTACTAGTCAAAATCGTCCAAAAACTGCCGAGATCATGGTATTGAAGAAACGTGTAAAAACGCTTGCATCGCACGTCGATTTATAAATAACTACAAACAAATAAATACAGATAAATTCTATAAATAAATAAGGATAAATAGTTTCACAAGTGATTATTATTTACGGTAGTTCACTACAACATTTCGAAATTTCGTCGCAAATAATAAGAGACAAACGTAATTAATGTTGGTAAAACTTCAAACTAATCTGAATGCAAATAAGTATATAAAATATATTTATACTGACGTGTATTACTGACTCTGTTATTTCATATTGTTATTGTTATTTCATGTGAATTTATCGGTATAGTAGATACGTCATTGCTGTAAATAGTATCGGGAGAAACCACCAAGGGGCAGTAGTGTACGGAGTATTTGCACGAGGTAAATGCTCTTTCGATAATACCACTGATTTGCACAAGATTGTAAAGATTAGTCAATGTTACAAATAAAAAGATCGAAACTGATCAAGTAGCGAAAAGTGAAATCATTCTACTAAATCGAAAAGAACTCTGTCTGTATTTTATGGACTCACGATAGATTTTTACTCGTAATTCTGAAGCTATTGATACGTGGTTTTTAATAAAACTTATTTACATTTCGTGAAACCCTTCTGAAAACAATTTCGTAATTTTGTTTCAAAATTTAGTTTCAAAACAACCGAAATCTTATTTTCACTCGCTTCAGGAATCATGCGTACTGATTTTCCCTTACTTTTTAATAAACTTTGTTTTGAAATTTTCTATTTTGAAAATCGCTTCTCATTTCAAAATTTTCTACTTTCAATCGGAAGAAACTGATCTATGTCCTAACGTGTATATATATATATATATATATATATATATATATATATATATTATAAATTTATAAAAAAAGAAAGTAAAAGTACACTTTCGAACGACATTTAAAAAAAATAGATTAGCTTCAGAAAAATGGTAGGAAGCATGCCCTTTAAAACGTGCTTTGTTTCACGTCGATGTCTCAATCGGTTCGGAAGATACAGCGTTTCAAAGTTTACGAAGTTAAAACTCGCGCCAGACCGTCCGCCATCTTGGATTGACCGCCAGACGCCGTGACCTACATTTTTTCCTGGAAATCTGTCTGTCACCGACCACCATCACTGGATTCGGTGTGCGGTAGGTCAGTGAAAAGCCGCGCGCGAGAGAGAGAGGGCAAGAGTGCAACGAGGACAGGGATAGGAACCGGCCGAAAATTACCCTTGTCTTTACGCGACGATATCTCAGGAACCAAAACTCATATCGAGATAAGACAAACAGCGTTTTAAAGGGGAAGGTTCAACGCTTCCGACGATATGTATTCCTACGAGAAATTATAAGCCGTTTTGGAATTATAGTTACACAAACTTTTGGTATTTTTAATAGACTTTGTCGCACGTTTTGCACGGGGATGTTAATTAGGGTGACAATTAGGATGAATATTCGGGCTTTTTGGACTAATGTGGCTTATAACGAGTATATTTAGAGTCGTGAAAGTTGAATTACGTCAATTAGATTGCTGATTGTTTGTGCGAAATTATATTTTGTTAGTGATGATCGATTAAATATTCACTTTTGCCTATTCAGTGACATCTTATTTTGAATATTTCACACTTTTGTGTGTTATACGTATCCTATACACTTTTGCAACCTAAAATTTATTATACATTCATGGACATTCGTAATACGATAGTAATTTTTTAAAAAGATTGTTCTTTTTTCTTCTTTTTTTCTTATTTAACTGAGAGTTTGTCTTTCTTTAATCGCAAATGCAGCCAATTAGCTCATATTATTTGCTATACATATAATTCATAATTGTATCAGAGAATTATGCAATTAGTTAATCGTGTAGCAAGTATTCAGTAATGATTGTACAAATCTCACCACGCGACGGTCACAAGTATACAATCTTAAAAATTACTATTACCATTAATAGTGATAATTATTTAATAATTAAATCATACTGCCATTTTTCGTCACAAGTATACGACAATCTTAAAAATACCATTAAACGCGCATGTTACGCTTTCAGATAAAAGAATCGACATGAAAACAAAGACAATTTGCACCCAAACATCCATGGAAGCTGTTCGGTCGAACGAGAAAAATTTGCACGATGAAGCAGCAACTGACGCGAATCATTTCGGCCCGTCGTGCGTTTATTTGAAACAAAAACAATCCTCGGTATTTTGTATCGACGAGGATCCTGCCCCCCAATGGCTGATCGAGGAAGCCCTCGCCAGGGGGACTGAGGTATGCAAAGAGTATGTATATTAAAATATTGCAAAATTCTCCAACGAAAATTCGAACGATTCGTCCGGAACTTCCAATCGTGCGTCAGTGAATTCGACGAATTCAAACGTTCAATATTTATATCAGTTTCTGTTATATATCAATTAGTTTTCAAAGACTTCTCGTTTCAAATAAGATTTCGTGTTTTTTATAACACGTCCACGTTGAACGACGTTTCCGTTTTTACAAATACATTAGGATGATTGAAATAAGATGAAGAAGTCGAGAGAAAAATTTCAAATAACGTAAACAACATAAGTATAATTAAATAAAAAATGCGCTGTCGTCGTAACACAATATTTTATGAAAATTAAATATTATGCGTTTAGATAAAACGTATACTAAATGTTTCATGTAGCAGACAACAATGTACAGCAAAAAATATAACTAAACCAATAACGATGAAAAATTATTGATATTTTAAATTGTTATAACTGCTTAAATGAGAAAAGGATTGTATAACAAAAGATTCTATAGCGCTTTGTTAATTTTCTTCGAAGATATTATGTAATATTTTTAACACGTAATTTTTGGGAAATTTGATTCTTGAAAATTATATAAAAATTTAAGCGTCTTTAATTCTTAAATTTATCTTAAAATTATTCAAAGTCTAAGAGTTTAATCCTGAATGAACAAGCATGTAACAAGTTAAAAATGCATATGTGTAAATATATATATATATATATATTGTATATGTATAAAAAAAAATATATATATATATTGCATTTATTCATTTAATATATTGTTATACTCTGTAAACTTTTAACAAATCAATTATTTTATTATTGATTATAAGATTATGTACAATATAAACTAAACATTCAGAGAGTTTGAAACACTTTTTTCATAACTAGATTTACCATGATCTTGAAGGTTGAAACCTGTACGATCTTTTTCGCCATTTTATTGAACTTTGAACATTAGATGACGAAGTGTTACAATATTTTAATATTTAATGTTCAATGAAATGACGAGAAGAAATCGTAGAAAGTTTTATCGTTGTAAAAGGAAGATTTTAATCTTCAAGACTGTGGATGGTTGTAAAAAAGTTTTTTAAACATTTTCAGAAACGTTCGAATTTTTACAATTTTCGACGATAAAAAAATCCTTACTCGTTTATTACATGATACAAAAACATTTTTAAAAAGGACAAACTCAAAGTAGAGTTCTTACATTTTAGAATAACGCCAAATGGATTAATACATAATTCGTTTTCACAAAGTTACAGCGGTTCAAAATATCGGCAATTTTTCATCTTTATTAATTCACTTCTGCACTTTACCGTGCGTTCATTCATTGTCTCTATTTGTTGCCTCCTCGTTTTCTTAGATTTGTTAAAATCAAGTGATCGACGACGAAAGATTTTAATAATCGAAATAACGTGGCGTAGATGAGTTCGAGATATCGGGGAAATTCGTCCTTCTCCTCGACGAACAGGTTTGAACGACGAAAAAATTACACCTCTCGAACGTATGAGGAACTTTTCATAAAATCCACACCGCCCGATTTCAATTGAAATTTTCACGGAAAACAAACGACGACTTTTCCCACAATATCACCCAGCGCGCCTAATGTAAATTTTCCTCTTTTTTTTTTCCTCTTGCCGGAAACGAAATATCCACGAACGTCGGAATCGAATCAGCGCATCGAGCAACGGACAAAGGGGAAAATATCGCCGAACAAGGAGGCCGAGTGAGTTTATAGAGAATACATAAAAGCGGTCTGTTTTTTTAATCGAGAAAGTCTGGCGATTTTCCCAGCCGGCCAAAAATTCAGTAGAAATTCGATCGTGCTAAAATATGCCGAAGTTAATGTAGCGGTGGATTAATGAAATTTTTTCCCTCAGACTCGTACCTATGGTACAGCGGAACCTCCCATATCCGTAACAGACAAAACTCGTTCGTTCAATGGAATTTCCGGATAATAGACCAACCACTCTTTTCATATCAAATTATATGTATCCAGATCGGAAATCTAGCAGAATTGTCCGCTTATTATTTCGATATTTACGAAAGAATATAAAAAAGAAAGTTTCGAGAGTTTAGAAAGTTTTTAGTTTCTTGAGTTATTGAGTGACATAATTTTTTCAAATGGAAACAACTCTGTGGAGTTACGTTTCTCTTCTGCTTCAAACATGCCTGTATTATATATGTGTACACAGTTTTCTTTTTACACATAATTTTTGCAAAAATTAAGCGACATACTCCATTTATAACGTAATAATATACATATTTATTTTTATATAATATTTTTAATATTTATTTATAACGTTTATATAATGTTTTTACATATTTAAAATATTTATAAATATTTATTTCGTATGTCATACTCGTATACGTGAAATGTATATATTTATACATATCAATCGTAGATGTTAAATTCTGCTCGTTACGTACGAAAATTGGAAAAATTAATTTAATTATGTTACACCTTGCTAATTTTCATTCTATGATACCTCGTGACTGTTAGATACGAGACAATTATATCGGAACTCGAGACAAAGCTCAGTCGCACGAAGGAAGAGCTCGAGGACGCTTTAAAGGCGAAATTCGTCGTGAAAGAAAAGTACAAGAGGTAAAGTTGCATGAAGGCCTCTGCAAATTTCCGATTGAAAACATGGTTATATTAACGAAATTCTCATTTCACTCAGATTGCTGGAAAACGCGAGAACTGAAGCTCGGAAGGAGAGCGAAGTGTTGCAGGAAAACATCGTGCGAATTTGTACCTCCGTTTTGGAGAACTTTGGTCCTCGTTCGACGGATCGCAGAAGGACAGCCTGCTATCAAATTAAATCTCACGGGAAACTAAAGTGTCACCAAAGGATTACGAATAAATTACGTAGAAAGGTATTTTCAATGTAAAATATTTTTAAAACAAATACACGCTGTGCTTCGCGCAGAATGTAACACATATGTAAAGAAAAAAATGTACCCAAAGCCTAAACTTACAATTAGTTTTTTTGTTCGTTTGGTCCGGCGTTTTTGAAATTCTTTTAAACGAAACCATGTAATCTTTAATCCATTAATATGACATCTATACAGAGAAACCATTAGCTTTCTTTCAACTTTAATTTCGTACAATTTATCGTATCGATCATGTCTCCCCTGTAGCTACTATTTGATTTTTTTAACTGTTTAAAAATCTATTTAGTTTCACCCGAACTTATCCATGATGTATGATATATATATTGTACTGTAATACTATATTATACTATAATAAATTATAACTAATATAATACATAACGTAAATTATAATTCCTAATAATTTATAATATAATTATACGTATATTGCATTATTGTATTATATTAATTATAATTTATTATACATAGTATAAATATATACACACTTGTAATATATAGCAATATATAATATATTATATAATTATTATTATTATTATAAATATATATATTATATATAATACAGATATATATTATATATTATTATAAACATTATACGATAGGATAATATAGTAGAGAATATATTAAATTCTTTATCAAAATAATCTAGCAACAGACTCACTTCGTTTGCTTTCCTCCAATCAGCTGCAAACGGCAATGACGAAATCGAGCAAATTGAAACGGAGATTAGCCATGACTCGGAAAAAGCTGAGAAACAAATCCGAGGAGTACGAGTCGATCAGCAAATGCTTCGACCAGCTGAAGCAAGAAATGGAGGCAACCGAAACGAATTTGAACGATCTGATAAGCGAGAATCTTTCCTTGAGGAGGAAGATAGACGATACGCGGGACTGGTTGGAGCATACCGTAGGAAAGCAGCACCATACCGGGCAATTTCGAGACGCGTGCAGGAGCAGAGAGTTGGCGAATCTGAAGAAAAAGGTCGAGGAGGATTCGGCGACCATCGCTCAACTTAGAAACAAGTATTTGACATTTGTTAATTGAGAAGAGGCTCGTTAGTGTTCGCAACTTACTGAAAACTTTAAGTTTTTGAGCGCGCAATTGTTTTCAATCCTGTACTATAACGGTATTGCACAAGTATCCTATGAGATTGAGAACTTTTTTTTTTTTATAACACGACACATAAGACTGTAATTCGTCTTCAGTTAAAAATAGAAAAATTTCCCCTGTTAGTGAGATTACAATATCGTAATCTCTCTCTTAATATTAACGCTGGTACGTTTGTTCTCGACAAAATAATCAAGATTTGATCATTCAGATTAGTACGGCTCGAATCAGCAAATGCCAACAAGGGATTTCTACTGAATAGCTACAAAGCTCAGCTGACCGATTTAACTAAAGAGAAGAATCAATTGTTATCTAAAGTGAATGGTTTGGAGAACGAAATCAGCAATACTCGAAACAGTAATTCGCAATTGAGAGCAAAAGTATGCAATTGCAATTTGTTCTACTTGATTTTAGTTTTTGAATGAGTGCAATTTAATTCTTGTTTCTAGTTTATTAATTTATTGGATTTATTTAATTTATTCCGTTAGATTTTAGTTTTGAGTAACGAGAAAGATAGATTACTCTCAGACAACGAGAAATCCAAAGCGGACATGAAGGAAAAGGTTACAAACTATCTATTAAATAGCTTAATAATTTCTAAATAATATCTGTATAGAATTGTTTGGTCAATGTTAGATGGAAATGCAATATGCCAAAAGACGCGAAGAAACAGTGCAACTGGAAATTGAGGCCATTAGAAATAAATACGAGGAGACTATTAAATTTATGAAGACAAAGTTGTTGGCCACTGAAACTCAAAATGTCGAATATTTAAACGCTATCAAAGTAAATATGAGAATTATTGGATAGTTTGATGAAGGATATGACTCTTACAATTAGATCGTTGTATATTATTGATATTTTATTAATTTTATTGAATTGTAAAAATCATTGAGAAAACGTCGCTTTTAAATTAGGAGTTTCTGAAGAAACTCTACGAACAGCGAAATGATCGCGAAGCGCAAAAATCAAACGAGAGCGAGGCAGGTGAAAAGGAAACTCACGAAGCTATCTGCAACATTTTGAATATGACGCCAGATGAATTATCCGGATTTATTAATGGAAAGACCAAAAATTCGGTAATTTATTGCTGAAAAAAGAGATGACATTTCAATTTGTTTAATAATATTTAAAAAAAAAAAACTTAACGGTTCTAGATTAATCCATGGATAGTCGAACTGAATCGAATAATTTCGACGAATCAGTTTGCCAATGATCTATCAAAGTTTTTATTGAGAAAGATGACGAGAAAAATAAAGATGTAACGAAGGATCAGAGGAAGATGAGGTTCCATATAAGTTCTCAAAATCGTTTCCCTGTATATTAATAAACAAAATGTACAATGCAACATTGTGTTCAATGTAATTTAGTAATAAATACAGTTCGCCTTTTTCTAAAGATTTCGTAGATTCTGTAACATAAAAGAAATTGTCTGAAAATCGTCACCAACCCCTGTGATACGTAAGTACTTTGGCTCTTTACTGTAAACTATACTGAATTTATATTCGACGATGAGAAATCGGTACAGAAAAATCTCGTTAAAAGAATTCTGTGTCAAAAATATGCCCTAGGGCAAATACCACGAGCGATGTATAATGATAAATAAGTAAGGAGAAATAATGCCGAGTCCGTGAGTCACAATACACTTGATTATAAAAGTATCTGCCTTGCAAGAGTTATCCTCAACTTGAAACACCATTCGACTTGAATATTACAAGGGAAGCTCGACAACTGGAAAATTCAGAAAAATCTAAAAATTTGCACGAAATGTCACTTATGTGCTGTGCAGTAAAGGAATAAATTTCTTTCCTGCTGAAAAATTGAGTTATCTGCTCATTACAGAACATTTATGAAATATGTATAAGAATAATATATAAAATACAGAAAAAGAAGTTAAATTAAAAGTGGTATTGTGATGAAAAATCTTCGAAAATTTTATACTGCACAACTACAACAATGTACAACAACCAAATTTTGAATTTTTACTTTGTTAAGCAAAGCGTGTTCCTATTTCTCTATAAGTGATTTTCAAAGATTATGTCAGGATTATAACGGGAACATTGACGTTCATAAGTAATCCTGTCTCCAAGGAATTAAGAAAGAATTATTCTAGTTTACTGAAAGATTCGAAATAAAAAGGAAAGATGTACAGATGCTTAATTCAAAGAAATAGAGAGATCCTAGAAGATACAGAAATTAATATTGTTTTAATCTACTGAGAATTTCCTGTTTACGCAGTAAACGTTAAAACATTATTTACTATTAAGACATCCCCTGTTTCTCTCCTCTTTGTCATTATATGAAAATTTCCAAACATTCTCGAATTTTCCAATTTATAAACCATCCCTGTCAGAACTGTGTTTGTCGAAATTTAATAGAAAAAGGCAGTAAACGCGTATCCAAAATCCTTCTCGATCGAGTCCTGCTACTGAAAAACTGCGAAAGAAAGAAATTCATTCCGACGATTAAATTAATTATCGCTTTGCAGCTCGCTCGAGCCAGTCGCGTCCGGTGCCTTCTGTAGCTGCGCGCTCTGGAATCTCTCGTACCCGTTGCTCTCCCCAAAGATCTTCCTTCCAGAGATTCTCTCGTTATCTTTCACGCTCACTTCCGTCCCGATCTGTATCGGCCAGGGCAGCTTCCCGTCGCTTCTCACCGAGATCTGATTCGCCAACTTCCTGTCCCCGTTCTGATCGTACGGCTCGTTATTCCGAAGATTCTCCAGCGTCGCTTTGCGACGGCTCTCCTCCTTGTCCTCGGTGTAAATGTAAGGCCTCTCGAAGCTCGATCTCTTCGAGTAACCATCGTAACCATCGTAGAGGTGTCTGTATCGGTATCTGTTGGGATCGACGTTCCCCGGTATACGTTTGTAACTTCCATCCCTAGAAACTGGCACGGTTCTGGTGCCGTCGTACGGTCTTGGGTAGTTTCTCAGATCCACCGGTTTCCTCACTATTTCCGGAAGCGTGGCGTAGTAGATGATCCTCTTGGGTTTGGGCGTGGGCCTGCTACGACCGTACAGGTCCAAATCCTCGTCCCTGTACCGATCGTAGTAGTACGAATAATCGTTGGGAACGCGCATGTAGTAGTCTCTCTCCATCCTGTACCGATCGGGATAATAGTAATTGTAGCCACGACGATAGGCGGGAGGATCGTAGTCCCGGTCCCTGACGACGCTTCTGTACCACGGGACGTCGTAGTCGTCGTAACCTCTCGTAACTGGCATGTCTCTCGCTTCTCGGTACTCGTAACTCCTTCGATGCGGGCTGGTGACGAAATCGGCGCGCGGAGCGTGGTAACCTCTCGCATTTGGCAATTCCTCGTCGTCCACGGTTTGCTGGATCATCTGGTCCAAGCCAGTTCTGTGGGAGAACTCGATCGACAGCGGCTGCGTGGACCAGTTCTCAGGCGAGCTCAAACGCACCTCACGAACGTTCTTACTGCTGGATATTTGCTCCAACTTCGTTTCGTTCTCGGTGTCGCGACGCACCCTCGACACAGCTTTCATCGCCTCGTCCCTGGACGGATCTTTGTCATATTTCGGATGTAACACGGTCGTCACCGTCCCCGTTCCAAAGATCTTGTCGTCGACTTCCGCGTTGTTCGTCTCGTACGAGTCGTCGAGGATAGGTTCGAATCGAACGGGATACTTCTGGTTGAACGCAGAGCGTGTTTTGGATGTTCGAACGGTATTGGGTTCCATGGACTTCGGTTGGTCGAGTTTCTTCGGATCACTTTGACTGATTTCCAGAGGGCTGAGATGACCGACGCCGCTCACGCTGCGAACTTCGAACGCGGAAGAGTCGAGCCGCGGCCACGATGGGTGATTCCAGTAATCGGTCGCGTATGGGAGAATCTGCCATGCTTTGCCGATCCCCGCTGCGCCGGTCTTCGTCAGCAGGTACAACAGCGGCGATATTTGAAACAGGAGCAGCCGCATTTTCGTCCGTCTGAAAAAGGTATAATTGAAATAGAACTGTTGGTTAAAATCGAAATTAAGAAAGAATAATTACTATATAAAATTACTGTCTATTTGATTGCTCAATTGTATTTGTCTGTCTGAAAAGATATAATTAAAACAAAATTGTCAGTTGAAAATCGAGAAAGAATAATCTATATTCAATTTTGAATATTTATTATATAGAAATAGATGGTGGAAGAATTAAACATGTAACAAGTGAGTTCATAAAGATGTGTCACAAACATTGTGAACATTCACAGAACATGAATCATAATTATCGAAACAAAATAAATACGATTACCCACATTTTAAAAACCAGTATAGAACCCTTATGATATTGTATGTTGCATAGAAAGAATTTTAAATTTCGAAGAATCACGTAGATCATTATTATTTCATATTAGTTCATTATATTAATTCTTCGTTTGAACGTTGTTCAGATGAATTACGAGCTTTCCAGGATCTGAATCCACCCTCAACGTCCTCAGTCCAAGTATAGCGTTTATAAATATTTAACAAAAAAAAAAAATCTTATTTTCGTAAATTACAACCACAACTGTAAATTCTAAAATAATGTTCGTAATTTATGGAGCTGGAGTTAGTAGCCTTTAACTTTATATCGTTTCGTTGAAACCAAACGTAGAAGAAAATGGAAGGGGAAACAAATCGCATCGAGATAATTACCAGCCGAAATGAAACGTGAATGTCAAACGTGAACTTTCACCGAAACCTTAGCGAAACGTTCGATGCCCAGCGACAGACGTTTAATGACCGTTCCATCCGGTAAACCCGCGCGGTCAGATGAAATCGTGTCCCCGACCGCGCGCCGTCGATTCTTCCCCATAACAAATATAATTTCCCATGCCGTTTCCGCGGCATTATGCGCCGAGTTCCGGGCAACACGTAGATCCGGTCGCGCGATTGTTCACTCGACTACATTTACCATAACATCCTCCCGCGAAATCGAATTCGACTCGATACGCGTACGCGCTCAGCCACAGAGAGAGAGAGAGAGAGAGAGAGAGACAGTTCAATGCACTAGCGCCGCCAGCCGATTCCTCTTGCGAAACATTCGACAACAATGGACACTTTGCTGATCGAAAATTTTTATTATTTAGGTACTGGGGGCTGTTTAATAATTACATCTCGACGGACATTAATTTTTAATGTGGTCATGTAATACAAACGTGATTATTGAATATAAATATAAAACGTACAATCAAGAGTGTCAGTAATCCTTGAAATTGTCACTTTCAGGAAAGTGAAATGAGAAAACTTATGATTCTTATGGTGACGTAATTAGAGACGCTCGAATCAGAATGAAAGGCGTTGATTTAATTTTTGTAACAACGTCGATGGTAACTGAGTCAACATCAATGTTTTGGAAAATCTAACAGCTAAACGAACATGTAGTGTGAGCCAAACTTGCTCACCTATTTTCTTTTATATAATAAAACTAATTTTATTAATTTTAAATTAAACTTAAGTTTAAACGTGATCTTCTCATTGTGTAAAAAAAAACTTTTTTTAAATATGTAATAAAAAGAATTACGGATTTATTTCAGTAGGAAGTGATTTTCGGCGCACCCTGTATTATGTGGCGGCGTAGAAACTCAAACGAAATGAAATTCGTTTATAATAATAAAATCAAATCCAAATGCAAATAAAACCAGAACTTGTACTTGTGGTAATCTAATTATTGTGACAACGTTGATCATTGAGCTTGAAATCGATTCTCAAAGTTGAGAAGAGAAACGTATAAATAATACAAATTATGTTATACACTTCAAGTTTCGCTGCCTTTTCTTACATCACGCCATCGTCAATTTATATTTTATCCAGAATCATCGTCATTCCCTTCTTTGCAGAACGAGGAACGAAAGATCGAAGAGAGACGAAAGTAACTGCAACCTTCAACGAACGTGAGATATTTGTACGTACAACAATGAGACCACCGTAAAATTGGCTTGTGTTCCTTCTTCTTTCTTTTTTTCTTCTTTTAGTCGTGAAAAATCTGTCCGTGAATTCGTGAACCGTGTCAAACAGAACACTACGTACGAGATACGTCGGGTTTTTGTCTGGCTGTTGCACGGTTAAGAGCACGGCGGGCAACAGCGTTCGTAGAGCGATAAAAAGAAGGGAAAAAAGCGAACGGGGAAACAAAGGATAAAATGTCTAGGCATAGCGGAACAAATCTTCGGAAGATCTTGCCCGTTAACATCGACTCCGCACAGTTACTCTTGCCGTTTTACAGTTAGGCTCGCGGACTCGCTTTAATTTGCCAGCCAGCAGTTTTGGAACACTCTTAACACCACCACCGCAGATTTTACACGATGGACAAGGAATTTTCAGAGTTTGCATTTAGCTGCACTCTGTTTTTTAAAATATATCACACGTGTTTCGCAATGAAATAATTGAAAGGACATAGCCAATTTTTTTATATAATTGAATTTAACATAATTTGCATTATAATGTATAATTTTATGTACAATAATAAACAAAAAATCATCTTGTGAGAACCAGCCCTCTGTATGCGTTACGTTGAACTTTCTCTATGTAAAATAAACGATGAACATGTATTATCGGTCATGCATTTCATTTGCATTAAAAATTGCATATTATAATTTTTCGATTATCTAAATTATATTCAATGAAGAAAAAAATGACGTGCTAGTGAAAACATTTTAGAAACTTCAATAAATTTTCCGTACAAAGTATGACTAATTTACTTAACTTATATTTTCTCTATAAACCAGTTTGGATTTTTCTATTCTATTGAGATAAGAGAATACGAGTATGTCTCAAAAAACATATAATATAGTAATACCAACATTTCTATACATCTATTATACATTGTAATTTTATAAATATTAATAAATTATATATAAGTAATACATAATGATATTAATTACTAGTATAATTATTACGTATAAAAAATTTTATATACACGTATATATGTAAATTATATGAATAAATTATGTATCTTTAAATTTTGTTTTCCGAAGATAAAATTTTCTTTTCCGAACATAAAATTTCGCGAAATGTGAAAAAGATGAAACAACTTTGAACAAACTAAACGTCACATTACTAAACTCTATTGCCTTGCTCTTTCAATTCCATTACCCGTATATTTGCCGGTGAACAGTAGTTAATTGTTGGTCTCGCGATGAGATCCTGAAGAGGAAATTGAATAACGGGTAAGTGAAGAGCTTCGAAGTCGGAATAATAAAATAATTCGACTTTTGATGATTTATCGTCTGGATAACGAAATTGAAAGCATGGCTTGGAGTACTAAGAAAAGTTAATTAAATCGAACTTTATTCCGTAGAATGAATAAGATGTTGGATTTTAATAAAAATTGTAAGAAATGAAATTTCTCGTGTAAAAAATAAAATTTGTTGAAATTAAAGAAATAATTCGTATACGAATATAAAATAATGCGTGCATATAGGATAAAGGTGTAAAAATATTTGAAAAAAAAAAACAATAAATTTTAAGTTTTTGACAAAATATTTGCAGAAACATTTGACAAAAATCAGTGAAGAAACTGAAAAATTCAATTTTGTGAATTTGTGTTTCGATATAAATGAATAAATATAATAAATACTACATTTTCCAATAAATTTTAAAATTCAGATCACATTTAATTAATCTTATTAACAATTCTCTTACAATCAAAAATGTTCTCTAGTCAACTATTGAAAATAGAAGTTCCATTCTTCTGTTTATCAAATTCAACAATTAATCAATAATTAGAAATCAAAAAACGACTATAACTCTGTGTATCTTTATTTCTAAAACTAATTCCCATTTCGTTAGAAATGTGTGTCTCTGATACACGCCGTTATATAAATTAAAACGAAATTTCTTCTACGCGGCTTATGACGAATGATTGTTAAAAACTATCGACTCACCCAAAGTATAAAATTCCTAACCGTGCGGTAATTTGCGTGTTGAAAAGTTCTAAGTAAAAATTGAGCAAATAGATTTTACCTGAATTCTAGAACGTGGCCGGCTTCCGAATGTCGTTGACTGTTCGGAGTTATCACGTTTACTACAGTCCCGTGAACTACGGCTTCCCGGTTTACCCCGGCTTCGTATCTGCATACCGTGTGCTCTTGTCGCCAGTAAAACACGCTCACCCCTCTACCAGCTAGCCTAACTACCGTTCTCGATTGGTCATTGTTTTTAACTGTAGTTCTTATATCGAAAGATAGGCAAGTAAATGACTTCCTCTGCGATCAGCGTGTCAACGTGATTGAAAACGATTGTTCAACGAAGCTTACTGGAATGGGACAGTGTCGTTGTCCGTGTACAGGACATTAAGCGATCGAATTCTGGAAACTCTTAGACTCAAACGAGATAAATTAACAGTAAACGTGAACGCAGTAACAGAAAAGAAAAAAGATCTTCGAATAAACAGTATTATCGTTTCGTCAATACAATGATAAAGGATTGTATATTACGATTCTAAAAATTAGGCGCGAAACAAAGGAGGAAATAGTGAGGGTGACTTGTCTATTTGTTAACATTTTGAACATTCGAAAATTAGCATTAAATATCACGATCGCTCACAGTTGAACTATATTATAAACAGACAGAGTAACCATACTTATAGAAAGAAAGTAATTCCTATTTTGTTTCTTCTAATAATAACAATAATAATACTTTTAAAATATTATCATTTACATAAGCGAGGTCTGTGATAGGTCTTTGCAGAATACAAAAAAGAAAAAGAAAATGTAGAATAAAAAGTGACCTAAAAATAGAATGATTTTAAGTAAATTATAAACATAATACATAAATAGCGCTGTCACGCACTATGCATAAAATCGATATATAATCGATATATGTAATCAAAAACACATTATACTTACGATTAGTAGATTGTCAAGGAATAAAAATTAAATATAAAATATGTATTTTACCAAATACTCTATCTCGAATATTTTATATTTTATATTTTGGCATATTATGGACATTTAAATTTCTTTAAATGCAAAATGATCCAGAGTTTATCTCCTGATATAAGCATTATATTGAAAATTCTCCATTTGAAAATTGAGCCTATCAAGAAACGGCTCGAACAGAAATTAAGAGCTGCACTTATCTTCATGTGAACACGTAATATTGATCTTCAAACATTATAGGTTAGTGACTCTAATGTTGTTTTATTCTGACGTTCGGTACATTATAAAAATGTTTCAGTATAAAATTTATAAATTATTACAAATCAACTAAACTATGATATTAAGTAAATGTATTGTAGTTTTAATAAATTAATATTTGTACGTATACTTATATTGATCTGTAAGTCAGTCTTGTAGTAATAAACAAATGGCAGAAGAAGGAAAAAAGGTTTCTTTCGGTTTTGCAAAATCTATTAAGAAATCTGTGTTAAAAAATGTTATTCCACAAGAGGAAAAGAAAATTGATTATATTGAATGCCTCGACGAAAAAAGTATTAAATTAATAGGGTAAGTTCAAGGAATAGAAAATACATAACCTTAACCTAACCTATAAAATTTGCTAATAGTAAAATAAATATTTTTTAAAACAATCTTTTATAGCGGAGAGGAAAGGAAAGATGAACCTCTAGTTATTCCATTGTTAGGTTCAAGAACTTGGCACGACAGAATTGTTAATAAAGTAGACGCAGACATTTTTGTATCTAAGACAACTAAGGAGAAGATAAAAGACATTGAGATTGATGACGAGGGAGAAAAATCAAAACTATCAAATGGAAAATCACCGCCGAAAACATCAATAAAGAAAGAAGTGGTTGAGGATAATGAAAATAAAGTTGTTACTTTAGAGGAGCAAGCAGCTAAAGAAATCATTCAGGAACTGAAATCCAAAGATGAACAGGAAACTAAAACAAATGATTTGTCTTTACCTTTGGTAGAAGATGAATCATTAAAAGGCAAAGAGCAGGTACATTATTACTATATACAGATCCTGTATACAAATGTATTATATTATATTATATATGTAAATAAATATTGTTTCATCTTTTTCAGTCTACATTGGAAGATTATGAAAGAATTCCCATTGATGCTTTTGGTGTAGCAATGTTGCGAGGAATGGGATGGCAACCAGGGAAAGGAATTGGTAAAAATGAAAAGTATGAATCTTACTCTAGACAAAATTAATTTTACATTTAATATACCACTTATTGGGAAATAAAATCATTCATAATTTTTTATTGCAACTATTACAGAGTTGTATCAGCTGTTATACCAGAATTACGACCAAAAGGAATGGGCCTTGGAGCAGACAAAGTAACACTACAAAAGAAAAGTGCAGATTCCAAGAAACAAGAAGAAGAACTTAAAATCGAGAAAGGAACATACGTGAAAATTATAGCTGGGAAACAGAGCAACAACTATGGTCAAATAGAGGGATTCGATGACGATGCAGGGAGACTCATAATAAAACTAGCTCTCGGTGGAAATACAATATCTGTAAATGAATTTATGGTGCAACCAGTGACTAAATCGGAGTATTCAAAGAATTCAAAAGTTTTAAGTTAGTATGAGTAATTAGCTTTTTATTAAGAGACTTTTAAAAAAAAACAACAAACTTGATATGACATGTTCATGTAAGAACAAAATTAGACGTAGAAAATCTAATTTACGAGTTCCTGTAAGTATATATATAATATACAGTTTTTTAAAAGTCTCTTCCAGTTTTATAAGAATCAAAATAAATATATAGGTTTTAGCTTTTAGTATTTTATGGGGTTAATTTTAGATGCGAGGAAGTATGAAGAGTATAAGGACAAAGAATCAAAGGAATTTAAACATAAAACAGACAAAAAAGAGTCAATATCTGATGATTCTGAAGACATTGAAGATGATAACAAAAGTAATGATGAAAAGAAGAACAGTAATGTATGTGATAAGGACAAATATGATAAAACAAATAGAAAACCAAAAAAGCAAAAAAAATATCCTGAATCTGAAGGTGACAGTGATAATGGTCGTGAGAAAAAGAGGAGAAAACGAAGAAGTAGCTCTAATAGTGATGACTCTTATAAATCGAAGAAATCAAAAAAGTCAAAGAAACATAAGAAACATGATTATTCACCAGAAAGATTAAGCAAGAAACACAAGAAAAAGGATAAAGAAAAAGAAAAAATTAAAGATAAAAAGTCGAGAGATTATACAGATAGAAGAAAACGTAAGAAACGAGGAAGGTCAAGATCCCGATCTTCTAGTAGGCTGTAATATTTTTCAGGACTGTGGACATTTTACTTTCATTGGAAATTGTACAATTTTGTTTATACACATTTTATAATAAAACGTATTTTTACAAAATCATGGTTCCCTTCTTATCTTTGCTTGATAATTCTAACGCATATTTAATATTTTAATTATTATAAAGTCTTGCTTAATCTTGCTTACGTAATATTGATAAAAAGTGGAAATGTACATAACCTCGAAAAACATTATGGTATTTGCGAACATTGCCAAACTAGTAGTGCGAACAATGTCGAGTAAGTATTTAATTGCCTTTGCATAAGGTATTTACAGATAAAGTTTGAGAAGTATATAATCTAATGCATTCAATTTTTCCAACATTTTAGCATTTCGCTTGGGATTAATACAGCTCGAAGTGAATGAAGTGAAAGTTAAGAATATAGAGCGAGCAGTTTCCTATATTTCAAGCGCGAAAAAGCAAGATGCTGATATCATCGCTCTTCCCGAATGTTTTAATTCACCATATGGGATAGGTAATGATTTTCATTTTTTAAATAATTTATTACGTTTATAATAACTATTTAATAAACAAATAAACAGTAGATGAATTATGTATCTCAACTTTTACATTTCCATAAAGATTGTTGGTAGAATCATAGACGAGATATATGAATAGATATTGCATCTTACGGACTTTCGTGGTCCGTGACCTGAAATACCGACATAGCAAAAAATCATTCGTTTTTAGCGCACTCTACGTGTAAACAACGGTGAGTTGGGGAACTAGTGAACGCGCCAACAATATGATTTTTGAGATCCATTACAGTGCTGTTAAACTTTCAATACTGAAATGTGAATATACCAAGTAAAATGATACAAGCAAAATGTTCAATTGTCCAGATTTCAAAACATGAGATTAGTATTAAACATTATTCCATTTTTTATTATGTATTTATATATTTGTCAAAAAGAGCTCTATTTGTGTTTTACGAATTCATCGATTGGTACTTCATTGGTATTTCAATAAAATCAATACTTGTAACAGAATTTCATATTTATTGAAATATATGTAGATTGGCCCCGATATTTAATCAAAAACTTCTCCAATAAATCAGCTGATGCATCTACTTCTTAAACGATCATCAGCAATATACCTTTGAACACACTACACAGGCTCACACCTAATTCACTTTTAACACATTTCTCACATTTACATTCAACATTTTTAACATACCCCGACATACTACATAATGTTCAAATAACTACACCATCTCGTTCTCCACGAGTATAGCTGAACCTGCGACTTTCGCGTGCCACCTCCTCAGACCTCATGTTCTCCTGATACAAACTCTCGAGGTTCAGCTAAATATATCAAGAGTACAGTTGAACATGCGACTTCCTCGTGCCACCTCCTCGGACGTCATGTTCTCCTGATACAAAATCTCGAGCTTCAGCTAGAAATATCAGGAATACACTTGCACCTGCGTCTTTCGCGTGCGACTTCCTCAGACCTCATGTTCTCCTGATACAAAATCACGAGTTTCAGCTAGAAAGACCATCCCGTTCCTCAATTATTTGCGCTAAAACATATTTCGAAAGTTTGAAGTATGAGGAGTACAGCTGTGCCTGCGACTTTCTCGTTCTACCTCCTCGGACCTCATGTTCTCCTGATACAAAATCTCGAGATTCAGCTGGAAATATCAGGAGTACAGATGAACCTGCAACTTTCTCGTGCCACCTTCTCGCACCGCATGTTCTCCTGATACAAAAAACCTAATTTACGAGTAGTAGAAAACATTTTTCGAAAGTTGAAGTATCAGAAGTACGGCTATTGCCGCGACTTTCTCGTGCCACCTCCTCGTGCCTCCTGTTCTCCTGATACAAAATCTCGAGTTTCAGCTAGAAAGACCATCCCGTTCCTCGATTATTCGCGCTAAAACATTTTTCGAAAATTTGGTGTATCAGGAGTACAGCTGGGCCTGCAACTTTCTCGTGCCACCTCCTCGGACCTCATATTCTCCTGATACAAAATCTCGAGGTTCAGCTAGAAAGACCATCCCGTTCCTCAATTATTCGCTCTAAAACATTTTTCGAAAGTTTGAAGTATCAGGAGTACAGCTGGACCTCCAACTTTCTCGTTCTACCTCCTCGGACCTCATGTTCTCCTAATACAAAATGTCGAGTTTCAGCTAGAAATATCAGGAGTACAGATGAACCTGCTACTTTCTCGTGCCATCTCCTCGGACCTCATGTTCTCCCGATACAAAATCTCGAGTTTCAGCTATAAATACCAGGAGTGCAGATGATCCTACGACTTTCTCGTGCCACCTCCTCGGACCTCATGTTCTCCTGATACAAAATCACGAGTTTTAGCTGGGAAGACCAATCCGCTCCACATTTATTCGCTCTAAAACATTTATCGAAAGATTGATGTATCAGGAGTACAGCTGGACCTACGACTCTCTCGTGCCACCTCTTCGGACCTCATGTTGTCCTGATACAGAATCTCATGTTTCAGCTAGAACTATCAAGAGTACAGATGAACCTGCGTCTTTCTCGTGCCACCTTCTGGGACCTCATGTTCTCCTGATACAAAATCTCGAGTTTCAGCTAGAAAGCCCAGCCCGTTCCTGAGTTGTTCGCGCTAAAACATTTTTCGAAAGTTTGAAATATCTGGAGTACAGCTGTTGCGCCTGCAACTCTCTCGTGCCACCTCTTCTGACCTTATGTTTTCCTGATACAAAATCTCGAGTTTCAGCTAGAAATAGCAGGAGTACAGCTGGGCCTGCAACTTTCTCGTGCCACCTCCTCGGACCTTATGTTCTCCTGATGCAAAATCTCGAGTTTCAGCTAGAAATATCAGGAGTACAGATGATCCTACGACTTTATCGTGCCATCTCCTCGGACCTCATGTTCTCCTGATTCAAAATCACGAGTTTTAGCTAGGAAGACCAACCCGTTCCACATTTATTCGCTCTAAAACATTTATCGAAAGATTGATGTATCAGGAGTACAGCTGGACCTGCGACTCTCTCGTGCTACCTCTTCGGGCCTCATGTTGTCCTGATACAAAATCACATGTTTCAGCTAGAAATATCAGGAGTACAGATGAACCTGCGTCTTTCTCGTGCCACCTCCTGGGACCTCATGTTCTCCTGATACAAAGTCTCGAGTTTCAGCTAGAAAGCCCAGCCCGTTCCTGAGTTATTCGCGCTAAAACATTTTTTGAAAGTTTGAAATATCAGGAGTCCAGCTGGATCTGCGTCTTTCGCGTGCAATCTCCTCGATCATCATGCTCTCCTGAATAATATCTTAAGTTTCTACCAGAATTTCCTTCTCAATCCCGAGATATTCCAGCTTAAATATTTTTGAGATAACTGCTGTATCAGGAGATACGTCCATATTTGCTGCCAGAATTTTCTTCTTATTTTCGAATTATTCCGGCCTTGACATTTTTCAAATATCCGCTGTATCAGGGGAACCGTTCATCAGCGCGTTATGTCGCGCCACCTCCTATTGTGTCATGTTCTCTTGATGGAGAATTTAGCTATTCCAGCTTAAATATTTCTAAAAAAGCCGGTGTGTTAGGATAATCGCTCAACAACGACCTATGTCGTGTCACTTTCTCTGGTCTCATGTTTTCCTGATAGAGAATCTGAATTTACAGCCAGTTGTTTCTTCTCGTTCCCGAGATATTCGAGATTATATATTTTTCATAGAACCGCTGTATCAGGAAATTTACTCTATGTCGTGTCATTTTCTCGATTCTTATGTTCTCCTGATACAAATTTCGAATTGTGAGCCAGAAATTCGTTCTCTTCCACATGGTATTCTTTGTCTATGCTAATACCAATTTTTTCTAGAGCACTAATTCGTGCATTGTACTATTTAGTTAGAGTAGTAGTACATTTTAGGATTGAATTAAGCGATTAGTATCTTAAATGTTTTAATTAACTAATTTTTTTGCAACTGTAAATTTGGTCCTTTTATTTTTGAAGACTTTGCCGCCACGTTGCAGTGAAATGTAAGAATTAGTCGTTATTGTAAACTTTGTCTCTCACTGTTGTTTTCTTGGTTGTTGCTGTAGTCTCGAATGTGGTATATGTGTAGACCAAGCATCTTAGCCTGTTTCGTAGCCTGTGATACCAACATAGTGAAAAAGCACTGGTTTTTTAGTGCATTTAAATCAGAGTGAATTGGGAAATTACAGCAAGTATAACGATAGTAGTGAACGCGCCAGAAATATGATTTTTGAGAACTATTACAGTGTTGTCAAGCTTTCAATAACGAAATGTGATGCTAGTTACTAACTAATATCATTTTATTATATATATGTTAGAAAGAACTTTGTCATCATGTTTTACAGATTTATTATCTCTTTTTTTAAATATATAGTAAATTGTAATTTTCAAATTATTAATACATGGTTTTAGGTATTAATGATTATATTTTATGAAGTATTCTTAAAAACTTTTAACTAACCAAATTTTCAACTATTTTATATTATTATTCATATTAAAATATTATAATATTTATATTTCTTTATTTACTTATATTATGTATTCAATTTTATTTTAAATTTTTTTAAATTTATTTAAATTTATCTAAATATATTTAAATTTGTTTAAATTTATTTTAAATTAACAATTTTATTGTAATTACGCTGTGCATTCGTTATTACAAATAACAAATTCCATAATTCATTAATTAAAGATTGCTGATCAATTAAAATATTATTCGAAATTCTTCTGCATGCTATTTTACCTATTAATATTGTCACAATAACAAAGCCTTGTTATTTATTTAATATAAATCTTTGATATTTCATAAAGATTTAACAATAAATACAAACCTGTATACGGCATATATCCTTACATGTCTCGAAAAATCGGCTGGAGAAATGGTTTTACAAATTCAGCGAGGAACACATTGTGTGGTGTGCACATTATATTTTTACAGGTCGAACGTATGAGTAAAATTTTAAGATCAAATTAAATGAAACTTTATATCTTTCTTCATGGCATTTATTGAACTCGACTCACGTATGATATCATTTGTTGAAAAATATACAAAATTGCGCTATAGATTACTACTCAAATGACGTTATAAATTAGTTAGTAACTATGTCTGAACCTGAATTAAGGCTATTTGTTACAGAATGATACACAATAGACCGAAACGTCAAACATCATTCAAATAAGTCGAAATATAAAATTTCATTTATTACATAGAAAGCAAGTTGATAGAGAATTTCATTTCAAGTTCACATTGGCGGGATTAACAGAAATTTCAATCTCTGTTAGTTTAATTTACGGTTAAGACAAGGGACAATTGTTTCTCGCAGAATATTTTCCAAAATATGCCGAGAGTGTTCCCGACGGAGAAACGTGCATCGCTTTATCGAAAGCGGCTAAAGAGAACAACGTTTACGTGGTCGGTGGTACGATACCTGAAAGAGATGGTGATAAATTGTACAATACCTGCACGGTTTGGGGTCCCGATGGAGCTTTGATAGCGAAACACCGGAAGGTAAGCAATATGTCTCGTTGTGGCTGTAAAATTGAAGACATTGGGGCAGAAAATGACTTTTCTAGGAACGTATATTACCGACTGATAAGTTCCAATCTCTGAATATATGTATTTATCACAGATGAACAAACTTAATCTTAATTCACTTTTAAAACGTTTCTTCTCCAACATTATGAAATTACAGACAGAACATTGGTAACAAAATAAAATGATAAAAATGTTGTCGATTGTTGAACTGAAAAAGCAAACAGATGAGAAGTAAGAAAATTAAATTCTGGAAGTTGGTCCATGATAATATTTGTACTGAACTACGAAAGCTGTGACAATGTAACTCTTTTATGTTGTTAGATACACTTGTTCGACATCGACATGCCTGATAAATTCACTTTCCGCGAGAGTGATTCACTCAGTTCTGGCAACTGTCTGACGATGTTCGATGTGAAGGGCTGCAAAATAGGTATTGGTATTTGCTATGACATTAGGTTCGAGGAATTGGCTCGCATTTATCGGAACAAAGGTACAGTAACTTAATGAAACAATATGACCGGCAGAAAATTAAAAATCCTTCTGTTTATTCAATTGCTTTCTATTATTCAACGATATATAACAATTATGACGTATTTATAACAATTTACGAAACCTCTCACATCCGAACTTCCATTATGCAAATATTTCATGTGTTTACTAATTCCATGATAAATCAACATTTCATTTGTGAGTAACAAGGATATTGTGGACGTGATTGTTCCTCAAACCGAAAATGATCAGGATGTGTCTTCTTATGCTGAAACACATGGATGGTTTGAAGTTGATTGATTGTTAAAATTCGGTATCTCAATAGCCAAGAAAGATACAATATTCTTAAATATTGAAATAAATAAGATATCCTAATATTAAAAAAGTATCATAATTATAATATTAAAAATAAGTAATTTAATAGTAAAAAAAAAAATATCAATTTGTCCTCCTCTCAATTCAGATATGAAAGGTTCTGTTGTACAACGTGATCTCTAATTCTATTATACACATGTACATACATATATAAAAGGAATTTTACGCTACGTGTGTATCTGAATTAACTAAAGAATTAAAAGCATAATCGTATATTCATAAATTATGGGACGTAGACCAGATGACGGAGTTCAGTTGACATTTCCCGTTTCTCCGGATTAGGTTGCCAAATGCTGATATATCCGGCGGCATACAATATGACGACCGGGCCATTGCATTGGTCGTTACTTCAACGTTCCAGAGCGAATGACAATCAATTATACGTAGCTGGTGTTTCACCAGCTCGTGTTCCTTCAGCCAGTTACGTCGCATGGGGTCACACACAGCTGACAAGTCCGTGGGGGGAAATTCTTCATGATCTGGAAACTCAAGAGACTATGCTAGTCGCCGATATCGGTAATTGCCAATTTAAAACTGAAAATGACAGATCCAATCTATTTTTCTAATTCTCGCTGATTTGTCTGTCTTCTTCCTTGTTACATTCTTTTCATGTTTTTGTTGAATGGACTTTATTTATTTATTGACTGTTACTGTTTAGATTGTCTATATATATATATATATATATTTTTTTTTTTAAATAGTATAATACAAAAATTCGAAAACTTGTCAATGTGACGGATTTTTATTTTTTAAATTGCTGAAAAATATTTTTGTTCAAGTTAGCATTGAGATATTTTATTCAGCATTGGATATCTTTATTAAAGTTAATATTGATTTCTATTTAGACAGAGACTTGATTGTATAAATCTGTTTACTTTGATATTATTATTATTTGAATTGTAACGATTCGTACGATTATATATATATAAATCTTTGAAAACTAAAATTTTGATTAATATCACTAAATTAATTAAATCATTACTTTCTGTTCCATCTTCTTTCAGATCTAAAGCTTGTCGAGGAAGTAAGAGCTCAAATACCTACATTTTCTCAGAGACGTACCGATTTGTACGACACCATCTGGAAGAAAGATTAACTCAAACAGCAGAAAATGTCCTGTGATACTTAATTACACAGATCTCTATTTTTTTTTTATAAATCATTTATAATAAATGAATACAACACAAAGGAAAAAAAAGTCGAAACGTTACAATAACCTTTTTGTATATCTTATAATATATAATTCTATGTTGCGACGATTTATAAACAATATAAAATATATGTAATGAATATAAATAATATAAGAAAAATAAATATATAATAATACATATAAATTACAGGCGTATATAAATATATATATATGATAGAAAGAACACGAAAGTTGTTACTTTTAAATATCTTTAATATACGATCAAATAAACTGTTACAATGAGTGGAGAGTGATCACTCGTACATAAAAGGCCCCTCGATGATCGAATGACGTGACCTCACGATCAAAAGGTAATTGTCTCACGTATCGTGTGGCAATATTAAATCTAGAAGTCGATCTAGGTATTTACATTCAGATTAGACGAATAACTCTCTTTACATGGAAACACGTTTAGCTCGAAGTTAAGAGAAATTGGTCGATTTGATAAAACGCCTCGCCTCAATCGAAAATTTAAACATTGGCGATGCCGCTAAATTCAGAAAGGGGGTGGGAAATTCGGGGGATACGATGGTTGTCGGCTATTCGCCAGCTGGAAACGGTTCACGGTTTGCCTCTCGAGAAAGATAAGTAAAAGCAACACACGCAAACGATCGTCTCTCCTCTTGCTTCTGCTTTTGTTCCTTTTCTCTTGAGAGCGAATAAACGAGAGCGCAGACAGACGCCAAACTGTGACGCGAAATTCCAACAACAATGTTTTTCGCGTTTCTAGCGCGCGACTGCCAAAAATTCCTTTTCGGAGGGGTGGGAAATAAAAAAGAGCGAACAGAAGACAGAGAGCAATCGATTCGAGCGTAGCACGAACAATACAGCGTGTCCCTTAAAAGTCAACCAGCCTCGGATTTTAATGTATTGTCTTCTCACAACGCGAGTGTTCCCTTCTTTCTTCCCTTCGGCTGCCTGATTTTTAGGACTTCGTGCCTTTTCTTTTAATGTATTCGAGACCGAAAGACATTCGCGTTCTAGTCTATAAGCAAAAATGTATAGTGTGCCAGCTAGTGTTTCTTAACCTTTCGGTTACCACGAACGATCCCTTAAACGATCTCTCGAACTCGAGAGACATGCTTTCATACAATATATCATCTACTGATTGAATATAACGTGCTATTTCATTTAGCTGGATGTTATTTGTTATAACTGTTAGTTGAAATAATTCATTAACTGTTGTTTTCTTCATTCTATTCTAAGTGAAGTGTGCTAAACCCGCTTTCACTTACGTTCACATACGTGAGAACGTTGCGGTATGCCATGGAGGTCCGCGAACCACAGGTTAAGAAATACTGCATTGTACTATATAATATTGTACGTGATGTAATAATGTACATATTATACATCGTATTTTACATATAATTTACGTGGTAACGTATATACAATACATATATGAATCATTAGGGAGCCACATTGATCAACTCTACAAATCGAAAGATACAGAAGAAGAACGATATTTATAAACAGTCTTTTTTCAAATTTAATTTAGAATTTATTATTACTTATTTTCTTCCGGCGAAACTCATGAAAATAAGTGATTCATCCCTTGAAAATTGAATGTTAATTCTCTAATTGATGAAATCGAGGAAGTTGATCAGTTTGACTTTCGAGAGGCTCGTGTGTCGTATTAATTTCTGTATTTCATATTTTTATGCAATACAAAATTACCACACATAGTACAATAGTAATTTTGAAAATTTATATATGTATATATATATATATATTTTTTATAATGGATAACTACGATACAATATATAACGTATAACGTACAACTTTCCACTGTAAAAATATGAAATATAAAAATTAACGTTGCCCCCGATTTGAAATTGGAAACAAAAGTGTAGGCGTCATCGGGGCGTTTAGAACTTGTGGGATTGTCTCACTTATTGGATCACGGTCTCGAATGGGTTAAAGTAGAATACACGCTCGGATTGTTTCAATATCCTCACCGTCGAAGACATTCAAACGAGAATAACACGAAGCAAATGTGTGTATCTCCCTTTGCCGGTTACAGATATCTCGCGCCCATGTCACATTCTCGCTCTTATCGATGCTTTCACTTGAAATCTGCAATGCACCTATTTACAATTTAAATTTTACCCGGACCACCCGTTGAATCGACAGCCCTTTATAAATACGTAATGAACCCGGGATACGTGTGCCCGTGCGCTCCTGGTGACGCTCGCACCGGAAGCTCCGTTCGATGCCAATTTGTCACGCGGGAACATCGATTCTTCTGAGGTGTCGCGTTTTAAAGGGCAGCCTCCACCCTTCTGCGCAATTAAAATAACAACCAGTGAAATTAGGAGTCTCGCGCTAATTGCAACTTCGATGTGCATTATCCGTAAAATAAGAGGCTCATTTGAAATTAGAATTGAAAATGTCAGTTTATACAATGAAATTTCAATTTGGCGACAATATGATACAAAAGTCTGATATTTTGCATTTATTATTTCGTATTACCTCTGCGTTCAACGTAATTTTAAATGAATTGCACAATTACAACGTTATAAGTATAATTTACAAATCTATATCTACATATAGCTGTAATGAAATTATAATTGTATGTACAGTAACAATAATATATAATAATGATTGAAACGTATGTGATATAACAAGGTGACATATATTATTAATACATATATTAAAATATATTTATACATTCTCTAGTAAAGTTATAATTTCGTATATTATAATATATCACAATGTGTGTATGTGCGTGTGCGTGTGCGTGTGCGTGTGTGTATACATATTTTAATAAATGTCAATAATAGAATTGCAATTTATAAAAATAATTTTCACACAATGTAATAACTCTTTAATAATAGGTTTCATGCTTCTGATTCTGAACGGATGCTCCGGGCAAAGTGTAAATGGACAAGCGAGAAAATAGAAATTCAGACTATCGTCGTGACGTAACTCACGTGTGGCATTAAGCTCGTACTGGACTTGAACGTTACGTCGTTAAATAATTACTTAATACCCTGTACGACGAGCGGAGAGCCTTAAATTAACGGCAATTCCTTCGGACAGAATTCAGTGTTGTCAACAGCCTGTAATGAATACAATTATCGACGAACCGTTTGTTCTTAACAAACGTAGCAAATTAATGTAAATGTGAAACGTAATGATTGTAAATATACAATTTTCGAACGATTCCGATCGACAAGTTGAAATTTCACGCTACAAGATGCTAGAAGAAGCGAAAATGTATCGAGCTCTCGACGTTTCTCAGTGTCGAGCACTCGTCGTTCGAGAAGATTACAAATCTCCCCGTCGATAACGATAGTAATCTCGAGAAGTTATCTCGCGATATCACTTATCGCATTAATAATCACCTCATTGGCAAAGTTGTATCGTTAAAACTTTATTGTTCCTAGAGGAAACTCGAATATATGATTAAAACTTCCATAGAAGAGGATCAACGAGAAAGTTGAGCTGATAAAAATGTGTTTTCGTAATGTTTGATTGATAGTGTTTATCGATCAATGTAGCGCGTCCTGTGAAATTTCTATTGTTGGCTGGATTTATTTGAGAGAACACGAGAAACGAGTATTAAGTGTTTCGCGATTATAAATTTTTGAATATTTTCCTATAGCCAAGATTTCTGAAACTTTTGTGAAAAGTCAACTGAACAAACATCCAAAATACAACAGAAAAATAGTTGATATGATTCTTCACAATTAATTATATTTAAAGTTCATTTTCACGTATGTACATTTCGTTTGTCAAATAATTTCGTATGGCCATTTTTTTACACGAATCGAACATGGTTTTATTCAAATATGCCTCTGTCACGTGTATATTCCACAGTTTACTACGTTTCTTGTTATTAGTTCAACCGAACTAACCGTGTAAATGGTTTCTTACTAATTGGATAGGACGTGTACGATTTTCATGAAGCTCCAATCCCTTTGATTATTTGCAACCAGGATATTTGAAATCCATAGTTTACGTAATAATCCGCTAACCTTGGCGTTATTGAGAAACAAGTAGATTGGATAACATCAATGTGTAGAGTGAGTATAACTCTTATTCATTCCTCGTGTGTCAATTTGACATATTTTATACAAAATATCGTGTCATTTGTCACCACACGTGTAGCTAAGTAACATTTATCTAAAACAGGATTGGGCAACACTTGTTATGTGAAACAGAAGGAACAAATGATATTCAAATAAGATAAGAAATAAATTTATTTCAAAGTAAGAGTTGGGCAATGCAAATAAATTCCAATGCCTATTCGAAAGATAAATTAAAATGATAATTATATTTATGCACATCGTACAGATATAATATATGTTAGAACAGAGTTATGTAAAAAGAAAATTATTTTCTTGGTAAGATCAAATGACAAATACCTTCGTTTCAAATAAAATTACGAATAATAAAATAATTTATTATATAATATATAATTTATTTTTCATATTTTTTCATACGCTAATATCGTCTGAGACAAGACGACAGAGCAAGTAAAAAAATCAAACAGTTATTTTACCTGGACAATTATTTGAATAAAAGTTTACTTCGATAATGCCCAGCCTTGGTCTAAAGATCTGCAACATTTATTTCTCTAAACATACAACACATATCCTCGATATTTTTGATAGTAAAATATCTTCCGACGTTAAAATATCTTCTTTATTTCAAACTTCAATTGTTTGGGGTTGGAAGGTTTTCGAATTAACTCATCGAAGTTTAACGCTCTTAAAATCTTTTTGATGAAAATGTTTGAATTTTGTTTTAACGAAAGGCACGGATTACCTTTCGAAGGGCAAAGAGTGTGCACCGATGAGAACGAATACAAGCTGAAATACAGCAGAACTTCCATCATTTGGACACTCGATTGTTCAAACAACATTTCCACGACCGATATACAATATTTCACTTCGAATCAAAACAGGGAAACAATTGAGTGTAAGTTTAATAGGACGACACGATAGAACGGCTTTTGTTCGACAATGATTACAATTT
This sequence comes from Tetragonisca angustula, assembly GCA_036937485.2. Taxonomy (NCBI): domain Eukaryota; kingdom Metazoa; phylum Arthropoda; class Insecta; order Hymenoptera; family Apidae; genus Tetragonisca; species Tetragonisca angustula. Next base: position 1,731,749 of record JAWNGG020000007.1, on the reverse strand, counting down.
AATCGACAACGTCACATCGTCGTATCGTTGGCGATATTATTGCCAACATTGTTATAGTTTCTGTGGAATAAAGCTCGAATGGGAGAGGGGGGCAAGAGGATTATCAACCGACGATATTGATTTATCAGGAAATCAATTTTCGACGAAATTAAACATGATTCGTTAGTGACGTCGGCAAGTAAGCTACTCATGATTTATAAAACGATAGAAATATCACAGCTGATGGAAATTGAAAAATTCCTCTGTCGTAGAAGAAACGTTAATTTCTCGTTTGGAACAAATGATTGAAGAAGTTGCTGTACGTACGTTATAGTTATGATAAAATAAAAATAACGAGTAACGTCGAAAAAACTGACTTTTTACTACGTCACAGATTTCAGGTGAGGCTCCAATCTACTATCACCTGCGAGATGTAACCTTGACCATAGTCTTTAGTTTAGCAGATATTTGATAGCAATTCTCCTAGCCTTTGTGCAATATAGCGTAGCTCAGTTTAATCGAGTTTAATCTCTTTGGCCAGTCAGCTGCCAATTTCGTTTATGGCGTAATCTCCCGACAGTTTCGTGCCCTTCAGTGGAAATACGATTCTCTATTAACATTCTGCAATAGTTGAACAGCATAACCGTACTTTGATATTTCAATTTTCTTTTCGACAGTACGACTTTTATCATCTTCACACCGCGAGCATCATTACCTTTCAATGAGAAGTGAAACTTTTTGAAATTGAAATTAAAGTTCAAGTTGATATCTATTAAAACGATGACGGACTGTTCAAACAGAGAAAGACATCTGAGTCTGAGAAATCTAAGTTTCGACATAGCCTGTCTAAATAAAACTAATTATCACAGTAGGTTCCAAAAGAAAATTCTTTCCCTTCAAGCGAAGAAGTTGCTTCTGGATTCTAAATTGAAAGAGAAACGCTACGAAACATACGCGAATGAAAAGGTAAAACGGCGAGCGTGTGAAAACAATTAAGCTCGCTGCGCCGAGTTTGCGGCCTTGTTCTCGACTTCTTGCGGGGCACGAACGCGTGAAAATCGCTATGTCCCCAGCGCGGAACGATGCTTAACGAACGTAACCGTGGAAAAGCTGAGACACGAAAGCGGTGCAAAAAGAAATTAAATTCCGCGTGAAAAACAACGAAAATGGGAGAGACGTGCGTGCACATGGTCTATTATTGGCCTCAACGCTGTTGCGATCTTTCACGCGTGAAACGTGAAAATTTCACATCGTTTTGTCGCGTCATTTTCTCCAATCTACGAATATAAAACATGGGATCGTCTTTTTTTTCCTTTCCTCATTCCGACAAGCAATATTTCTCATGTAAATTCAATTCTCAAATTTAAATTCTCGAGAATTTTGGAAAATAGAATGTTATTAAATAGAAAGAAATTATTTTGCTAATTATTTGGTCGTTATTACAGAAAGCACTGTGCCCCGAGTGTTTTAATATATTTTTGCAAACTATTCTTCGCAAATAACAATAATAGTAATTAGGTTGCGGATCTTCATGCAAAGATGTTCAATATATTTCTGAAAATATAATTAAAAAAAAAACATCTCGACGGAGAATCGTTTCGTATGACAAGTATCGTAGAAAGTGTTTTAATATATTTCTGCAAATTATTCCTCGCAAATAACATAATAGTAACTAGACTGCGGATCTTCATGCAAAGATGTTCAATATATTTCTGAAAATATAATTAAAAAAAAAAAAACATCTCGATAGAGAATCGTTTCGTATGACAAGTAATAGTGACAAGTAAAGCAGCAATATAATGCAATGCAATAATCGATAATTGACACGAAAGTGAAAAATACGATATATCCAATGAGCCGCGAATAAAGTACTCAAAGAACAGTAATTGAAAGGTTCGGTGTAAAACGGTTGAAATTAAATCGTCGCGTTCGAACAGCTCGCCACGGTTTAATAATTCGATGGAAAAACGTGTGTTCGTCCCACGGGGGAGAGAAATTTCACGTCTTTTCTGTCAATGTACCTTGGCTGCTGCTCTGCAATTCAAACGCGACTCAAATGGCGAAAGAAATGGAAATTGAACAGTTAAGAGGATCGCCCAATCACTCTGGCAGCAACGTTTACCTCAAAATGGTTCGTGAAGCGAAATTCATTGCCCCTCGGGAGTGTGCGATGTTCTTTCTGTTGCAAATAAGCCTTAAGCAGACGTATAAATTGCACGAGTCAGCTATAATATACGACTATGCCCTCAACTTGTTCATTCGCAGTTATCAAACTCTGTTGCTCGATATTCTCGGGACGAGCGAACGTGCAAATGCACCAACCATGACTTAATGATTCGACTCGTATCTTGAAGAGATCGCCCTGTCACAATCTGTTCCGTATCACTCGCGTTAAGGGAGAAAGCAAAAGTAGATTGAGACTGTATCACCAATGAGCACATCGTGTTTAACGTACAAGTGTGGTATATTAAAATTGAGTCCGCTGCAACCAACTTAAAATTCTACGCGTATATTCAATGAAACTGTTACGTTAGATTTAATTGAGCCACGTGTCTATGTTCAATCGGCATGCCACCTCGTTCGATGAAAGATGCCTCACGAAATGTCCATCGTCTAGATACTTTGAATACGGAAATATTAGGGTGTTAATAGTGATAAATCATCCGTGCGATATTCCTGCAATTGCTCTCTCGAATAAAGATAAATATTTCGCCTCTGTGTTCCACGGATATGTATGTACATATAGAATATGTATGTATATATTAATATACACTTTTGTACACGTAGAAAATCACGCATTAATCTCGGTTCAGAGAACACCAACGTGCTTCTTTATCGTGCAATTAACATGGTTAAGTATTGAATGAAACCGAACGATTCAAGAAGAGGAAGTAAATTGTACGCGCTTCTGTAAATGTAAGAAGCTACTTCATTTTGGTATACGCAGGTATACGCGGACCTGCTATAAATTAGCCATGTTGGCACAGAATTATTTACGGCCCTAATCAGACATTACGGACAGGACGATATTAGTCTTTTGAACAGAGACGAAGCTCACGAAAACCACGAAGATTTATTGTCTGATTTAAACTGAAGCAACCTTCTGGCCGTATAATCTGGATGTTTGTGCCTCTTCTGTTACATTCGAGTCCAGTTAAATTTATCAAACGAGACCTCGTCGTTGTTGCTGCATCGACATTTTTTCCCACGTTGCATAAAATGAATTGTCGCGTGACTTTGGCTGTTCTGCGTTCATTGCGGTAGCACCTGTTGCATATTCTAAGGATCCTTGTATTAAACAGTTTAATGCTCCCCGTTACATTTGTAACTTCTTTTCGTATAAGAAATTTTTTATTCTTTCACCGTGAGTTTTGACATTAAAAACAGAGGGATACTTAAAATTTCACTATTTTACTAGATAACAATTATTCTCGATGGAGATTCATGAAAAGGAAAGAGAGAAACTGTTAACTTTGAAGTTACTGAAGACTTTGATGAAGTTGTTTCAAATATATCGTTCTTCTTCTTCTTCTTCTTCTTCTTCTTCGATTGAATGAATTTTACCATTCGACCATGCGAATCTTGCTAATGTAATCTTGAAAAGTATTTTTTTACTAGCAGTGTTGTAAAATTTTTATCGATTCTCGGTAGTAACTCAGTCTTAGCGAATAGCAAATTTGTAACTGAGGATCTTTCAAGTTTGACTTTCGTAAAACAACGATCATACTCATATCGATTGTACCTCGGTATAGCACAAGAGGCAGAAGAGGTATAGGATGAAAATTACACGCTCCCTGATAATGCTGAACAAACATACGACCAAATCGTTTCATTGGGAGCATGAATAATTTAGTCCTACGAAACTTAAAACAAACTACGTTCATTTCGCCTGGCTTCGTTTTTCTTTCCAAAGTTCTCGATAAAGGTTGCTTTTCCAAATTAGCCGACTCTCGTCCGTGGAATCCATTTTCACGACGAGGTGTTCCACTGAGAGGTGGTCCGTTACAGGGTTGCTCCGCTCCAAGTTTCTCGAAACTTTTATTAGACAGCGCTGATGTTCGCAGAGACCGTTCGAACACTCTTCATTTACAGAACGATCGTGCATTTCGATACAAATGAAAATGACCTCTTCACATCTACACAGAAGCACGCGCAACTTGCACGTTCTCTTTCTCGAATTGTTGTACAGTCATCAACGATCATGTTAGCTGCAGGCGTTAACAACACCAGCACAGACGTAACACACACATATATGTACGTATACAATTGTGAAAGATTAAAAGTTTTGTTCAAAGTATTTAATGATGCTATGGTTAAGTATCACTAGTGTCTAGTTGCAATTGTCGTGTTCCTTCATTGAGGATGTGAAGAAACTTTCGAAGCCTCAGCGACAGGCTGAATTCAACCCTTTGAAGTGGACAATATCATGATACAGTTATTTATCAGCTTCTTATTGTGTTTATAATAATAAAATCAATATAGTTTTTTCAGTTTAAATTACAGCTTAATATACAGTTATTTATTTTTAATTTTTAACTACAGTTTATAATAATAAAAATAAAATCATTAATAACAATAAAACTGTAATAACAAAATTTAATTTTATTCCTATACGTATCACGTTCGACAGACTGTTGTCGAAAAGTAATCTCGCTCACTCGACAATACAAACTCGCATTTATCTGCATAATTTCCACGTCTTTCCTTTAAAATGAAACTTCAAAGGGTTGAATTCAATTTTTTGATCAATTTTCGCTCGTCCCATGCTGAAATTCGCATCAATGCTTGTATTATCGTCTACACCTTTGCTTTGTGTCCCATCCATGATGTCTTATAAAACTTTATTCCCGAAAAATCTGTTTCCTCCTCCTGATATTCACTTCCGGCTGTGTATTTGCTCTCCCGGAAATTATATGTTCGGCCATCAGAAACGCATAGGCCGTGAAACGAGAATGGATGGACTCAATCGGAATTAATTGATCCCAGTGCCCGCAGCCTTTTCATTTTGAAATTCGCTCGCGTCGAGTGGCGCGAATTTCAAATATTACCCACTTTCAGAAATGAGAAAATAGGAGTTTTCAAACGGCGTACTAACATCGGCTCCAATCCAACCGTATAATTTTTAAAATATTTTTATCCTATGTTATATATACTGAACGAAGTAATTGTTCTTTTTTTTTTTGTTTTTTTTTTTGTTATCAATAAAAAGCAAAATTTGGAAATTTCTATCTTGAAACGCGGTTCACGCGGATACCTAACAGTGAAAATTTTTTGTAAAAATTTCGTGTAAAAGAAAAAAGTAGAGACAATGAAGTGTCAACGTTTCGTTTGCAAAATTTGCAAAGTTTTGGAGAACACTTTGGAACACTTTTATAAAGGAATTAAGGTTACGAATTGCTGGCTTTGTAAATATCGTTTGCGCGACGATGAAACAACGCGTTCCAGTCAGCGAATTCATTAAATTCCCTCTTGAACGTTCAATTTAAAAATTCTTCGGAGAAAGTCGTGGAAGACTTTCAATTATTTTCCAATCGATAAAGCGATTGAAGAATTGAGAATCGCTGACCCGGGAGAAGCTCGCTCAGTTAATCGAACGATACGAATAGTTTCGTGATATTGCGTTCTTCTAATACGATTACATCGATAAGAGAGAAATCATTGTCAATCAGTCCCCTGCGTTTAATAATATAAAAATAGAAATACACAAAAGTACGTAAAATGTGAGGAAAAAATTGTGCGACCTTTATCTTTTCTTCAGGTCGGAAATCTCCAGGATTAAAATTTCCAATTCGAAGATCGAGAGAGGGAGAGAGAGAGAGAGAGACGCGTCACAACTAAATTAAAAGATTGAAACGTCTATTCCGTCGTCAGCGGAATCTTACAGGATGTGTCAGAGATTAGAGCGGTAATCTTTCATTTACTTGAAGCGGTGCAAAAATTAACTCGTTACTGCAACGCAATGGCCGCACGTTTGTCTTTATTCTTCTGGCACGACGAGCATAATCACAAATGTATTCCTCAACGAACCGAAAGTGTATGTCTGTGTGTGTGTGTGTGTGTGTTTGTTCGTTGCTCATTCCTATTTTCTCATCGAGTACGACTAGAGAAGGGGAAAAATTGCAAGATTCTGTGAAAAAGTTGAGATTGAAAAGGTTGTTGGAAAGGCCCTTTTGCAGTATTATATTGCAGCTATATAATAATGTAATGATGTGTGTAATATTTATTGTTATTACATCTAAATTTTTAATAAGCTGCACGTTTATGTATTAATTCTCAAAGTTAGTAATCTAGTTTGCAAACTTAACGTGTGCTTCAATTCGTGAAATGATAAAAAGGCACATAATATTCTGATATTGTAATACAATGTCACATAATGTGATGATACGATATGCCAAAATAACCGGACATATAAAAGAAATATAGAATGTTACAAATTAAAAAGAAACAAAAGGAGAGTATCTTTCGATTCAACCTTAATCAAAATTAATATAAGAAGTTTAAAGAACTTCGGACACAGGCCAAGAAAAAACTGTATGAAACGCATGCTCATCGATTCTTAGGCTACTATTTTCACTCTACTCGCGCTATTAATAAAAATATTCTTACCAATAAATTACCTTGCAAAAAGACCTTTCCGCCAGCTCGAACTGCCTCAAAAGAAAATCCCTTGTCAAACACGCCGTGTTCCTCGCGCGAAAATCCAAAAGAGGATCTCCCAAAAAAAAAAAAAAAAGGTGTGTCCAGTGAACCGTGGTTCAAGCTCGACTGGCGGAGCTTGAAAAGAGACAAGGCGCTGAAATGTCAAAGTCGAGTATTCGACCAAGCCCTCAACCCTTCCCGTCCGATCGAAACTCGAACTCAACGGAACGACTACCAATCTCCTCCCACCTCGAGCGTTCTTCTTCACGGAATCATCGCCACTTCTACCTGTATATCGCGATCTTTGTAATTGCGAATGAAAAAAAAATAAGTGTTTCTGAAATATCGCAGGACGCTATCGCCCTTTTAGGAAGATTATCGCTTTGTCCTCGCGCTTCCTGACGGCGGCGACACGTGCGTTGTTATACACACTCGATCGCTTGCCAGCTACATATATAGAATGCCCTGCGGACGTATCATTATCGTACCTCTCATGAAAAAAGCAATTCTATTCCTAGCAAAGGTACATGCTTCGTAATGTCGATCACAATCGCTGATTTTTGATCCCTCTGATATCGTTGTCTCAAGAGCGGTTCTTCGCCTGATTCTTAAATGGTTATCTGTTACAGCTCTTATCGTTGTGTCGAAAACTCATTTCACTGCATAGTTTTTTTTTTTTTCTTTTTTTTTGTTTGTTTTTCTTTTCGTAGCGTAGAGAATTATCGTGTCGTAAAGAGTGATGTATCAAAGTTTGTGGGCTTTTTTTTTTCGAACGCTTCGAGTTGTTTCTGTTATCGAGCCAGTTCTTGGATTCCATGTTCGGTAAGTTAAGTTCGAATTGTTGCAATTAAAACAGGTGGAAAGACACGGCTTTTTTTCTTAGAAGTTTCTACGATCACTGTTTAACCCCTTGCTTTGCGACGCGCGGTCATTTTTCTCACGTAGCTATGATCAATAACCCCGAGTGGCACACATTCACGTAGCGAGCTCTCGTTTTAATCTTTCGTTATAAGATCGAAGATAACGATTCCATCGTTCTTTTTCTTTCTTTTTTCTTTTTTTTTTTTTCGTTCGTGACAACGCCAGAGCAGCGAATAAGTTTGAAAGGTGTGTAACTGTTAAGGGAGTTGTGAAGCAAGAGGTTAAGAAAAGAGATTCTCTGAAAAAGAAAAAAAAAACACGACCTAGTAAATCTTCCTTTATACTACTATTCCGAAAATTACAGTGTAGAAATAGTTCGACAATTATTTACAATTGTTCCTTTGCCTTCGTTCTTTTTTTTTTTTGTTTTTTTGTTCGTTACATTCATGTAATTAATTTATTAATTCATTACACGCTGAGTTTTCGTAAACAAAATAGCCACGCCACGGCGAGTTTCGTGTTTAAAATAGAATTTCGTTACACGTGCAACAGCTCGCTGTTGTACTCGTAAACTATTGTTATTTAACATTATCGGTTTCTTACACGTCTATCCTTCGTTCGAGTCAGTGACGATAAATCGCAAGTATTTCATCTGAAAAGTCAGAAAAGTCAGGGGGAACACTACATCTTCATACACGTTTTACACGTTTTCTCGATGGTGCGACGAAATTTAAACAAATCTATATTACATTGAACATTAAAATTAAAACGAAGGAAGAATTTTTCCACGCATCGCCGATTTATCGTCACCGCTTTTCATTTCGTTTTCTTATCGCACGAACCTTGTCCCCTGAGTAATCCAATCAAAGGAGTGAAACAGAGAAAAGTAACAGGAAAAAAGGCAAAAAAAAAAAAAAAGAAAAAAAAACATACGCACAAGAATCCTCGTCCGGTAATTGCAGCTACTTTTCCGAGGTATAATCAGCAGTTAGAAATGATCTCGCTAACACAGGTTGTTACGGTCGTATCCTTCACCTTCTGTCCCAGACGGCCCAGATCTCGATCGTCAACGTTGCTGTCCGAATTTCGTCAACCACGCCACCGCTCGATCCTCCACGTTGAAGAACTAGAGCGCTCTCAACAGCGCCGTCATACCCATCAGCCAGAATATCCCTTGTTCTTCGATCCTGGAGGAACCGGCGGTAATAATCAAATCAGGCCCGGTCCAATTTGCATCCATGTCGTCCAGGCACTCGAACTCGCAGCACCTCTCACCGACGCGGAACTTCTTGCATCTCTGTGTCGCAGAAGAAGAAAGAAAAAAAAAAACAAAAGGAGAAAATCGATCAGTCGTGCGGTACAGGTCAATCGTCACTCGAGTGGCCTGTAGAATCCAGGCCGCGGATGGGAATAGAACGGAGACATGGAAAAATGTAGTACGTGTACCCTCGCGGTGGGTGGCGGAACAGGGGAGGAGATTGGGATCGAATGAATGAACGAGATGTTGAGGACAACTGACGGTGGATTCTTCTTTTGTTGAGAGTTGCATGTTTGTGAATGGGATCGCTTCTGGAGGCTGGGTTGTGAAGCGTTTGGAGAGAGTGTAAGTGGATCGGCGAATTGTTCGGGATCGAGCTTTGTGTTTGATGATTGGGTCAGAGTATAATAATATAATTTATATGTCGGTAATATATGCAAAGTGCATACGCAAAGCGGATCACCTAAATACCTTGTTACTGATGACAGTGGATTGATGATATTATGTTATTGATGATAGAGGAAAGGGCAAATCAGACTAAACTTGCTCGGTGTCAAAGGTCATGTAATCTGACGTTGATAGTTTTCTGATAAATGGACGCGTAGAGGACGTGTCAAAGGTCAACTTTGTCCCTTTCAGTGATATCGTGTAATCTTTCATTCATTAATAAAATTACAGTGCATCTCGGTCTGTAAAAAAAGTATTAACCTCTTTACGTTGGAAAACAATTAGATAAATAGACATCATTGATATCAAGTATGTACATATTGATAGATATTTTTCTTTGATTTTGCATGAAAATCAAGATAGACTCGCACCACAAAATTGTACGATTTCATTTAAAAAGAATAAAGTTGATCTTTGTGTATTTACAACAGATAGCCGAAATATTCACATGGTCTATTTTACGTGAAATATTCTGTACAATTCTGTAGAACTGTCACAGATTATTTATCTTACTCACGTATCTCTGTTATTTTCGGTGATACGTCAAAATCTGATCCATTCATAAGCAAAGAATGTTATACGTCATTTCGTTTTGTAGCAAGTTAAATGGACTGATGTGTTTAAGAAATAAATTGACTCTGAGATTTCAATTGTTGGCCGTGACACTGATTCGCTGCGAAAGTTCGACAGAACATTTTAAATTTCGACATTTCCAGTGACAAAGGGCCAATATTATTCCCGTATACGTATCTCGTTGCACGTACGTCTATATTCACCAAAACTGCGCTCTTGCGGATAAAGTTTTGCGTCAGTAACGCTCGATTCACGTCATGGCCTTTAAACTTTGCCGCAACCCAGACCGTTGGTAAAAAAAAAATTCTTTCCGTAGCATATTTTATTGTTACGATCCAACTAGGTCTTTGTTCGTTTCTCTTTCTTTTTTTTTTTTTGCTCCAATTCCGACATTGTTTTTCTTCAAGGCTTCCAGAGTCACTGGTCAAGCTTATTGTAACAATAAGTGTAAAACAATTATCTTGGTAACAAGGAACAGAATACAGTAAAAGTTTGAACATTATATTGATTTTCCGAATTTAGTTACAGTTAGCATCATCAGCGAGAAATTGTAAATCAATGTGAGAGGCAAATTATGAAATGTCGATATCGAGTATCTATTTTATATATGTCATCAATAAAAACATAAATCACTTTCTTGTTTCAATCAATGTCACGTTACTCGTTACCCTTTCTCAAGTTAATGTATAGCTTGCAAATAACAAGTCCACGAATCCGCATTTGAGCTCATCGACGTTTCAGAAAAATTTATTCTGACTACCACTTTACGTACGTACGTACGTGGAAACGTCAATATTTAGCCACGTCTTCGCTAGTCGCTAACATACCTCCCAAATAAAATATTAATATTAAGTCGCGCGTCTGACCTAAACCTAACCTAAACTCCTGCCGGACTCCAGTTGGCCGGCACCCAAGTCGAGACGCAGCTCCCCCGCCAAAGAGTCCGAGGACTCTTACCCGCGACGTGTGTAGAGTTTTAACCACTATCCCCGAGAGACCAACCCAATCGGCTGACAATAGTGGGCGAACTCATCTCGGTACCAATGATAAAGGCCATACCTTTCGCAGACAAGTCTGCTTCCCAGGAGGTTCTTGGAAACCTCGGCCTGGGTAGGACCAACTCGGGTACGTGGGGTCGTCACTCCCCAAGGACTCACGTCACCGGAAAAACCGACGCGGTCCCCCTGCGTGATTCATTCGCACAGTCGTCGAAATTAAAGATCAGAATTAAAATTAGAGCACAGCTCTATCAGGAGAAAGTGGAACCTCCTCTGCGCATGCGCGTACAAATGGAGGGAAAACCTGCGCATGCGCCATATTGTCCCGATTACAGCACACCTACGCATGCATTTACTTTATTTGGAATGGAAAGATCAACTTGTTGTCAAATTGTTAGCTACACGAAAGAAAAAGTAATTACACAAGTAATTTGCAATGATAATTAACGTCGTTATATCGATGGTTTTGATATTTTCAAGAAATTTTACTTTCCCACTGTATCTTTAGCAATTGTAACCAAACAATGATCTGCAATTTTTCGGATGCCAAAACATTTCAAAACATATACAGACTATACATATTTTATTTTTGTGGCGAAACTAATACGAACAAAGTCCATGTAAGAGTTCAGTTCAGAGGAATTGGTTGAGGTTAGGCTATCGTGCAGGTGTCGTGACTTCTGCGTCGTGAAGCACGCAACTGCCAGTCGAGTCGTCTCTTGTAAACGAGAGAAAGATATTGTAATCGGTCGATATTAGCATAAAACTCGTCGCATGCGACTAGATGGCCTGAATGTCGAATAAATGGGGGTAGAGCGTGTGCTACGTTTAAGCAAAAGCTAACTATTGTAACCAACGTATGCGGCAATGTTACGTTGCTCGATGAACAACTGTACAAGATGAAGAGGAAATCACGATAAGATCGAGCAAGAAATAAATATTTTTCACATGAAACAATTCTATGGCCCGATTGAACATCCATGGCTACATTTATGTATGATTCTTTTGATAAATGAAACGTCTGAAGAATGAAATCCATGCAATGGATGCAGTTATTTTTGTAGACGACTATTTACGTTATTTTTAATTAATTTAATATATTTTAATTTATTATAATTTTGCAAGAACTTGGATATTTGATTGTTCTGACGTATTCGTCAGTACGTAACTAATATGGTATGGTTGATGGAAGAGCTAAAACGTTAAGTAGGAACATTGACAACGAACAATCTTATGTTAATCTATTTCAATTGAATAATTAAAAAATTATAAATTATATAAAGTAATAATAAATAATTATAAATTAATTCGAATTAAATTAAAATCCCAGTAGTTGTTCTTATTGTGGGTTAAAATGTTTTATCTATTTCTTTGAAATTGAAGGAAAATCTATCTTTTTCTTTTTTAAAATATTTAGCCATTATCAAAGGTAAAAAAGTACGGAGATCTTCAAATCTTTTAATGTCTACTTTCAAAAATTAAAAAATTTCAGGGAGCTTGTTCGAAATGAAATAAAATACCTGAAACGAATTATAAAGTGATTATGGAAGAAGATGGGAGACAAAAAATTGTCCTCAATTTTATTAGATTTTGCTTTCGTTCTTCAGATATATTATCTCGTCATATTCACTTTTTTTTCATCTTCAATTTTTCTTCTTAAATTACAGTGACATATTTTTAAAGATTCAAATCTTTAAAATGAGTAATATTCTAATATAATCCAATCGTCACGTATGATAATTCTATAATTCTCGCAGTGCATTATAAAATACTGTATATAATAAAATTAAATAAAATACTATACATCGTAATGTATAAATGATTAATATTTACGTACGTAATATTTCGATAGTTAATATAATATTGTCATTAAATTTCATACAAACTTTTCGATTATGCCAAAAGTAAAACATTGAAAATTCCGAGCGATTCTAAATTAATGATGAAGACTTGTAATATCACGATCGTGACACTTTACGAATTATTTACGCATGCTCTGTCTTTTATAAGAGGGAATAAAACAGATTTATATTGGAAGTTTTTTCTGAATATGGTAATTTATTTATGAGTAAACAACACGATACTTTTTGCAACGTGAAACGAACGAACGAATGGCGTATTTACAGTGCGCCATTAGCAAAGAAAACACGCTTGTGTGCGATATCGATTTTACGCGTTCACCACGCAAACACGGGAATTGCGGCTTAAAATTGAATTTGCGCCGTAGAACGTTGACGTTGCGCCAGCAATCATATATTTAAAAAAAACCGTCGAGCGTGTCACACGAAGCTCGGAGAGCTTTTGCAAGAAAATGAACGTATAATTGCCCTATCGCAAGTAAGGTTGCTTTGATTCGGGTTTAAATATTGAAAAAAACCCGTGGGTGGTTTTCACGATGTTTCTTCATGCTCTGAATTGAATTTTACAAAAATTCAACAGAAATTTCATCTTTTCAAAGAAATACAAAGTGCGACAATCCACGATTGTAAATAAAGGGATTTGCCAAAAAAGAAAAACACAAAAGAAATGAAAAGTGTAGAATTTTCGTTTGTTAGGTGGTTTTCTCATGTTTTCTATGTTTCAAAAATTGATTTTTCACTTAGCTTGCACGTGAAACTTACGTTGAAAAGACTGCTGAGTTAAAGAAAAAATAACATATGAATTATATTAACATTTTTCTTATAAAATGTTACATTGTTTTGCAGCACGTGAATACAAGTACAGAGGTGAGGCACTGTGATATTCATTTTTCTAATATATAGTACATGTGAAAATCTTAAACACATATAACCGTAATGTTAAAAAATTAAGAAGTCATACATTTCAAGAAACCTTTCCTTTTTATCAAGTTTCAAAATAGAAAAATAATTATTCCATTGATCTAGAATACCTTTTTCATACAAAAGTATCTATTGATCATGGTCTCATAAATATTACTGAGGCGTGCATCATATTTTTCAGAATAACTCTAACTAAGCAAGATAACTCTGAATAAGCAATCTAAGGAAAGAATAAGGATTTTTAAATCAGAAAAATATAATAACATAATTATTGAGAAAATTTGACCATTCACATCAAGGAATCCATTGCACGCGAAGGGAAGCTCAAGAAGTTTACAGTCTTAGAAGTACAGCTGTACGTGCAAAGGGAAAATTTTCGATTTAGGAGCTGCCGGCGATGTCACATTAACAGTGAGAATTCAATAAAGAGATTACTAACTACATTACCAGCGCCAATCGTGTTACAGCAATTCGTAAATAAGTTAGCCTTCTTATTTGCGGAAACGTCGTCGAGCAATACCACCACTCTCTTCTCCCTTGCGTCAACGTCTTCAATTAGTCTTTCGAGGAAGACTCTTTCGCCAACTTCTATTCGTCGTTCGACCAAATAAATTCGAGTTCGAGATCAGTTTCTCTCGTTCACGCGAATTTGTAATCGTGTTTCCTTCAATTCAGTTGCGACGAATGCAATTGCGTGTTACAAGACGGGACGGTACAATCAGGAGGATCGCGAAGAAATAAGCGGAGAAGGGAAAAAGGAATAAAAATTTGTTCACTAGAGCCTTTGTTTTCGAGTTTGAAGATTTAAGAGGGGATCGTTGCTTAAATTCACCCTTCTCGCTTAGAAAAATAGCGATTTTTATTTTCTGAAAGATCTTCCCCCCCTCCCCCCTTTCTTCTTCCCATTACCTATAGAAACAGCGAGCTCTTGGAGTATTAATGATATTCACAGTATTTGAACAAACGTTTTATCGATCAGTCTCCTTTTCGTAGAGCGACACACGCGTGTCCCATTACGAAACACATTCTCTCTCCGAGGGCTGAAGGATTCGATCTAGTCGGATGAATGGACTACAAGAAAGAAAATTGAAATGCAAAATCCGCGCGTGAGTGCAGCACTTTGGATTGAAAGTTTGATAGGGAAATCGCGTGTATCGACTTCGCAACTTTCCTCGGTGAGGCAGCGCTGTTCGAAATTTTTGCTAACAGACTTGGCAATGTAATGCTTCTTCCATAACCGTTTCCTGGAGATGAGACCTTCGTATGAATTTCTTTTCATTTTATATTGACAACAATCCAATTTATATTTATATCCTAGATTCACCAGTCATTGTTGCATTTACTCGTGGCGGATAAAAGTTTGAAACAACTGCATGTTCTTGACAAATTGTTACATTATATCGAAAATGGAAAATAATTCATAATTAATGACGATTGCAATGTACACACGCTGTATGTTGTTATCGATCTTGCAACGTTCAATATACACAAACTATACCTTCTTGATATGCTATTGCATTATATTATAAACACTAAATGGAGAATAATTTATAATTATAATTTATACCTTGTAATTTACATGTCATTGCATGGCTAGAATTCATAAACAATAATTAAACAAACAAAAATCATAGACATACTTGGAAACCTTCAACGATCTACTGGCTGCAAACATTAATTTAGAACGAACATTCAAACGTTTATACTGTTTCGAGTAAATTGTGCTGCAATTAATATAATTAGAATTTGAGTTCCGCGAATCCTACGCTTTTCATTTATTTCCGTCGGTTCTACGAAATAATCTTCTATTCATAGTTGGTTCGGAATTGTGATCAATACAGAATATTAGCTAAATGTATCCTTCACAAAATATCACTTGCGACTTGTAGAATTCTATCATTAATAACGAATCACCCTGTATAGATCAGATTTCATATTTATCGAAGACGACACTTAATGTTGATAATTTAGAATTTTGACGATTCAGAATTCTCGATCATTTTCAGAGATTCAAATTATATTAACAATAATAATTAAGTAGACGTAATCATAGTTCTTATAGCTTTGAACACATTTCAATTGCACATATTGATCTGATTTACAATTGGAAAAGAAGTGACAATTTTGAAATTTTGTCGTTTAGAGTCTTAGTTTTCAAAAAAAAATACATTGAAAATTGATACACGTGCAACTGATAATTTTTCAAGCTTGATTTTCTCGAAAACGAAGCATCCTTACAAACACATTTTATTCTAAATTTCTGACCTGTTACGCCTCCTCTTGATCCCTCTTTTTCTTCAAGTCACCAAGTAAAATTAGCTAAATTTGAGTTAGCTAAACTTGATAAATCAGATTTCGTTCTTTATTTTCAACGACTTTATTTTTCCATGCAGAATCGAAACGTCCTGTACAATTGTAAAAACTCAATATCGTAGAAATAAACTCGCAACAGAAAAGTCAAAGTCGCCGCCGATGGATCAGAGATAACGGCGATCATCTCACTCTACAAACGAGTACGAGGAAAAACCTCGAATGGAAATGAGTGAGGAATAATCGAGGATAATCCAGTCGCAGAACGTAATTTAATGACGTGCGAAGCGACAATATAATTTCCTGCGAGCCGTAATTGATTGAGCAGGAACGAGCGCTGGCCTCTTCCTGCGATTAAGAAAAAGTGTTTCGCAGAAAAGTGACGATGAAGGCGGAGAAGATGGAGTGAAAACGATGGCCTACATCGAACAGTCGTTACGTTAAATATAATTCGTTACTCCGTTCGGTCTTTATCGCGCAACAGACGTTCGGATAACTGAAGCAGTATAAATCTTACATCGCTCGACCAATCCTCTCCCAAAGGGGGGGGGGGAATATCCATTAACCGAGGATCATTCGTAGCTAATTACGAACTTTCGAACACGTTCGTGTCGTTCGAGAAGAGGAAGAACTTGTTTGACTTTGTCTGATATTTCTATTTTGTCAGTGATCAAAGCATCGATCGAAAGGGTTGTTACAATTAATAAATTGGACTTTATTTTTTCGGTGGTTTCAGTAAACTATAAGCAAAACTATGTATTTATATATATATATATATATATATATGTATGTATGTATGTATGAAATACGTGAATGTACACAATGCAAATAATGCGGAAAAATATTACAATAATTAAAAGTACAATATTCTTTGTTAGGTTTTTATCTTCATAAAAATATAAAATTGCACGAACATCCACCATCTAGCGAGTTCAAATTTATAATCAGCCAATATCATCTGATATTCGTAATAATAAATTTATATTATCTTAACTATGAGACATGTATTTTCATTTTTCTCTCAGTGAATGTAATTTTATTACTGCGATTTAAATGAAAACTAAAGAATAACAAATAAATCGCAAATAATAAATAGAAACATTATAGAAATCTAAAACTATCATTCCATTCTTGAAGTTTGTAATTTCTCTTGTTTTTAACAAAATTTCAATGTGGATATTAAAACAAAAATCTGACGATTCAATGCAAGGTCTTTGCTTCTAACGTAATAATCATCATTATTTCACATAAAATATTGTCAGAATGAAGAGATCCAATATCCTTAGGCAGGATTTAAAATAATTTTGGACTAAATAATTACAAAAAGGAGTGTTTAAATTAATTAAAAAAGAAATAGTTTGATAAAAAGATTAATTTTGTAAATTAAAATTTGATGCAATATGTAATTATATAACTAATTATATATATATATATATATATATATATATATATATATATATATATATATATATTATAATTAAAGAATTACATACTCTGTCTAAAAGAGAGTAATAAACTTACTAACGAAAGAGTTAAATATCATAGCTGTCTTCTTACTTCTTAGATCTATGCAAATCCAATTATCAATTATTAACTGAGTCGTGAAGATGAGAAAAAAGCTAAATATTTAATATCTTTCTACCAGAAGATTATCACTTTGAATATTTTTTTCCAATTGAAAGATGCAATTTGAGAAGCTCACGTTTGAACAAATTATTAAATAATTCCACGAAAAGAGTTACCACGCAAAATGTATATATAATGCTAATGTAGTTTGTTCGTTCTGAGTATTTCCAACCTTTCAGACGTGTTTCAAGACGAGTGAACCGGATAGTAAGCAGTATCTGGGAAGATATTTATGTGTTGAAGTTTCGCATCCTTTCACATCAATGTCATAAATTATACCACACCCGAGATACCTAATTCCTTATGCTTGTATCCTTGGAAAGGTAACGTATAACATATAACGATGTCTAAAAGGTAAAATCGCCTAATGTACAATCTATCCAGTCAAAAAATTAATCAAGCTCAAATACAGCCGAAAAAATGCTCGAACTCGATTTTCTCGAAAACAAAGTTTTAACTGAGAAAAAAAAATGTTACTCTTTCTTTTTAACATATTTCTTGTATCTCTTGTTTGATTTCTAGCGTGAAAACTGGAGCACCGTGTATAAGAAGGTGAGCAAAAAAATTATTAAAAGGTGGAAGCCTGTTAAGAACACAATTTCATTGCCCTGTATAATTTTTCTTAGTTGAAACTTTCAACTGAATCGCGAGGGGGGGGGAGAAATTTCCAACCTAATGACTTGGTTAATTTATCGGCTGTGGCTGTACGCGTAGAAAGAGACGCTGATTTAAAAATTCAAAGGAAAGAGAACACTTGAGCTCGCCATTGGAAACAGATTCAGTTCAGCGGTTTTAATTTCCCATTTAAATGAATTACCCGGCAATTTCATGAACCATGGACTTCAGAAGTATCGTACGTATTCAAAGACTTCCCTTGCCCCTTTTCTTCTCCCAGCTCCGACATAGTAATTGACCCGTTAACTCGACGATGTATTTACATCGGTATCCAAGATTCAGACTATTAAATTCGCGACAAAGAATGCTTCAAGCCAATGTGCGGAGCAAGAAAAACGAAAGATAATTTACGTTCCAGGACAAGAGATATTATTGACGAGAATTCGCGAACTTTCAGACATATCTCCTGGTAATATTTAATGTCATATACGAGCTTTAATATCATTGATTTCTTAACCAAGTACAACAGCTGGCACGCACTTTGACTGAGAAATATTTAACTCTCGTTCGTCTCTTATTTCTTCAACTTATTTCGTCCCTTGTTGTCAAATTGAAGCAATGATAAAAAAAAATTAACATCTACAACGAAAAGATAAATGAGTTTTGTAAATTCTTTCATTAACAACAGACGTTGCACATTTTATAAGAAAGACGTATCAAATTGACACAATTAACAAATAAATGATAAATAATGTAATAAATATATAATATACAAACATATAAAATATTTGTTATAATATTTAACAGACGAGTCGGATCTCCAGCTAAGTCCCACCTCTTTAATTATTTTCACAAAATTATGAATTTACATAAAAATCTGTAATCTAATAACGACTGTGATAATTATGTTGGTTAATGGTAAGGCGGTTTCTTTCCGATTCATTCACTATTTATCCAGTTCTATCACTGGAACATCTCTTTTTATTAAACTATAATTTTACTTATAGATTTTATAGATTTAATTTAACGTAGCTCAGATTCTTTTATTTCGAGTTCTTGAACTCCACTAGATCTTATTAAATTTTTAATGATATTAAATTTCAAGTAACAAACCTTCGTCAACTTTCTTAGTTAATTGGTGACACAGTCGATAATGCTCAAAGCTAAACAATGTTGACACTCCGCGTAGTCTTCATATTTCTTTATATTAAATTCCTCCGAGCAGTAAATCTAGCACCACACCCAGCACGTGTTCATTCTATTCTGATATCGTGCTGCATATTTCTGCATATTGCATGCATTTGTGTGCATACACGTTGCCTGTATTTTTTCACAAACACCTAGAAACCTAATAATAATCCGGGGGAAAAAATGGAATGTTACTTCAAAGCAAGAAAAAGGAGGGGATAAAGGGAAACTGTAAAGAAAGAGAACTCGTCAAGTAAAGCTTTCTACTAAGCCCGAGGTTTAGACACCAGCGACAATGCAGGTCAAGTCAAAGAATATATGCACTGTTGCTCGAGTTAGTGTAATAACATTCAGAACCGAGAAGTTTCATTAAGTCGAGGTAAGCGAAGTTATATGTATAATAATGTTTGGAGCCATATGTGTTACACATGTGTTGTGCATATGCATATGCATATGTGTCAAGCTTGGAGTTAAGTTAAGGAGCGAATATGAGTCATCGTATAAAGGAATTAAATTAAAAACTTTATGTTTCTCATATTCGTGAAACATATATAGCCACATATAGTTATGCAAGGCAAAAGTGTAATCATAGTTTTGAAAGTGAAGTAGTTGTTAACAGCTCTTTGCAAGGACGTGTTTTGTAAAATTGAGAATTAATATTATGTCCTTTCATGACAATAAAAACTATCCTATGAAATGATTTACACAGTTATAATTCTCATTTTGCTATATTATAAATATATGAACTTGACTTAACTTTTCCTTTTTCACGAGTATCGAAAAGATATTTTTGTCAAAGTTAATACTGATTTTCGTTTAGACACAGTCAGTAATTATATAGATCCATATATTTTAGCTATTATCATTTAAGTTGTAATGATTGATATGTAGAATATATTGGAGATCGATGATCCTAACATTAATTCGATTTATTAAATTAGTTTCACTAAAATAATTTTAGTTCTCATCAAAATTTCGCATCATTTATATATACTACATTTCACAGATGTATGCAGTAAGCGACAATTTTCATGAATAATCTCAAAGAGAATGATTCTATAAGCAAAAATGAGAATTTTTTAAATAAAAACAGTTGAACATCACTAATTATTTTTATCAAAAGAAAGAATAGTATTTTTTCATTAAAATCTGCGTTTTCGAGAGAATCAAATTTTTCAGATAAACTTAAATTTAATTAATTTCATACTACATAGAGAACAATCAATCTAGAAAATATTTTAAATCTGAAAAAAAAATGTAGAGTAAAATTAATGTTCCCTCAAAAAAATTACTCTGATACACCTGATAAATTTTTAGATTTACAAATAAATGTAAAATGTAGCTTAAGGCTTTGTCAAACAAAAAAAAACAGACTTTGAAAAAACTACTCTTGGTACGCGTACACAAATAAATTTTCAAATTAGATCGTCTTCAAAAAAAAATTGCACTCTTCGTTCATCTTCCCACGTAGAATAATTTTCTACCGATTATTCTCTTCTGTCCGGTCCGGGATTAATTCAATTTAAAAAATATTCAAAGTCAATTTTCTCGAATGTGAAGCTTCGCGTGGAAAAATGTTTAGATCTGGTTAGAATTTTTTAGATTAGGTTGGACTCTCTATATCTTTCAATTTATTTTTAATTCAATCTAATTTATTTCATTCAACTTATATTGAAAACAATGCTTGTCGACTAATGATGTTCTAACAAATGCGTAATGAAAAATAAATGATTTCATTTTGCTTGTAGGATTCCTCGTGCTTCTTACTTCTTACATCTCTCGTAGCGTAAATAATAGCTACTGGCCAGTCGCACGAATGCTAGGTTTTACTACTGCGATATGGATGCAGCGAAAGACGTTACATTAAAGTAAGAGGAATATTACATTAGGTACATGCTATGTGAAAAAGTCGTAGCTATTATTCATGTATACAGAATATTCCCTTTTCCCATGAATCCCTTTTTCCTTTTAAATTCGCGTAATAATCCATTTCTCGCCCTAACTCTGCCCTGTTTTCCTCGCTTCTTTATCACGTTGTATTTTTTCAGATTTCTTTCTCACTTTCTTTGCAATAATTTATTTGCCAAAAGACCGTAAAATACTAAAGTCGTATATTTAAAAACTATGTACATTTTTTAATATCTTAACATATATAGTTTTAGCATTAGTATTTTTTAGTAATAGTATATTTATTTACTATTTAGGATTTATTGTGCATCTATATTGGATTGTAAAACATTTCTTTCGTGCATAGTAATTGCTTTCTTTTGTAATCATAATCACAGTTAATAATTATAAAGATAAATTAGTATTATTTTTAAATCATTCATTAAGATCGTAACGTTGAATATCGTTTGCAAAAAAAAAATGATTTAGCTTTCGTAAATTCGAATCGAATCGTATTTAATAAATGCGAGTGTGAAAATTATAAGGTTCGAAATGTAACGAAGGTGGAAAACGAATTACAAATGGTTAACCTAGTTTCATTAAAAGACGCGTGTATGCTGATCCGCGTAATAACTTCGACACTCCAATTACTATAAAGTATTCTCAAGAATTTTTCTTTCGCACGGCGGCAAATAATTTCACTCGTGTAATTTAATAACTGGAACGTGAGTTTCAATATTTCGTTTCGCAAAACCTGTGACAACGTAATTCTTTCTCAAGTAATTTTGCAAATATCTTGCGAACGAGAATTTTTCAATTAATAATTTCAGATTGACAACACCTGCATTGCAATTAATCGTACTTTTTGATCATATTTTATATATAACGTCTCGATGCTAGATGCGAGAATATTTAATCAAAAATTGCTAAATTATACTTAATAAATTATATTATATATAAATATATATTGATATATCCAAGATTAAATATATTATAGAATATAATATATAAATAAAGTAATTATGATATAACAAATATATATATATATATTTAATTATTAACAATATTAAATATATATATATTTGTTATAACATAATTATTTTATTCTATTATAAATTAGAAGTTAATTCAATAATTGCGTTCTTATTTTGATTTTAAAACTCAAAAAAATGAAAACACGATCTTTAATCGATCCCTATTATTTAAAATATTCAATTTAAAAAAAAATTCAACGTTCATTCAGCAAATAATGTACAAATAAGCAATAAATTGTCAACGCTAAAAAGAAAATGACGTAACCACTGCGAACGTGATTAACAAATTTAAAATCATTTTCATTGATCATTAGTCACTCGTGTCATCATTCACCATTCGTCAGCTTCATTCGCCTTTAGAATATGAATTCCAGCTGTCAGGATGGGATGGGACAGGAAGCTTAAGTCATTGCAGCACTCTGAATCCGATTCAAGGTAGCCGAATTGGATAAATCACTCTTGCATACCCACGCAACATTTACTTTGACGACGAGCGTGTGAATGTTAACAGCGTACTTCGGCTGCTCGTGACTACGTTAAACGTTTTCACTTTGAATGTAAGCATGTAAGTAAGTACTCACGTAGGGCGGCGTGCAGAAGATCGCCTTACACCACATCGGCTCCGAATGATAGCAAACGCAGAGACTGCAAACCGCAGGCCCTGGCACATAGAGGAGACCATGTCGAACGATCGCCCCCTGGAAGTCCGTGCAGTTCTCTTCCAAGCCAGCTGAAAACGATCCGCAGCTTAAATATCATCGCGCCACTCGACAATCATACGCGCGCAGCTTATATGTTGGCGGCGAAATTGATTGGAGAAACCGTCGACGAGCAAAGAAACTTTTTGTTCGGATGGATCCGCATTGCAGTTGCAACGATGCTTCTCTCGAAGCATCAATAGGAAGCAATTAAAGCAGTTAAATTGGAAAATATTGTCGAAGTCTATAGGAGGAAAGAACTTTTCTACTGTACTCTTTAATTCTTCAAGTCCGTGCTAAATTGTCAGTATACACGTAGATAATCGTGTAATCGATAATGAAACAATTATTTATCAGACGTTCGAGAAACATGACGTATTATAACATATCGAACGATACGTCGAAAGTTACTAGAATTTAAAGATGAGTTAATGTGTTATTATGTTCGATATTAAATTTCTAGACTTCTGTTTGAGTAATTTTTAAATATTTTTGTACGATTATTATTATACGGCTATGCCTCGAATTTTAATCTTCTACAGACAGAACTAAAGCTAAAATATCGGGTAAGAAAAAGTTCGTTGAAAGCTATGTATCTTACATGTATCGATACGTCAACAAAGATATCAAATGGACATCGATGCTTTCACGAGGATACTGATCAGATGGATACTGATTCGATGTAAGCACTTTTTACTTTATATCGATTCGACACCTATCGAATGTACAAAGGGTCTAAAATTTCAATACGTATCGTACACTTTTCATTGAGTGTTTTGTTATCGAACTGATTGAGCACCATCAATGATCCAATCACTACGTCGAATCTCTAAATTATGTCGAATTCTTACCAACTCGTACTTTATATTAAATTATACAAATCATTAATCTTGCCTAAAAATATTCGACGCAAATGATTCTTATACTCTTCTTTATCTTTCACAGCTGGTTTTACACTACTCTTGCACTCTTGCGTCATTTTAGACATTCGTTTTCCTATCTAACTTAAAAGTCAGGTGACTTGGATTCAAGTGACTTTTAAGTTGAAATCAAATTATTTGATTTGGAGTTGTCCGAAGCCTTAAAGTGACAGTGAACGGATTTTAATTAAAATATAATTAAAAGCACTTTGAAATTCAAAATGCACGTTCAGATTTCCTATAAATGCATGAGAACCCCGGTGATAACAAATTTACAAAAACTCGAATTTACTCGAATACACCAGAACTACCGTCAAAATGATCAATTTATATTTTCTGTTAGAAATAATATTCTACAAATGTAAAAAACAGTGTGTGTTTTGATAGATTCGAGCAATTTCTCAATCAAATGCTTGTGCACTCCACTGTATTAGCTCTCCTATTCTCTTTACTTTCATGTCCCTCCGATGGAAATTATACGCTGCTTTAATCGCTGGTAGCTGCCAGCATGTTAAGTACATTAGCTAATTTGAACAAGACTTTAGATGACATGAGAAGCGACACAAGCTCTTCGCAGAGACTGCGAAACTTCCAACCGGATCTATGGAAACTCTTCTAACCCGTTCTCGCGTGTAAGTGACAGCACATGCAAATAGGGCATCAGCCCTTACTAGGTATCATTCGATCTCCTTTTACAAACACGTATGGAACATGTTAAGTTTATTCTTTCCCCACATCTTCGACTACACACGTGTATGCCCGTATTTAAACGACTATTTAATTAATTGGTACGACCGAACCGATCGATTTAGTCAACTGACTTTGCACCCAATCACCGGAATCGATGCTGCATTGAAACGAAGTGGAAATCATCCGAGTAAATTGATGCCCGGCCGTAATCATTTGTTAATCACGCGCGGAATCGAAACGATCCGACCTCGTTTCAACCGTGAATCGTCGTGTACTAGGGCAGAGGCAGGGATTGAATAATTGTTTTCGCCGATTGTTCGCAAATATCGTAAAACAGTTGAGTGACGACTTGACGTGTCGCGCATCGCACGATGAATTTTTCTCTCGCGTTACACGTACACCGCGACGGGATATTTCTCTACCGTAAAATATTTCGCGTCTAATATCGAAGATATTCCCTTTTTCATGTGTCTGTCTTCCCTCGCTATACCGAGAATATTTCACGGTCTTGCAATTAATATTGCAGATGTAAGAGAGACAGGTTTCTCAAGTGCAAAGTTTCGTGCAAAATGATAATGAGAATAATTCGTCCCAATGGAATGATATTGGAAAGGTAAAGCAGAAAACGTGATATAATGGTTACATACGTGCGAGTATAAGTTGGAAAACGAGGAACGAAATTTTTTCGTTATTATTAAATTAAAGGGCGACGCGTATAGAGGTCGAGAATTGAATTCGAATTTATATAACTGTATCGAGTCAATAACTTTTTAATCTGTCATTACGAAAGAATACGCGACACGTATAATATACTCTATAGGGTGGGCCAAAAGTTTCTTCCTACCTATCTTTTTTCTTTTTCTTTTTTTTTTTTTTTTATAAAATCAAAATATAAGAAAAAATTAATTTTATCAATTTTAAATTAAATTTAAATTCAAACATAATTTATTTCAGTAATAAGTGATTTTTGGTCCACCCTATAGAACGAATGGGTACAAAGAGACATTCATTACAACGTTTATATTATATATTAATTAATTAAATCCAACTGTGTTAGATTTCGTTTTAATTAATGTAAATTATCTCTCAGCTGCGAAAATCAAACGCACAACCTCAGAAAAAAGAAGAAAAAGAACGATTCAGTGAGAAACAAATATTTTTTGCAGGCATCAGTGTAGAAATTGAAATTGATCTGATCGATTGCAAAACTAACCAACTTACCGGTCCTCGATGGAAGGAGAAGTAGAAGAACAGCGTACAAATAGAACGTCGTCGTGATTATTCTCGAGTAAAGACTCGAATTGCTCTTCATGGTCCTCGAGTATTCAGTCGCAGAAGATCAAAGGATGATGTCTACACAGAGAACAGATGAAAACCGGCTATTCCAGCAGCCACTGTGCACGCATTGCAGTAGCCACGAGCATCGTATCTACGAGCAGAAATCAAAATACAGTCATTTTCACATAGTTGAATCAATTTCGCGTGGGATTATCCTGATTGATCCTAACGCGGCATAATTGCTCAACTCGCGACCTTAACCACCTGGTTGATTGCCAGTAAATGCCTGGAAATTGTCGCTAGGATTCTTTCCAGATTAACCAGCTTCTCCGTTAAATCGCAGCAATGTATTTCCTTTCTTTCTTTTTTTTTTCCGCCTCCCAACCTCTCGCTTCTAAATTTCTAAAGAAACTAAATTTACAAATTCGAGGAAACGTCCTTTCCTTTGAATTTCTAAAAATATACGTTCTTTTTGTCAGATTTTACTATCTTCATAATATCGAGAATATTTTCTTCTTAGTATTCTATAGTGGAAGTTAAATTTCTTAGTATCCTATTGGAAATTATCATATGGAAATTAAATGTTTGTGTAATTGATACGAGAATGTTACGGTATGAAATTTAATACATTCAAAGTTAATTAATTAGTGTATAATAAGTAAAATGGATATTTATAAAATGCAAATACTTTCTGTAATCACAAAATTGTGAATTTTTATGCATCTTAAAATTTTTATGAACATAGCTAAAGCAATGAAATGTAAGTAGCAATTTGTATTGTTTATTAACAAATACTCTACTATAACTATTTTATACGTTATATTATATACATTGTTTGCATTTGTGTGTCTCTCAATTTATTTCGTTAAATGCATAAAAATCCGCAATCTAGTAATTACACTATCCCATTATGTTATAGTATCAATAGTTTTAAGAAAGGTAGCTTGTAACTAATGACACAAAATGTGCAACAATATCTAACCTAACGGATAGATAACACAACATAAAAATCAATGTAATACAAAAAATAATAAAAAAATAAATAATAAACACATAACATAAATATATAAATACAATATAAATAATATGAATAATTGTACAATTTTATCTGTACAATAATCATTCCCTGACAAGGAGGATAATTTATTTAATTAACTTTCAGGTACATGCGTTTTTAAAAATTGAACGAACCTCATACTTTCATTCCTTTTTAAGCTCTACCGTGCGGACTGCAATCGATTAACCTAACAATAAGTTAGAACGCATTGAACAAAGGAAGGCTAACGCCGCTTGTTTAACCTTTATCGTAACGGGGTCATCTCGTTTTAAAAATAATACAAATAGCTAATATTGGATGTTCGACTTGAACTTAAGTATTTATTCGTTGGTGAAACATTGCACCGACTGGCTGAGTATTGTTTACTGAACAACTAGAGTATTCAGTAACACCCTAACTCACTGATCGTAGATCGAATCTGTATCCGAGGGTAACAGTTATAGAAGAAGGGAAGTGTTCTAAAAATTACGAGTCCAGTATAACGTAATACTAAAAATAATATATATATATATATATATATATATATATATATATATATATATACTATATATAATATATATAATTTATATATACTTTCGTTCAAAAGTATCTCAGAACACCTTTTATTTGATATATCAAATGCGATACTTCTTTCGATAGAGACACCAGAATTAAAATTAAAATTAAATATTACTATAAAGTACTTTATATCTCATAAAATAATATGAGTACTTGTGTGTACTCTCAATAAAAAAAAAAAAAAATAAAAATTAATATCATCAAAAAGGAAAAAATAAATACAAAAATAAAGAATGTGATACACAGTGTTCAATAGTTTGATAGTTTTGATAGCTCTGGTGCTAAAATTGTGAAAACAAAGCCTTCTCCTATATTTCTGTAATTTCTAAAATTGTTTGCAGTCAAATTTTCGCGAGAAAATTTATTCCTAACCCAAGATATATGTATATGCAGGAAAGCATAATTTTAAAAAAGTGAATACGTGCAAACATAATTTGCATAACATGTACTTACATTGTTTATTTCCAACTACAACTACGTTTAAAATATTTCTCTAAATTAACAATCTTTTATTATATAGTACAGGAAACGCTCATGTTTCAGATAAGAAACAAATCTGACGTGCTGTTTCAAATTTTCCATGAGAATAAATACAGGAATAACAGCAGGGAAAAAAAATCATAGCGTTGAAATGCCATTCAATCTTTTCTTATCGCTCTTTTTTACGTATTTCCAATTCCTGCAGCGCGACGTGTCATGCTTCAATTCCATAAAAGGAAGAAAGGAAGCTGAAACTTTCCGATTCGAGTTAAGATAAACCGTTAAATCTAACCTTTACACGCTGTCTCCAATTATAAGGTGAAATTTATTAAATTTATTCGCAAAAAATCGTCCATTGCCATTAAACTCGCGTAACAAGCGTACAACAAATTATGTAACTTTGTATAACTAAATATATTCTCGAGCGTTCTTAGAATGTTTGAATTTTTTGAATACAACGTCTCGTATTTTGTTTTTTACAAAACAATTACGTTACGAAAATTGTATTACGAAAAACACTCACATTTTTCACTATTACAATTGACACTAATCGTCTAATTATTTAGATTAAATCATCTACATGTTTTATGAAAAAAGAGACCTAAAGACTCATCATATAAAAAGCATGAAGACCGCGTACGGAACAGTGATAAGTACATTTCTATTGATTTTCTGATATTTATGTCACTAGGTAATTAGAAAGTATTTTAATAGTCTTTTAAAAGTCTATTAAAAGAATGTTGTAGTTCCACAATATTAAACGAATAATATTAGTTAATTTAATTCTTGTGTAAGTTTGGCTGATTATTAATTAATCTGTGTAATTAATGTGTATATTATTAATCTATGTGTATAATTAACTACTGCGTATTGTTAATATTATTTAAACATTCAACGGAATAACATAAAACACATATTTAACCCTAAGATGTAATCTGTATGATACATTTATAAAAATTTCCTATAATATATTCCTTATACATTTCCTATAGAAAATCATCTATATACTATAATTCCCTATAATAATATTCTTATCTATATGTATACTATACATACCACGATTTTTATAGTGTCTATATGATAATAAACACAGTATAAATTTTCTACAGTGTTTAAATTCTCTCGTGTGCTGTATTCACGCTTATTTTAAATTTCTGCTTCTGAGATAATGCTCAACCCAATATATTTCCGCTCCTTTTCACTCTTTACTTAAATTCCACGAAAACATTTTCGACACATGTCGTTTTTAGCAAAGATTTCGAAAACGTGTCGTAGCATCGCAATTTCAAGCGCCGCTTGTTTCGTCGCAGCAACGCACGCTTTGTCAACTTTTTAAAAGCGTTTTCCTTCTCTTTTTTTTTCCTTTCTCCTCTTCCTGCCACTTCTTTTCTTTTTTCTCAACCAGTAAAACCGTTCCCGCGGGGACGAGAATATGGAAACGGCATACTAGCAATGCTGTATTGCAATGACACAAGTGGTCTGCTTCAGAGAATCAAACTCGACACCAAGTTTCCAGCTTCTCCCTTCCTTTTCCTCGTCATTTTTCCTTCTTCACTAATATTAACATTTTGATATTTTTGATACAACTAATATTAACGTTTTTTTTTTCATCACTTTATCACACTCATTACTTGTCAGCCATCCACGAAAAAAATCTCGTTAAAATAATTCGCAATTGTCAATAACTATACTCTTTATCTTACATGAAGAATATTTCTAAATTTTTTTTAACTGGTCATTTGGAGCACGTTCAACGCCAGATTAAAATTTGACGTTGAAATATCATCTCGTCTGATTTTCGTTAATGTTTTAATGAATGATTGTCTAATCGATTCGTCATCTGTTTATTTAAACATTATTTGTCAGTGAATCTTAATCCTTTAATCAAACAGTTAATCCACCATTACTTGTTAAAGGGGTAAGACTATTCTCTACAACCACCAGATGTATAATTTTAAAGAAAATTAAACATAAGCTGTAGCTATATATTATATGTAGCTACTGTTTATACCGTGCATATTGTTATACGTATTATTGTTTTTACAATTTATATGTATGCTAAATTCAGAATCAAGCGGTTCCCAAATGTCATTAACCCTACTAGTACTATACATGACTATATTTATCGCTTGTTGCATACTAGAGATAACTCCACACAACTTCATCTCTGAAACTAAAACCAACTGGCAATTATACACATATATGCAGTTACATAATAATTGTAATATGTAATAATAAGAGGTGTGCGAGAACCCAAAATATCGGGTCGGATTGGAAACACAAATTTCTTTGGGATTCTCGAATTTATCGAGATTCGAGCAATTCCTTCTGTTGTATCTTTTGGTTTAACAATCTTTCGCGTATCATTTTATACATACGAAAAATTTTATATCGATTCAGATTCTTTTCTAATGCATGTACTTATGTTTGGATGCATATGCTTCAAATGGCGTGATAAACTAGTAGTAACTTTTGCACAGTTGGTTTTAAATTCATAGTTGTATCATCTTTTTCCTGAAAATGTTCCCAAACAGAGCTTCTCTTTACCTTCTTCCTTTGCACGATATCTTCTGCATTGTTTCCTGCTACCACAACTTCACTCTCACTATCACTTTACATTTTTTTTAAAGATTTTTAATCTTTATTAAATTCACACAGATTTTGAAATATACGTCTGAACTTCTCGAATTTCTCAGCGATACTGCTCAACAGCGTATATAATGTCCAAGTACTAAGCACGCAGTCACACGTTCGTTTACAATAGATCACACGATTCTTAGAATCCGTGTTTCCAATAACTTCACTGGCGGAAGAAATTGAACTGTGTATTTACATATTTCGTAGACTGCTATACAGCATTGTGGAGTAGTTCGAGAAACGATAGCTGGGTTCTCAAAATTTTCGAAAATCTCGCACACCCCTAATAATAATACGTGATATAAAATTATACAATACAATATTAATGTATAATATGATATATAATTATATATATAATAACATATAATATATAATTAATATATTAATTGTAATATATTAATAATTGTATGTATAAAATTAATATATATGTATATATAATCATATACATATACATATATATAAAGTAATCATTATTATTATTATATACATGTATACAATAATTACTCAAAATTATTCAAATTGATATTATTCTGTAAACTACTAAATTTTCTCTCATCAAATAATACATCAAAATTGGAAAGTATAAGTAATATACTAATTTCTAGCTTTTGGCTTTCTTTCATATTCTAATTCAAATTATTTGTCCAACCAACAATGATCGATCAGTAACCTCAATTTATTTTCGCATCATCATGCAAAGTAGTCGCACGGGGAATTTTCAAAGGTCGATCAAATATTAATAGCAATTAATTATTTATAGATGTATTCTGCGCCAGGTTAAACCAGTCGCGTGGTGAATTAGAGTTTCTGAAATGTTTAACGCGGTAAACTGAATTGCGGCTATGAATGATTCGCTAATGCACTAGGTATATTAGAGATAAATCTATGGCGCGGAATAAGCTTACGTTAGAAACGCGTCTACTGGAGACGAACCAATAAGCTTTCAATTAGAAGTCATAATTGCTGTTTGACTGAATATAAAAATACATAACACATGTTTAGAAATTTGTCAGTTATCCTTTGTATTGAATTATTGGATTCAAATGATTAATACGTTTTAGTGTGCAATGTACATGCATGCACATATTCACATATACTTATAACGTAATAATAAAGTTTTGAAAAGTAATATAATTCATCGTATCACAAATGGAAATTTAATTTAATTTTGGTTCAAAATGTAACGACTGTACTTCGATCTTTGGTAACCAAACAAACATGTGTACATACGTTTCAAACCAGTCAACATCAGCTTAAACGAACATCAACAGTCGCAATGTTTTATACTTGTCATTAATTCTAAATCTGCGACTAGAAGAAAATTGATCATTCAAGAGTTGACACTTTTACGCTTAACAAAGGGAAAAAGAACAAGGGGTGCTTTTAAAAACATCAGAGCTCAGAACTGATCCGATTTCATCCGACATCGGTGATTTCAGATTCAGTTAAAAAAATTGCACGTTCTCAGTCAGCGTTCGCGATAGTCAATACGCCAAGGAAAAGGTGGACGAAGAAAAGAGAGAAAAACGAGAGAAACTGGATCGGGTTTCAAGCTGTCTCTGTCAAAGCGTCTCTGTTATGGAGAAGCCAATGAAATCAGATCCGGCGAGCTAAAACTCCCGGAAGATGGTTTTCGAAATCGGTATAAATTGTCGATCCAACGTCCGATTGAAAAAAAGAAAGAAGAAAAGAATGGAACACAGAACGAAACTCAGCGATCGGCCTTCGAACTTCTGACTACACTCTGCGATTGAACGTGTGGTGTATGTAAGTATAGTCGGTTGCAACTAGCGTTCGCGCGATCGTCACCATCTAATCTATTATTCACATTCGCCGAGGAAACGCGTCTACTGGTTGACATTGTTTTCCATCTCGAGTTCCAACGCAATTATATCCCTTCGCGTAATCAGCGCTTGCGAGTTCTACTACGATTGTTAGATTAAAGTCCCTTTATAATCTAAGTTCTTGCTCAACCGTGGGAAAAGATAATTAAAGTTTTCTAATCTAATCTTGAGAAACAAGTGCTACTATCTAGTGATACAAGCAGATACGAGAAACATTTCTATTATAATTACGATTGATTAGAATATGTCCTTATACAAATATTTTACTGTCATGCTACAATGAATTCGTTGTCCTGATTGAAAAATATTTGAAGATTCGCTTAACTGAGCGAAGCAGAAATATTATTAAAACATTATTCACGACTTATCGACTTACGTTTATCTATCCCCTTCCAATCTTAGTTTTCGAGATACAAGGTCAATGTCGTTCTTCATTTCTCGCCTCTATACGCATTTTTAGATTGATTTGAAAGACAGATTTAAATCGAATTGCAATTTTAACGACACTGAGATATTTTTTAATATAACGTACACGAAAGTTCTCTGTATGTTGTTTTTAAATCATTGTAAAAGCAATAAACATCGATCTTCGTTTTATATTGCAGTCGCACGATCAATTTGAGGATCGCAAGAAACAGCAATAAATTTTCACTTAATCGAACATTTCGACCTTGCGAAAAGTAAGAAACAAGATACACAGTACGAATCAGAAGATTCATCGAAAGATTAACTGCGGAATTTTTCTTGATTCATTTCGTTGTACACACGATGTCCAATATCATTATTAAAAAAAAAAATACTAAACTGGTGGAAATTTCACATTTGGCGTGATAGTCGTATTTGCAGGACCTTGGAAATAAATTCTTAACCCAAATAGCCGACCCCGATACTCGAGAAATTTTGAGAAGCTGACGTCAATACCAATACTGTCACTGTGCAATCATTTCACGGTAAGCTGCATTAATTGTTCTTCTGTTTCGCGGAATTAATTTATATCGTGTAAAATAATTATCGAGAAGAGATCATACACGCGCAGCTACATGTGCGTATAAATTTATGCGAGTATGCACACTTGCGAATTTAGCGAAGCGGTCAGATCTAATTATTTTAGGGATATCGGGGCCCGTGTTTTGACATCGAGCACCGACTCCGAACGTTAATTAATCTTGGATGTTATTAATTAAGCGGACCACGCGTGTGTTAATTGATCGTTTTCAAGTTCAACGCGTCTGCTAATGATCAGTCGTTATGACGCTGGAAAACTTTTGTCCGGCTTTTTGCCATCTGTCCAACTCGTACCAACGTTCGTTATAAATGAGAAATATGTTCTTTTATATATTTTACTGTACCGAAAATCATGTATCAATTTAGGAACACATAATTTATTTATACAGTAGAGCAATAGAATTTGTCTATATAAATTTGTATTTTTTAATCTAATATATATATATATATTAGATTAAAAAATATTATATATATATAATATTTATATATAATACAGTATAATACAATATATATATATATATATATACATATATGTATACACACATGATTTATAATATAATAATTTTCACTTGAACATATAAATATTAAATATATAAATTTAAAAATTATCTTATATCTTATATATTATAAAATTTATTAAGTATATAAATTTAAAAAATAGTCGAATTATTAAAAATGCTACATGCTTTTTTTATTTAATTCTATATAATTCTAAACATTGGAGTCCTTTTCTAAATGCCTTGACTATTTCAGTGTAGAAGAACACATCTTCGTGATTTCCGTTTAGATTATGGAAAAAAAACGTTTACAACGTGTTGAAACACAAGTGACGTTGATTCATTAAACATGACCTCTGGTACGTTTCATCAGCATTGTTTTCTTAATAAATTGCATCTCATACTTTAGCAAGCGAGTGCAACTAATATATACGTGTAAAATAGTCTAACACGAGGCAAGGCATTTAGTACTGGTAAGTATTCTGTTCGAATAACAAAATGTTCCAATCAGTAAGACGGATTTGGATATTACATTATTATTACATTATTATAAATAATGGACGTTTGGATATATAAGAGGCTGATCCATTACATATGATTCTACGAGTACAAACATTTATCTGTTCGTGTTTTTAAATTGATTTTGTAAATAACGCAAAATTGCAATGTTTTTATATGAAAATCATGTCAGTTCAGATTTTATCTTCACCGTAAACGCTGCTATCGGAAACGTTTCGCAATAGATGTCTTACAATCGTTTGTCCGTCGCGTCGTATGTAAAGCTCTATCACTGAATCGTATCGTGGCTGCCATTTAGTAATTAAGGTCAATCACTTAGGGATGCTAATCTGACACGATGGCGTGCGATGCATTCAAGATCTTATTAGAAACACAGTCGCGCTTTAATTTAAACAATCTTATTTGTAAATATATCTCAAAGGCATATTTACTTCAACATTGGTTGATCTTAATTTCATTAAATATCGGATACGATTAATTGAACAAGATATTCAAATATTTAATAAAACGAAAAAAATTCGAAAGAACGAACGATGATCTTGCGACTTTTAAAATTTAAATTTTTATGATTAAACTGCGGATTTTTGAGCAGATAATTTGTACGAATAGAATCGAAAATTGTTTTACGTAAGCTAAATTTTATAGAAAGTGGTATACTTCAAACTGCGTTACCATACTTTTTCATATTCGCACTCTGTACAATTTTTCAATTGAAAATTTTATATATGAATGCATAAAAATTCGCAGTCTTATCCTAATTATTTAAGTAAAATGGCATCTTTAAAAATAATATCTATTATCTAGTATCTTTAAAAATAATATCTTCGTGGGATATTTCTGATTAAGAACAGAATGTCAAAAAATTGGCCAACACTTTTGGGATACCCTGTGTATGTTGACTATCACTTTTCCGCAACTTTCATCGCACATGTAACGAATTAACTTGAACGGTCCGGATATATAGATCGCGCGCGCGCGCGCGTCGACACACATTTAAATGAATGTCAGACGAGAAAGAAAAGACAAAACTAAAACTATTTTCTCTCGTATTCTCTTACGGAATTCATCAAAGACTTTAAGCAATTCAGTTATTTCTCTTTCTTAAATATAAACTTTGTTACAACACGATATATTAATCTATATTTGAAACATCCACCGAGATCCTCAAAATTCAAATCACTCCTTCGTTATACCATATTACAAAAGAATTAGTCAAATTCAAACTTGGAAAACGTTGTCCCAAATCCTAGATCAAAAGCTTGAAAGAGGAAGAAGAGGAAGATACGTAGAACACGTTATAGGACTTATTAAGAAGAGTGAATTGAATTCAAGCTCGTCAAACATCAAACATCTTTCAGATATTCCTACAACGGACGTATATCCGTGAGAAAAGAAAGAAAAAAAAAAAAGACGCGAGACTTACTAAGAAAGTGCATCACGCCGATGCCTCGATCATCCCTCGTGCTTCGCAGTCCATGTGTTCGAAACGATAGAAATTTCCTCCGAGCAACGAAGAGTCGAAGGGTAGATACCTTCCCTCCAAGAATCCGACGAGATGTGAGAAGCAATACGGGAACAATAATCGCGCGATAAGCCGACAAGTATATAGGCCAGGTGTCGCTGACAAACAAGGGGAGAGACCACTCGTTGGACCAATGCGATTGTATACGCTCGGCGGGCAAACAGCGACTGACTGAAGTGAACGCTGTCGCAGTGTGAGCACGGGCTGCGTTCGCGGGTCGATCGAACACGTTCTGCGCCCCTCCTCGGCACCGGCGTCGAAACCATCCCCGACGGCCGCAACGCTCCGATGCACCTGCAACACCAGCTACTGGTCCTCACTTCGCCGCGTGATGCTTTTATAGCAGTGTTCCGGATCAAAGTATCGATAGAATACAGATATATATGCTACACAAATAACTGGACACTTACTGTTTATCAAAAGGTTGACATCTTTTTTTTAAGGTTTTGACAATCACGGAGGTTGACGAACGTTGTCCAGCTGTCTGCATTTTCATGTCTCGTTTCTAATAAACAGCTGCATAAATATTTTCAGCGTCGTCAGAAACTTATATGGAATTTAGAAATTTCGAATTGTTGGGAAGTTAAATATTTTAATCGTACAACTTATGCAGAATGCTTATATACTTAGAATCGTTATTTATATCAGAAACTGAAACAACAGAATTGAATACAACACTCAGAATGAAGAACGTTTCGCGTGAAAAATTCAGAAAATTATTATACAATTGTTTCGTATAATTCTTCGTTAGGAACAGTAGAACGCGATTTGACCATTTATTTTCTTCGTCAAATTTCAAGCCAATCTGCAGGTTCGTATTTAGAAGCCATCGTTTAAAATGATATTGCAAGAGTTGGAGCAAAGCTAAAGACTCGAAATAAAATTTCCCGAGCACAAACGAGATTTGTCGTTTACATCATTAACCTCGTCGTGAGCTACTTTTCGACGATGACAGCTAGTAGCGTAAGAAAATCCGAGAGGGTTTGTAAAATTGAACAGTGAAAAATACCCGGAAGCTAGTTACCCAAACAAAGAGTCTCAAAGACCAAGGACGCGACAATTTTGGAGGAACGAAAACGAAAATTGTGAAAAAGCGCGTCAACTCTGACAGAAACTATTAAAAAGCAAGAAAATAAACTGATTTGATTAATCCATTGAGGACCGAATAACAATTTATCACAATACTGCAAATATCTCGATTTGTTTCAACTTCATAAGACGATAGAACCTGAGTGGAAGATGAAATACTGAAAAAAATACTAAATAAATCTTTGAAATTTCAAATATTTAAAAAATGAGATTTGATACTGTAAACCGATTGGGAAAATTGCAACAACAGCGGATTAAAGATCATAATCTAATTTAATATAGCCTTGATGTCCAATTTTAAAGTGAAACACTCCATAGATACTGAAGATAGTTGTACTAGTAACAATCTGTATGCTTTGATGTATCGTATTCAATGTTCTTTACAATATAAATATTTTACAAACTAATAAAGACCTGAAACTAAAATTTTATATTCGGGGGCCCCTCAAAATTTCGCATCATTCTGGTGATTGGTTCACATCGTACTATATTCCTATAATATTCAGTGAATCAGGATGATGACAAATTTTTACTTAAATTCCACTCATTTATTTAAATTTATAGAAGTGCCAATTTGGATAAAAATCTGTAATCGACTTGTAAGCGTTTATAATTTTGGTTATAATTAAAGTTTATAATTTTCAGCTGCACCCTGTATATGCATGAGTCAAACAATGCCAAACATCACCATAGCAACGATTCGTTTCTCTTTTGTTCAGCTAAAGTATTCGAGGGACACAGAGAAAACTTTAATTTAACAAACTGTTTCAGGAGTATTAATTCTAGCGCCTTATCGAGAAATATAACGTATTATATTTGCAATTGTATATCATGAACACTGATTTGTCGATGCAAGGAAGCATGAATAAGATAACTTATAATCTACAGAAAGAGGTAAAAAACAGAATTTAGATTTTCCGAAATTTCCACGTGGATCATGCTTTATCACTCGATTTGCAAGTTTTCTTCATTTATCATAAGATACTTCACTTTCGAGGATAGAAACATTCGAAATGAAATCACATAATCGTTCTTAATAAAGATACGTGAGATAACAAACACTAATAAAAAATAAATATAGTAAACGTAATTACGATTTTTCTCGTAGTTAACGAAACATAGCGAACGAAAACGTTTTTTTTCGTCGTTTGGTACGATGCTTTTTGAAGAATGAAGACAAAATAAAAAATTCCAGAAAAAACCAAAGACCATATGAAAATTTGTTTAAAATGGTCTGATACAGAATATATTAAAAACTTATCTTTGATGGCTACCACATGAAACTACGCGATTCAATGAATTTGCAATCTAACAGAAAATTAAATGAAAAATTTCTTACGACGATTATCAGAGATTGTGAATTTTTATGCATTTGTAGAAAATTGACAAGTACAAAAATGTATATAATATATAAAATATTTAAAGTAGAGTATTTATCATAACATATATAATAAACAGAATAAATTTATTAATAAATACTTGGATTCGATTTCCTTAGCATACTGTTTGTAAAAATTTTAAAAATAAAAATCCGCGGTTTATTGATTACTAATGAAGAGATTAATGTTGAACCAGGAGGAGAACCGTATTTTGGAACGAAATCGAAATATATTGTACCTCATATATGATTATCTGGATCAAAATGGGTGAGTATATCATAATCCAAACCTCTTTCTTAGTTATAATTTTTCCAGATAGCATTAGTGACCAATTAATTCCTTCATTAAGAACTTGTACTAATCAAATTATTCTACAATCATTAATAAAAAATATAATAAAGAAATGAAGTTCAAATTGGATTTTAAAAAATTGGAAATTAGAAATCTATAAATAAGATAAGTATAGTTTTCTAAATTTGAAAGACGAAACAATTTGATTATACATTATTACATTATATTTTCACAATTGATCACTTAATTATACTGTATGGCAACGAGATGTTTACGAAATTTTTATTGATTATTATTTATTTCCAGATATGTACAAACTAACGGTGCTCTACTTCGAGAAGCTCGCCTAACTCAAGAGTATCGGGTCTGCGACAACATCGATTTGAAAATAATTATTGCGGAGTATGAAAATTATTATAAGATGAAGTTTCAGAAGTACCCTATGTTGTGTACGAAAATAACAAAGGAAACGTCAAATGCAAGGAAAGTGTAAGGATTAAAATTATCCAACTAACAAATACATTAAAATCTTCCTTCGGCGATGACATTTTTCAAAAATCTACATTTCAACCATAAGTCCTGTCCATAGTAGGATTTGAAGTATTATCGATTCTACATAAAATATTACAATTTCATTTGTAATTAAAATACTTGAATCACACATCAGCAACATTTGAAAAATTCTTAATGTTATTATTGTTAAGTGAAATCACAATACAATTTAATTTGATCCTTTTACAGAATAATTTGAAATGGGATAATTTCATAGGGCTGTTTGAAGCTTTGTTACATATCTTGATAAAAAAAACTGGAAAAATCCTTGCGATTTATACGATAATTTAATTCGAATGCCTTGTTGATAGCAACTTTTTAGAAAATATTTAACAAAAATTCTGTGTATAGTTTTCTGTATAATCTAACATACATACGAAAATCATTACATAAAAATTAATTACGATATTTATAATTTCATCTTTTGCAGAACTAGCAAATCAAAAGTCCCATTGCCTACAATTTGCAAACGCGACTCAGTAAAAGAAAAAAATGAACAGGAAAAGAATGATGACGACACGAATAATATTAACCTGGCAATGACAGTGATGTCGATTTTCCCTAATCAGAATTATGGAACTCCATCAGAAGAGCCACTTGATTATCCA
Organism: Tetragonisca angustula; assembly: GCA_036937485.2. Lineage (NCBI taxonomy): Eukaryota > Metazoa > Arthropoda > Insecta > Hymenoptera > Apidae > Tetragonisca > Tetragonisca angustula. The sequence goes on along the minus strand of JAWNGG020000007.1, from coordinate 1,691,930 downwards.
AAGGAACGAACGAACATACAATCGAAGATATCGAATTGCATTGAAAAACTATATCCGAGAAATTCGGAATTGCAAAAGATGGCTGAAGATATTTCACGCGTAAGCACATTTTCATAGTTTAAAGTCGTTTGAACGACTGTTTTCTTCAATATGAAGAAAATTTATTTGTTGAATTGAGATAACACATGAAGTTTAATACGACTTTTTCATTGATTTTCTTGAACAATGATTCGTCGATATTAATATTAAAATAGTAATATATCACATATAAAAACTTATATTAGGCTGTGAACAGTTAAATGACAAATTAGATAATATCCAATACAGAGAATATATATATATATTTTTTTCATTTTTACATTTTCTGTCGTAGGAGATCATATTGAACAAATTAAATGTACATTGGGACGATATTATAGGGCTAGAAGAATGTAAAACCGCTGTTAAGGAAGCCGCTGTGTATCCTCTTAAATACCCTATCTTTTTCAACGGCCCGTTTTCTCCTTGGAAAGGTATTTTGTTGTACGGGCCACCTGGCACAGGTAAGACAAATTCATATTTCCCTTTCTCTCCATATTTTTAAAAAAGCTCACAAAGAATTTACGAAACAGGCAAAACGATGTTGGCAAAGGCAGTCGCGACAGAATGCCATTGCACTTTTTTCAACATAACGGCCAGCTCGTTGGTGAGCAAATGGAGAGGCGATTCCGAAAAATATATACGTGTAAGTTATCTTCTATCCGTCTAAAGAAGTTGTTTTTTTTTTTTTTCACCGTTCATATATAAATAAAACAGATGTTTAAACAATGTTTAGACATCACATTTGCGATGAAGTAATGAAATTTTGTCAAACTGTACAGGTTTTATTTGATCTTGCCTACAGTCATTCCCCTACAGTTATTTTTATTGACGAAATTGATTGGATAGCCATAAACGATGAAAACTGTACATTATCTGAACCTGCAAAGAGATTCAGATCAGAAATTCTTGCTAGGTTGGATGGATTAGTATCTACTGAAAATTCTAATGTAATTCTTCTAACCGCAACTAATTGCCCTTGGTAAATATTTTTTATCTAAAATGATACACGTATGTTATATTTTTCAATATCTTTTAAGTAATACTTTATAATCACTTTGGAAATTTTGTACTTTCTTTATCGTGTCATTAGAATAATAATAGATAATAGAGTAATATCAATATATTAAAAGGGCGATAATATTATGTTATTAGGGACATTGATGCAGCTTTGCTCAGGCGTCTTGAGAAACGAATATATGTATCGTTACCCGACGAAACTGCCCGACTTAAAATGTTCAAATTATATCTCAGCAACAATTTATTAGAAGACATAGATATTATAAACGACATAATAAAGCATAGTGAAATGTATTCTTGTGCGGACATAAAATTACTTTGTAAGCAAGCATGGATGTTAGAAATAACTCCGATATGGAAAAAACTTGAAAAAGAGGAAATGCCTATCGGAAATTTAAAATATGAATTAAGGAATTATGAAATATTATCAAACTTGATGGAAAAAACATTACCTACAGTTACGAACGTAAATAAATATAATTTGTGGAATAAAAGGATTTAAGTAAAAGACTCGAAGAATTCTCACATTTTCTAGTTTCACAAATTATGTTTAAAAGAATCAGAAAATAAAGATTCTTTATTTCGAATTTTAATTATCATGTTATTCTTTCTTTAATTTTTGTTTAGAATTCACTTTATCCAATAATTTTTACGAAGAAATTTGCAAACAAAAATTAGTGGAGTTTCAGTTCAGTAAAAAAAGTGAAAAAGAAGAGAATTATTTCGTAAATTATACTTTTAATCTTTGTAGCCAAAACGTATGCATTATCATTAGACTATAAATAATTGATGAACCAATGAGTCGACTAACTTCTATACAAAAAGTAGGATTTTTTCTAAGTTCGAATTGTAATGAGATTTTTTCAACAAAGTAGAAAGAAGTGAAGAAAATCTTTTCGTCTTTGAAGTTATATAGAGGTTCGAGTGCATTATTTTTTTTACAATTATATCAACTAGGGATTATGGTTTTAAATATATATTAAAGATACTCATAACTTAATATATCCGTATTCTAATTCTATGAGTATTAAAATATACGTGAACATGTGTGACAAAATGTAACACATTCATGTTTTATTTCGTATAATTGTTAATATATAACGAATATTTATATTTCGATATATTTGAATATTTAAGAACATTTAGCGCAAAATCAATATATGATGTAACATTCTACATACAAGGATCTAAAATATAAAACATTCAATATCAAAAAGATGTTATGAAACAAACGAAATATTTATCTACGGGACGTTAATCTTAGGTTAATAAAATCAAAATAGATTAGATTTTGTGTGATTAGAACCTAAATTAATTTAAAATATCACATAATCAGGATATATTTAAATATATTTAAGTAGTATTTTATTACATATCGATAATCATACAAAATAGAACGTGAATATGTTAATACACATTTTACAGAATTACAGCATTAAAAGACGGATATATTATGTAAGCACATGTATTTAAATACATGTGACATTGAGATGTCTCATACCAATATTAATAAAAAAATTATAACTAAAATACGAAGTAAATAAATACAATAATCAGTATACCTATATTATTGTTGTATTGTTATACAAAAATTGTTTCATAATTAAAAATTGATATGATCAACAGTTCTTTCTTTTCTCCTGATTGCTTCTTGCTTGTTTCAAACCATGATAGTAACCTGGAAATGAAAAGAAATAAAATAGTTCATTGAAAATTTAATGCAAAACATTCGTACAAAATATTTACCTGTATGAAAACCACTGATATACCATGACATCAACATACTTGAAAGTGCATCCGTATCATTGTCTGGTAACCTAAGATATTTTGTTAAAATTTCAAACTATTATATTATATCATATTATTTATTAGAAATTGCTTATTAATAATTAAAATTATAATTACTTGGCCATTAATTGTGGTGGTAAAGGAGGTGCAGGTGGCATTATATCAGCGATAGAATTAAAAGATGGCCCAGGTACGAACTGATGTTTGTATGATCTTGTTTCTTCAGATTCACAATCCATTTTTTCTCCGTTATATTTTTTTGGATCATTCGTAGAAAAATTTGTCTTACCAGTCTCATCATTTTCTTCGTTGAATTTCTCTTCCAAAGCTTTCTTCTGTTGTGCTATCTGACTCTGTAAACCTTCCGATTCCAACAGAGAATTCAACTGCACTTTCTCTGTGTTGCCATAGCCTGTAAATAAAAAAATATTGTATAAATTAGGAATTTCATAATTTCCCACGTACACGAATTGTATTTCTTGATTGATATCATGAACAGCTATCATGCTAAAAATATTACCTACAAATTTTACAATACAAGTTTTATTTTCATAAATTTTTGATATTATAGCTTCATAAATTACGCCATCTTCCGAGTATACTGCACGACAAGGAGCTCCCACAATCCACTTCTATTAAGAAACAATGTATACAGAATTAATATTATATAAATAAATAAAATAAAATGAAAATTCTGTTTCTTTTATTTATTAATATCTGTAGAAAATTTGTATTTTATTAAAACCACCACCTTCTTTGGTTTATTTGTATGCCTGGGCTGGTTTACTTGTTTGTTTTCCTTCAATTGAGAATTTTGAACGTCCAATCCCATTCGTTTGATAACTTTTTCTTTCGCCAGATTTATCGCTTTGTCGTATGCCTTTACTAACGCGCTATCATCCCAAACATCTTCGTTGTCTTCGTTCGTAACCTAAAACAAATAAATAATCATATGTTATTATTGATATGAGTATCTTATTAAGTTATCGATAGAAGAATATTACATGATTTGTTGAAAATTTATTAAAAGTTGATGCTATTAATTGCTATTCCATCGTCTAATACTATCTTATACTAAACTAAACTGATATCAAAAACGTGTATACATACGTTTCCATTTCCCCGCACAAAAAGAACATTCATGTCATCCGCCATTTCACAAAAATAACTTCATTTAAATATTGATTCTGTTTCTGAAAAATTAATTTATTAGATCTCTGCACTTCACTGCTACACAATGTAAACAATGTCAACATTACCACCAACCATACCAACTAAAAATTTAGTCTTTCGTTTATTCGATAGATTATTTTTTGAGGTAAAGTTGGCATTACATGTCTCTAAATTTTACTAATCGTATCGTATTTTTTTACCATGTTATAATACGGTAATAAACGTTATACGTGCAATAAAACTTCATAGCACAAATATTAAACTTAAATAGCTTAAATAAATTAAAAAAAAAATCAACCGCAAAAACATAATCACATTATATATATTGAATGCTATATACATTCGATATAGTTTCTATACTAAGATTTAATTTTATGAAGTCATGTGATTAAATTTACAATTATTTATTATTATCTCTGTTCTTTTCTAGTTATACATTTTCTTGTTAATATTAGTGTAGATATTTGTAAAACTGGAATATTTTGTAAGATTTCAAATGTTTAATAAAAAAACAAAAAAAAATAAATATTTCACCTGTAGAAAACAATATACACTCACAAGTCCAAAAATAGTTTTTGGATATTATAGAAGAAAGGTGATATTTTTTGAAAAATTACAAATTGATTTATTTTCATCACTCTCAATAAATTCTACTAGCATTCTAAAACGCATGGACTGAAGAGCACGTGCTCGGTGTACGTCACTTGTATCACAGATTATAACCTGTCGTAACAGAGAAACGTGCCACTTATGTACCAGAATATCACATCGAAAGGATGTCGTGAAAGTTTCTGTACAAAGTACAATTGATCTGTGATCGGTATTTCCAATATTTTTGGTGTTTGGTCGAGGTGTTCTGTATTTGTGATATTTATGAAAATAATGGCGTTAGTAAATCATTTAAAAAAATTCTCGAGATCAGTTCTCAATATTGCTTCGAATTATTCAAAATATACAAGCAACACAATGTTGCCTTTTTTACAGACGACAAGGGGAGCATCAACCACGCAACCGCTTTCAGAAAAACAAGAGTAAGCGACGTAGATTTTTTTCCTCCCTTTCTTTAATGTTGTTTTAACACATAACTTCCAACATAAGATCGAAATTAACACATTTATGTTGTCTAAGAAATGTTTCTCTTTATAGGAGTGTAACGTCTAACAAATAAAATAGTTTTAATAGAATATTTAAAAATAAACTAATAAAAGCGACCTTTTAACAGTGACCGACCAAAAGCATACATATCATTGTTATAAATGCTATATGAATCTTGTTTACATGTTATTAAGACAAGTATGTCTTATCTTTCAATTATTTATAGTATTATAAGCGATTCATACAATTAAAAAAAAATTAATTGAAAATTAACAGAAATTCTCATAAATAAAGAAATAATTCTTATTTATTGTAAATATTATTGTTTCCAGAGTTAACATAACGTTTGTTAGAGCAAGCGGAGAGAGAATCAAAGCAAAAGGGAAAGTTGGAGATACCATATTAGATATAGTTGTAAACAACGAGATTGATTTAGATGGATACGGTATGTTTTGAAAGAGCATAATTTGGAATAATTTCTATTAGTTTTTAATTTTGACTACCATATAAATGTACAATGTAGTTTTTAAATTTTTTAATGTAATTAAAAACATTGTTATTTATGTAGGTGCTTGCGAAGGAACATTAACTTGTAGTACATGCCATTTAATATTTTCAAAAGAAGTTTATGACTCACTTCCTGACAAACCAACGGATGAAGAATTAGACATGTTGGATTTAGCATATGAATTGACAGACACGTAAGTTAATAATAGTCTAAATCTAAGAACTCAACATCATAAATATTATTAATTTTATTATTTTCAAATATTTCATTTTATTCATTTATTTTATTTTTTTCTTATGTACACTTTGTCAAATGTCATCCTTATCTTCATCACCCAAGTGTTGGGTACTTCAAACTTTGCATTTCAGTCTAAAATTTCAATCTGCCAACTTTAAATTTAAAATTATAATAAATTTTCATAGTTTTTTATTTATGAGTCTATCCTTGTTACAAATCAATATATGTATTAACATATTTACAATATTGTTCTCAAATGAATAGAAAGTTGTGTTTTATAAATTAATATTAATATTATAGTATTTTATAAATTGGCTAGGTTTATACAACAACCAATATATATTTATACAATATTTAATTTTAGGTCACGTCTAGGTTGTCAAATAGTAATGACTAAAGAACTAGATGGAATTGAGGTAAGAGTTCCATCAACAATTAATGATGCAAGGGCGTAACTAGGATCGGGTGCTTCATGACAATTATTAAAATGTTGATAATAAAAAATTTTGCTTCTAAACCTGAAGCTTATACATATGTTATAGCATAATTGAAGTATTTTATATATAATAGTAAAATTTAGTAAAATTTAGTTATATAAGATTACTAATATTGTCATTGTAATGAGTCTATATAATTGTAATTGATTTTAATTTTTAAATATTTTGAAAACAAAGAATATATGTATATCAAAATATCTTATTAAGTATAAAACATACTGTAATTTTTTTACACTTTGTACTGTTAATATTGTAAATAAGAATACTTATATGGATAATTTTAAATATTATTTAATAACAATAGTTAAATGAGACCATTGAATATATTATTTCATTCTAAAATTGAATTCAATCGTATCGAAGAATCTTATTTATTTAAATTTTATACATTATCGCCTTTCGCTTTGAACAATAAAACAGTGAATTTAATATTTTTAAACAAGAAAAAACTTGGTTCCTTTGTTTGATTTCTTATGCTCGCATTTGTTAACAACTTGGAAATAAAATACTTACGCGTTACGAAAAACTTATAATTTATAAGCTATCAGACGCTTTACTTAAATTGAATTCTCGTCATCTGTTCAGAATAATTTATTATTTTTTTAATTAGGTACATACCAAATACATTTATTAAGTCGGTACTTCTCGTAAGTATCAGTACATAAAGCTAAAACACTTTTGTACTATGCTTGTTATATATAGACCTAATGAATAATTTAACTTGTGTATTGTCGCTTGTATATTTTGTTTACGTGTAAAATATTCTATTTCTACACTTCTTACAAATTCAATATAAAGTGTACATTATCATGAAATTTACATATTTTCACTTGGTTACCCTGCCCAATTTGAATATAGTTCAGAACGTATGTGATATATTTGTATATGCTCTGGATTCGTTTTATATACTATGTACATTGAGCCAATCTTTATAAATGCAAATTTAATGACACGATATATAGTAAGAAAAATAGTACAGCGCAAAATTAATGAGAAATTTGTTAATTTTATTCTGGCTCGTTTCATCGAACGAATTTTAACAAGTAATTTAGTAACAATTGAGCGAGTGGAAAATACAAAAATAAAGTACTTTCATTATTTTCTATTCATCTAATGTTATTAAACAAATATGTAGCAATGCTTCGAAAGATATTGTAAATTAAAAACATTGGCCAACAATTGTTCTAATCGGTCATACTTTGGAAATTGTGAAAGCGAGAATCTCGTCTATAAGATTAAAATGCGAATATAAATAAATACGAAAATTAAAAATACTTCGATAAAAATTATAACGAAGAATCGTTCGGCTTATATAAATACGTGTAAAATTCGAAGTTAGCGAGTCTCGTACATCTTTCGGAATACTATCATTCGTTCGATACACGTAGAGTAGTAAACGTTAGATCAACACTTTGTTCGGTAACAATTTTTCAAAAATCTTAAATTATAATCGAAAATTTTTTCTATAATAAGAATAGTCGGATTTGAGATGATAAGATCTTCTATTTAAATATGATGCCAATTTTAATCCTATCGATACCTAATTCTATCGTTCATTTTTCTTTCTTTCATTTCTTTCATTTCGTATTTAATACGCAGAAAAAGTATAAATACGTTCCTCATAAAATTAATATCGAACATCGCGAAATACTCAGAAGTAAGCTAAGAAAAGAAATAAGATATTATTATTCCTCTTAAAAAGATTCGTTCTATACACACAAATGATCGATCATATTGTGTATGTACATATGGATTATAGAAACAATACATTTTTATATTTCTTAATATCTCGTTCAAATAATTCTACAGTTGAAACTCGTATCGGTCTTCGATTCGATAACTGCTGATATTTATTGGAAGTAATTAAGCTATAGTTCTGCACGCAAGAGAAGAAGGAACAAACACGTATAGTATACACGCTTAAATAACAAAATTAAGTTGATTTACGTTCAATGTGAACTTGATCGAAGTTCCAGTCTCGAATTATAGAGTTTCTTCTTGTTAATTTACAAAATTCGGTATTATGGTCATGTACCATCATTTGGAGAACACAATTTTAAACAATGTGAAAAGAAAAAACATTATTGAACTTAATTCTCATTTAACACAAATACAATGTTCTTCATGTTTTTTTCTTGCTTTTACTGCTTTTCAATTCTCTATAGTTCAAGATTTGAGTTCTTTATCTCCACGGGGCAACAGGAAAACTTGTATCGCTGAATTATTGTAATCGCGCAACAGTCGGAATACGAAAATCTTATTATTTCGTGACAGTGAAAGTAATCTAGGACTAGAGGTTTCATTAATAATAATAATAATAGTAACAATAACATTATAATATTAATAAGCCAATAATATTAATAATAACGTAATTAAGTAATACTAACGATATTAATAATAATAATAAAAAAATAATAATAATAATATAGTAATGGCAAGATACACGCAAGTATAAATTAGTCGTACCTTTCTTAATATTTATGACATTTTCGGGACGTCCTTTAGAAATTGCTTCATATCTGGTCAACAACCGTTCACGAGCAATTTTAACATTGTTGCACCATCTTTTTCTGAGAACAATCTCTGATTTTTCCACATCAATCGGTTAACAGTTGTTCAAAACATTGTTTTCGTATGATCAATAAACTTTGCTGTTCGCACAATATCGAGATTATGAAAATCGTTCTTTGGAAACAATCATTCCTCTCTCTTTTAATTAAAAAACGAGCTACTTTGACGCACATTTTTCAACACACCTCCGATGCGGACGTTTCTGTGTAATAATGATACAGCTCGTTTTTCAAAGAAAGGCTTAACACGTCGACGAGTTAAAAAGTTCACGAGATACGAATGAGTAATCAAATACATTCAACAAGCGAAAAACAAAATTGCCGCTTCATCAATAAAAACAAAGTTGGCAAATCAATTTCCATTGTTTCATGGTCCCATGTGAAACTTTTGATTAAGGCATTTCACTTTAATTCCCCTTATTATCTCAATTGATCGCAACTCCACGAAATTTCGCAAATTTCTTTCACTACTATCGAACCTAACTTCTTCGCTTTTGCTTGGTCTAGAAGCTATCGTCTTCAAAGCAACGGGTTAACTCGCAAAGTGCCTTCGAGCTGACGTTGAATGCCAATGTAAAAATCGGACAATAGAAAAAAAAAAAAAAAAAACAAATTACACCATTCGTTTTTGTTAAGAGTCGAAGGAACGAAAGAGGACAGAATTTTAAATGAAATTTTTCATCGACCGGGCGTAGGTAGGCGTTCAGTTGGTTAAACCAACGTGGACAATTCGTGCGGACTGTTGGTGGTGGCTGCGCTGCTCAAGTCCAACGTGGCAGCCGGAAGACCGGGACTGACGCTGCCGGTCGCCTCCCGTGGCAAAGGTTGCGATCTGTTCAACTTGTTTCCAGGACTCGGTGGTGATCTGTCCGCTGGTGTGTCCGGTGGAGTGACCACGTTTCTGTGCCCGGTCACGTTCAGATGATTGTGCGTCGCAGCAATCGGAGCTGGCGATGAGAGCAACAAGGGCGGTGGTGACATTGACACGTGTCGATGATGATGGTGGTGATGATAATGTTGATACTGTGTAGCACGGCCGTGCGTTGCGTGGCTGACGTTTAGCTGATTTGTCGCAGGGCCAACTTTCGTTGGGCAGCCGGCGTGGTGGATGGTCAACGGGCTACGTAGTTGTAGATGCTGTTGCAACTGGGGCTGGTTTTGGTACTGTTGCAGCTGCTGCTGACGCTGCAGCTGCACCGCCGCCTCGCACTGTTCGCGCGCTAATGCCTTCACGGCATTCGTCTTCTCCTGGGAAGTGATAAGGATGACCGGTTAGTTCGAGGATTGTAACTAAAGATCGTAAACGTCGCGACTTTTTGTGAATTCTGGTAGATACTGGATGACATACGGATTGAAAGATCAAGTGTGTGCCACGACGATTTTCAAAAAATAAACGCATTTTCAAGATGTGTTTGAACGAGTAGGATTTTTTTTTTTTTTTGTATATATAAAAAATATGCTTTTACCCTTTGCCACACGAAGACGTTATGGACCATTGCGCATCCACAAAACACGATGCCAAGACCTATGAAAACTGACGTAACGATTGCCGGTGTCGAATGAAACTGGATGAATGTGTACAGTATCATACCTGAAAGCATCATTGAATATGTATAATAAGCATATCATAACAGGTAAAATAATGAATTAATGTACTTATAATTGTAAATTTTATATAGTAATGGTAAACTTGTTTTCAATTGATTCATTATTTAAATACTCCGAACATCAATTTCTTTTCACAGATAAATTATCTGCCTTTAGAGAATTAAATATTTCTGATTAATTTTAAAATTGAGAAATCTACATTTTGAAGTTTTTCACAACATATAAAGAGATCTATCCATGAACCGTGTTAATAACATAAAACGAATTTATCAAAACTATTTTTCAATAAATGTAATTATTAGAATTTAGTAGGAAAAAACATTATTTTGTAGCTTTGTGAGAAAAATAATTCGACATTAAAATCAATTTTATTTGTAAAAAGGTTTTACAAATAATTCGCAAATAATTCATTGTGCTTTTCAGAAACTCATGCTTGAATGAAATAAATACTAAATGTATAAATTTTCTTCAACATCTCTCCAAAGGTTAAAACTTGACAAGATTGGAGGAATTGACACTTACCAGTCAGAAAGACGGGAATGCTAATGAAAAACCCTCCGACAGCACATATCCGGCTGATGGATGATTTTTGCAGATACTTGTTACTCCTGAAATACAAAAAAAGAATATAGGAGAAAGTGAATTTCACGATTCGGTGATAATTAAGCGAAATATAAAGAAACCAGTTTTCTATTTAACAACCACAAGAACACCCCGAAAATCCTAACTGATACTTCAAATACATTTGGTAAAACAAAAAATAATACAATAATCAGAATATTAATCTGAATTTAGGATCAAACAACGTACGTGTATAAAAGCAAACGTTACAAAATCCAGATTTGGTGGATTATTTTAGACTGATGAAGTAAGTTGTAAAATAATTTTAATTACAAAATAAAATGAGTAAACACAATTACGAAATAACCTCGGTCTGATCTTACTTTTGGTAAATTACTTGTTTTACTTAGGTTTCTTTGATCATCACACCGGTATTCAGTCAGTATTAAACACATAAAACGATAAATCTAATTCTTTTAAGATTTATTTCATTTTATTTTTATTATTCACCTTAAGAACATAATTTTTATACATTCTTACACGCAATCCTTTCGCTGTGTATTTAAATTTTGCACGCAACTCTTCAGAAGAGTCAATTTTATTGCAATACCGCAGCAAAAGGATTAAAAAACAACCAGATGTGATGTTAAACAGAACTGTGACATTAAATAGACATTATGTACTTCGCAAATACATAATATACATAAGATACGTCGGGTTCTGAAATGTCGACCTTGAAAAAAATCGGAGTCTTTTCTGCACCCTCTGTGATTCACCATGGCTGATGTAGAAATTGTATAATCTATATCATATTCTGTACAATATCGATGCACATCAAAAGTAATCAATATTTGATAGTAAGTACTCGAAATTTCATCGATATACTTCCCTGTTGAATATTTTGATCTTAAATTCGACTGATTGTGAGTGTCGTCGTCAGTAGCATTAATATAGATTTGAAAATGGTATTGACATATATGACGGAGTAATTTCTGGCTTATAAATTTATTTCGCTAATAATATTCATTCAATTGTGCGACAGAGTCTAGATCACCGAACGAACCACACGATCCAGAGAGAATTTACGATCGCGAAGGAAACATATGCCGTTATGGATGTTTCCTGGTGGCGACTAATCACCACGCGTTAAGAACATTGTAACTGGAATCAAGGAAGAGTTAGCGACTTCCTGGAATAATCCTTTCGTGTTCTCGATGAATGTCTCTTCGCAATGGCACCGAGTGTAGCCAGTGAGCCGTTTTTGCTTGCGATCGTACGACGTACGAACGGTTTTGCACTGCTTTAACATTCACACGGCCATCGATGGAGCTGATCTTTTTTCTTCCGTCTTTTTCCACTCGTTTTTATTCCTAATTTCTTACGAAGATAGCCAGAGACTCTTGGATTACGTAATAATTTACCAGGACGTCTACGACTTTAAATAATATTCGTGCGAATACGAATAAACGCGATACAATTTTTCTCGTTAAATCAAAATAACAAACGTAATTATAAATTTATAAATTTACGCATGGATGCTTTTATATGTGTAAAAAATTAAATTTACACTACATATATATTTGTATACTCTTAAAATGTATGTATGTATTAAGAATGTACTATTCTCAATGTATATGTAAATATCTTTTAAGAAACGAATGCTACAAGGAGTAAAGTATAACAAATTATGTATTATGGGACATTACATTGTATTATTAGTGAATTAGCAAGACATAAGGTGCAAGTTTTACAAATTTTATGCCTACAATTTTGCAATCTTACGTTAGAGAGATTTAATAATGATAACTTATAATTTGTAAAATATACTTAACACTTTTATGCAATGGAATAATAATCTGCAAAGTCTGGTGACTCAATGATTTGACTTGTAAAATTTTACCAATAATGTTAGTCCAATTATACAAGAGAATCCCAGCGCATTTGATTAACTGATCATACTCTGGTGACATTTTCAAGTTAGCGTGTAACAAAACTGAGATTTTACATTACAAAATTGAGATTTAGCGATACTTGAATTAAATAATAATTGTTTGCTTTCAATTAAAGCTTCGATCATTCTCACATTAAAAGGAAATATAGCATCTATAAAATATATATATACAGCAATATACATACATACATACATTTCTGAACAATTTGAAGTCAACTTTATTTCTTCCTATGTTCGTTATCATTTTCTAAATTCAATATTTTGTTATATTTGTAATTCGTAACCATCACTTGTTTTTTAAATGAATGGCTGGTAAAGGGTTAAATTCTATATGGGAACATAAAAGGGAACATGACAGTTTTTGCACGTGGAATCATTCGGTCGGAGCATTTGTTATTTCCGGGCAAAAACAGACGAATCCCCGCGCTGATTTTAAACAAGTTTCGTCCGAATAGGCTACAATAAGAAATTCCCACGAAGCGGTCGCGTCCATCCTTTTTCGAGGTCGGCGACCTCTTTGGATGCATTTCAAGAGCACCGTACCAATGAAACTTCGAGTTCTAGACTAATTCCTCTTGGTCTCTTGGCTGTACACGCGTAAATTTAACCTTCCGCGTTAGCGTACTTGGAGCGATACTTTTATCTTTCGCTTTCGCCAACTTCACCAACGAAACAGTTTCAACATCTATGAGTAAAACTGTCTCGTCGAGAAAGAAAGAAAAAAAAAAAAAGATTACGATATCATTTACGTACATACGTCTTGCTTTGTGTATTTCTCATCTTGATCCTATTTGTCAGTAGGATTTCAAACTCAGGTGAAGTAATTCAAATATAGTCTATATTGGATCAACAATTTGTACAAATTGTCCTTTATATTTGTTCGATTACTCACACGTTGGTGATACTCTAAAGAAAATTAATACGCACTAAAACGTGGTTACCCCACACGAGCGTCAAAATTTAAAATTTCAAGCTGACGTCTACAGTGGTTCCAGAGGAATGAAACAGCTTGTGCTGCGGGACACTCTGTACAAGTGTATAAACTCGAATTCCCGCAAACGAACTTATGCAAACTACCTAAACACGTACGTATACACTAGGAAATTGACTTCCATTCTCTGCCAAAACCACGGACACGCGGGATCAATTTCACCGCTCGAGTCGGTTGGCTATAGGGCAAAGTCGAAGGCAGAGTCGAAGTGGTTGGGTTTAAGGAGCATAGCTGGCAAAGAATCGCGTGCCACCGCGCCATTAAGATTAAGCCCGGTCTCAACAATAAATATTGGGCGGTTCTCTGACCTGCATTTCGCGTGCGACTCCGAACGATTCAGAAACGCCGAGCCCTTTCCATGAATCGAGTCAAACGTTCGCGATTTATCGCAATCAGGTTACGCCAATATTATCCACGGACGAAAATACGGAAAATATACAACATTCTCTCCAACTTCACCGTCTCTAATCTATGGCAATAATTAGCAATACTGGATATTTCGAATATGCGTATAGGGAAAAGTTCAAATTGGAAAGTTAAATGTTTATACAGTAGTATAGTATGGTAGTAATAAAGAAGTATAGTAATATAATAGTATAGCAGTATAGTATAGCATAAGAGTGTATAATAGCGGTACAGTATAATATAGTATAGTATATAGTAGTAATAATATAGCATAGTATAGTAGTAGTATAGTATAGTATAGTATAGTAGTAGTTAAATTTCTTTTAGTAAAAAATGGAAGTTTGTATTATTTTGGTTCCTTTTCAGCTGCATCGTACTCGACATAATAATTCATTCTTCGGTTGGTAAGTTAACAAGATTCCAATCATTACAAATAACAACCTTTTATCTTCTTTCCGCAAGCTAAATTCCAACAAGTTGTACATACTCGTTGAATCTTGAATATATTTATAAAATGATAACTTCGTGTCACAATAATGAATAGTAGAATGAAACGCTACAATGTGTAACTTTAGTCGATTGTTAACTAATTAAGAGAGTTGTGGTCAATAATCACACGTATCTAGTGCTTACTTCACTGCATGAATAAACATAGAAGAAGAGTTTGCCGCACGTGTGTGTTATTCCATATTTGTTTAGGATTGTTACTCAAAAAGCAGCCATATACAATCGAACTGCCCGAACTTTTAACCACCCTTGAAGATCAAGGTTCAAAACTAATATCTTGGTTCCCTTAAAAAATAAAAGACGAGAAGAGAAGCTTATTCCGCCAGGCTTTGTGAGAAGTGAATAAAGACTGTACCGGTTATTTTATGCGACTTTCTGGTGACTTTGAAGGGGGCAAGATCTCGTTGATCTCGTCTAAGCGGAAAGGAGTCTCTCGGGCCTTTTGATTTCGTACGAGTCTTTTCATTCATGATCGCGCGAGCCGGCTACAGGCGACGACACCGGGACCCCTCGACAAAACCGTCTGAGCTTATTCAACGAGCGACGTCAAATAGTTTAACCCGAGGAGATGTGAATGGCGATGAGAATCAGCGTTCTCTATGCTTCAATGACAATGATATCTGGCAAATCCTCTTTTTGTTTCTCGTTTTCAAAGGAGATTATAAAGAGGAGCGTTACTGGATCGTGTGAGAAAATCGCGCTATGTTATTGATTTATTTTATCAATAACAAACAGAATACAATGTTTAGATTGATCTAGTGATATTTCATATTCTGGTCTTGAAAAGTATATGACTCTCTTGCACAAAATTACAAAAGCTACAATTATAAATAGTTGTGACAAAGTAGATTGATCTAGTAAGTACAAGCAGTTTACTGTAGCAAATTAGATTGATCCAGTTAATATTTTATTCTGGCCTTTAGAAAAAAAATGTATGGCTCTCTTGCACAAAATTAGAAAAAGGATGCAGTTGTAGAAAAATTCTTCCTTTCTATGTTTTACATTCATCAAGAAGAATCGATGTCTTTTTTTACTTATTCTGAGATACTTATAATATGGTCTATCTCGGAAGTCGTAGAAGTCCAGGAAATACAAAAAGACTGGAAGAGTCAGACGAAATTCGCAGAAACGTTAAATGGAATCTCAGTACAGTTAGCTAACTAAAATATCTTCCTAACTTTTCTATATATATACATACATACATTTACGAATAGAATCTATCATTAATCGAGCCCAACAAATGCACTGTAAACGAGTGCACTGACCGACGTTACTTCAACAAACACGCAGAATGTATGTTGTAAAATATTCTAGGAATGTAGTTGTTTTCATTTCCGCAGAATATGGCCAACTTGCGTGTGCATGGCGATCTGCCTGAAAGATAGACGTACGCTGCGATTATTGACAGCATCAGTTTCAACTCACTGAGCTTAAACGCTGCTACAGTTTGATATTTAACTTAAACATTAAACAAAAAGAGCAAATAAAACGTGTGAAATTTCCAAGCTCGTTGAATGTTTGAATTTCAATTCAAATGTTCAGAATCTTCAAGCTTCGAAACTCCGGAATTTTCGAAACGTTGGGACTTTTTTTAATTTTAAAGACTTTTCGCCATAAATCGAACGTTGACGTTACCTCTGTTATTATATTTTACGAGAAACTAAGATAATCAAAAAATCTTGTCTAATAATTAATAATATTTGGAAAAATGCATACAAGCTGTTGTGAAACGGTCTTGTTGCGCAACAAGAAGCTCACGAACAACGCCCAATCGAAGCGTAGTGGAAGTTGGAGGAAAGAGGGACGCCTAAAATAGACTAAAAGCTCCAATATCATTATCCTAACGATCTAATTGAAATTTTCGATACATTCGACACTTGCCAAGAAAGATCAAATCTATTTATGACACCGAATTTAACTCAAACTTGTACTATTCACAGTAAGTTAAAACGCTTCGCGAAATCCACGTTTCATCGTATTATCTCTTCGCGCAATTGTTCGCGCAGTGCAATCTAACCTCGTTTGCGAGGCTGCACTTCCGGCAAGAAGCCACACACTTCAATCGTGCTTGTTCCAATTTCCTGGAATCGGAAGCGTTCGCCTCGAAACAATCGTCAGATACAGGAAACGAAAGAAGAACGAGGAAGCGAAAGGAAAGTGTAGCGACAGGAAGTCAACTGAGACAAAATCAATATCTTCGAAGAAAACCACAGAGATATGAATTTCTCTCTCTTTCTTCCAAATAAAACAAATGTTTAAAAGTAATACTAAACGAACAATAATGCAACTGATCGTCCAGAAACATCGGATTTTTCACGCTTCCCAGTGAAAGAAAAAAAAAAAAAAAAAAGAAACGAAGTTGCCTGCTAGCATGATGAAAATCGTCGTCTCTAGTCGAATGCGCGCAAGAATAGCATTGCAGATCGGCATTTCCACGGTGAGGATTGTAAAACGGTTATACAGATGATGAATCATGCGCGTGGATCGTATTGACTACCGTGATCGTGTATGATGGATCATAAGCATGCGCGTTCTCGACTTCTTCCGATACTCTTCGTTACAGCTGTTGCGATCATCGGGGGGGGGGGGGGGGGAATTCATTCGTCGAACATCTTGAGGGAATTTATAGAAAGTTTTCATGCATCTATACTATAATGTTATTGCAACAAGAATTGGTAAATCCTTTTAAATTTGCCAATTTATTGTAAGGGCGGAACGAAAGAGGCAGTTTTGAATAAATTATCCCAACATCCCGCGTGTACGAGAAATGGTAGACAGTATACAATTGAAGAAGTACGTAAAATATGTAAAATTATGTATTTTTTATCTTTTCGAGTGAAATTTGTTCATTTATGGCGATAAACGTGTAACGAAAAAGTAACTTTATTCGTATTAATGTCTAACGCGAATAATTAATGTATCTTTTCATGTACATATTTACCAATTGAAGGGAACAAGCAAAGAAGAAGAATAAGTTCTTAAGAAGAATAAATAATTTCTCCCATTACCGTGTATACATATACATATCTTTAGCAATCACACGATTTCTCCAAAATGCTTCGCGCCGACTAAACAAAGAGGGAAAAAGGTAGCAGCTGGTAAGAGCAAACTACCTCCGAAATTTCCTTCGTTTCTAAATGAGCCAGGAAGAAAGAGACGCCGAAACTGAAGGGTGGCCACGACAACCGTTACGATCGAGCCGCACCTGTTCCTCCTGTTCCTAGGTTACCGCGACCGAGCCATCGTGCACTTTTATAAGTGTTCCACCATCATTTTTCTTTTTCTTTTTTTTCTTTTTTTTTTTCTTTCACTCGTCGACGAAGGGTCGATCCGTTAATTTTCCTCTTTCTGAAAATTCCATCCGGTTCTCTCGAGATTTGTTTGTACCGCTACAGTCGGAATTTATCGTTACACGAAGGCTACGAGAGTGTGAAGGACACGATAAATCACGTCTCTTGTTTTATAGAAAAACAATTGACTCTTGTGTTTTGTAGAAAAACAATTTTTTAACTCGACAGAAAATGAATCTAACAATTCTACTTCGAAATTGTCTTCTCTCGTTTGACTTTGTGAACTGAACACGTGTTTTCGATATTTATTGAACATTACACATAATGTAACTAATACCAATTAATATCGTGGATTTGTCGTTTGAATTTACTAAATTATTTTCTAGTACTATGCACTATGTATAGATTGGGTCAAAAACTTCTTTCCATCTATTTTTTTTTTAATAAAAAAACATCAAAATATAAGAAAAGACTAATTTTATTAAATATATAGTAAAAAAAAAATTACGGATTTATCTTGTTTTAGTAGAAAATGATTTTTTATCCACTCTGTATATATTAAAATAATACACACACACACGTATATATATATATATATATATAAGTTTCTTTTAAGTCACCAAATAAAATGAAAGTCAAAGAACTAATAAACTGATACTATACAGTATCACTGAATCTTCGCTGATTAACCTAAATGCGAATCTTTTGTGCGAAATGCAACGAGCTGTATCAAGCACAGCACAATAAAATATATTCGTTTGACAAAGTTTAACAAAGTTTGTTTTTACAAAACTGACTAATTTTCATTCAGTAATGAAACAACGTGTATAGATCATCTCTAATAACAAAATAAATTTGGTTAGCTCATAAAGGTTTCTCCGTACGAATATACTCCTCGTATGGATCATCTGCAACGCAAATACCACCACAATCGGCTGCAGACACATTTCGCTTGAGTAAATAAATCAAGATCGCAGACTGCGTTATAAATAAGATCTGACTTCATTGGAGATGTTGGTTCCTTACAAAAGAAGTTTTTTTTATACGTCGAAGATGATTCACGACACACTCTACTTGGAGGTCACCCAACAAATTTGTACACTGCATATATCTAATGACAATCGATCAATATGCATATGTATTTGCCAAAACAAATTCTGTTTTGTTGCAGTTAAAAAGTCGTTGGAGTGTAGTTAATTATGTTTTTTTTGTAGTTAATTAACAATGTACATATATTTACTTATTATCAAGTTTCAAAAAAATATGAAAATCCATCAATTCTGTGGAAATTCTCAATTTGCCTCAAATTTCTATATTTCTTTGACAGTATAAGAACTTGGTCTTATCAACCAATTTATGGCAAACCTAATTCATTCTATCCGGAAACTCTCTATTTATTTCCCTAATTTATCAATTTATCAAACATTAAATTGACTGTGAAATAAATTATAAATTATATTATTTATTATATTCAGATATTACATTTATTATATTGTTACAGATATTATATTCATTATATTAAGAGAATGACACGCGAATTCCAATTTCTTTGTCTATAAAAAACAAAAAATTAATATTTGTTCAAATATTAAAATGCAAGTACGCCCCGCCAAAATTTCTGTTCTGCGAGCCTGACGTTCCAGTGCCAGTTCGAAAAAATTCGAAACGCCAGGATTCGAAGGCAAGAGATACAAGCTGCAAGAGATATACTTTTCTTTCTCTGGTGCACGCGTATGCTCGGCAGCTCTGATGCACGAACTGCCCGAGAACAGAAACCAGACACGCGTGTAACGTTAAACCGGGCCGACGATGAAAAACGAACGAGACCTCCGCGCGACCGATGGGGCTTTTTCAATGACAGATCGAATCACTCAGTTTCACGGATCATTCCGCGCCATCTTAAGTCAAGAGAACCGAACGATTTTTAATTTAGATTAGCGGATTGTCGCTTTGGTAACATTTTAAAATCGAAACGTCTGATTTATTATCCCGCGTGTTAATTTCTTTAATAATAATTGATATTAATTTGATACGAAGTTAAGAGAACCGATCTTTAATTTAGGTTATTTAGCGGACTGTCGCTTTGGCAATATTTTAAAATCGAAATGTCTAATTTATCATCTCGCGCGTTAATTTCTTTAAATATTAATTTCATACGATAATAACGATTTCTGACTAGAGAGAAATTAATAAGATTTAACGAGAGAATCGTTGCAAATGTCCCATTTAACTTTTGGAAGGAAGCACAACATAGTGAACATTCGGGAACCGGTCATCTGGTTTTCGTCGTTCGCTGCCTGGCGAAGAGAAAGCGATAAGAGTTGAGGGTGTCATAAATTAGTCCCTCTTTCACATTGCGTACGAGATAGAAGACAACGGTTTTGGCGACTGCAACGGACAAAGAGGACACGCAATTGTCATCGTAAACGGACATTCTTTGCTTTCCTATATTTTCGTGCATTATCTTTCGATCTGTCTTTAACCTATTTATAAACTGTACTGGAATATTTTATATTTTAAATATTATATTAATAATATTTTATTATTAATAAATTAATAAAATAAATATAATAAATTAATATTTTATTATTATATTATATTTATAATTTAGAGTATAGCCAAAATTCACCTCCTACTAAAATAAATCTGTAATTTTTTTGTCATATATTTTAAAAGATTTCTATATACTTGTTAGTTGTTATATGTTTCGCAGATTGAAGTACACAAAACACAATCATGTTTGAACTCAAATTTAATTTAAAATCCATAAAATCAATTTTTTCTTATGTTTAACGTTTGTTAAAAAAGAAAAAAATAGATGGGAAGAAACTTTTGGCCCACGCTGTTACTGTTATACTTAAAATAATCTTTGCAGTTGTACTTTAGTTTCTTATACTGTATTCGAATATTAATTGATGACATTAATATTGAAAATATTAATTGGTAAGGTACAACTAGAATAAAATGTTGTAATATGTTACTGTTTGGATGTATGCGTCAGAACACGTTTGTAAGAAGAGTTTAAAACTCTTTACTTTCTCTTTCTATTTAATCTCACAAATTCTTTTCTCACGTTTAACAATAATTACTATCAACACATTGAATGCTAAGACAATTTTGAGTGATCTCAAAATCCCAAATAGAAACGATGGTATAGAGTTTGGGAAATACATAAAAATTATACATTCTTTCAGCTTTTCGAGAGCTTGAAATTTATTTACCAGAAAATAACAAAAAAAAAAAAAACTTTATTCATATCAAAAATATACAAAAATAACGAGAAAGTTAAAGCATAAAGCAGAGGCCTCATTCAACGTGTTAGAGAATTATCAAACAATAATTCAATTAAACGTAATTCTGTCTTCACAATAAATTAACTAATCGGAACGTGAGATTTCAAGTGAAAAAAAGCTGCGCTTTCTCCAGAAACGTCCACCATCCAGAAGCGACAAAGGAAGAAATTTCTGAGGCTGCAACCATTCCCCGTTCAAAAAGTGACTCTATTCGAAAAGCCTTCTGTTCAACGTGTTCACACCGGTAACGCCAGAGATCCCTTATCACGGACCATTTAAGTAATGAGCCGGCACTTAACAGCGTCGCTTGTCTTTCATTCTTCTCGTGTCGTCGTCGTCGTAGGTGTCGTTGTTGGATCTGTGCCTTCGGTTTTCTTTCTTTTTTTCTTTTTTCGTCATCTCGTCTCAGACTTGGTGAGGAAGAAGGGCGAGGAATACGGAGCTTCGAGTGACAATGAACAAGCGAAGAGAGGAGGAACACGGTCGTCTACTACTACCGGGGATCCACCATTAAAGCTTGCGTTTCTTTCGGAGCACGTCTGCACACCCCAGGGCTCGCTAACAATGCCACTTCGCAGACTTCGCAGTTTCCTTCATCCAGGCGATCTTTGGCTGAAGTTAGAGCACTTTTGTGCGTGCATCGGAGACTCTGACCCAGAGCCCTCTTGTTTCGCAGCCTTTCGTTATTCAAAATAAAGAGAGAGAGAGAGAGAGAGAGAGAGAGAGAGGGATCGTTGATATTTACTTTGAAACAGACGATTTCGCGATTTAACGTTTCTAATCACCAATGTGACGGTACACTCGAGTAAAACTGTTTACGGGCGTGTAATATCAATTTCGACGATTTGCTTTTTTATTTAATTTTCTCGGTTTTTGAAATATTTTCAGATGATAAAATTCAGGCAGTGTTTCTTACGTTTGAGGGAAACTTTTCACGAATGTGAATAACCCAGGAGAAATATTATAGAAGCAAACAACAGTACGCTCAATGACTAGAAATAAATACAAATAATCTTAAAAGTGTTAAAAAAAAGTTTTTTTTTTAAATCAAGGGCACACTGAAGCAACGTTTCGCGCGTCCATCAACATTTGGACCACTATCTCTAGTTTCAATTCAGCAGAATCTTGGATTGTCCAGAAAGCCCGGAAGCAAACCAAAGAAAATAACAAAAGGGAAAAAGAAAGAGGAAGAAAGGCACACGGTGGCGCTGCAATTTTAATCGTCCTCCGGTTATCTTTTCCGGGCACACTATGACGGTGTGTACACCGGTAGAACTTGGTAGATAATTGTAAAGGTGAGATAAGATGTCTGTGAAGGTGTCACTTCAAAAATAACTATGTCACTTTTTTGTATGACTAGCTAGTTATCAATACCCTAGATCCAGTATTTAAAAAAGAAGGAAAAAGAAGTGATGGTTGTTTCCATGGTTGGCAAACACAATCGAAACAATAATTTAATAGATATAAATTGTTCTCTCCTCTTTACCCTTAGTTAACCAATATCTTGGCGGAAGTACCAAGAATTTATATTCAAACCAGAACCGGTGACTTGGAAATTTGAATCTGAATATCTGTTCAACGAACAATATTTACATTATATCAGTGTTTATGTTACTGTTGTTCATTATCGCATATTTTTGCTCGATTTATGATTATGTACTTCCATTTAGCAAACGAACGAATATTTAAAGATCTGAATTATAAATCCTTCATAAATGTTCATAAATGTTCACGTCAAAGTATATATAATTTTCTCGGAATTTTCTCCAAACAAAATAGACTTGCAAAATCCACATCTATAGTGACAATATTTCGTATACGTACACAGGTATATGCACCAGACAAAATAAATAATTATAAAGTATGATTTAAGTTAATAAATTCAGCAGAAAATAGTCCCCGCTCGTTCCCAAATCTCATTCTATGCTAATTTGATTATCTGAGATCGTGCAGCGCACGAGTTTCAAAAGATCGACAGTCAATTTCGCTCGTGTCCAACCGTCATTATTCTCTTCTTCTCTGTTATTTGTTCTCGAAACGAACGTTGCGCCACGTCTTTGTAATTGCATACATTACAATGTTAAAACTGTCCGTTCTCTCCCACATCGAACAGCTTCGACGAATCTCGCGTCTCAGTTTATACTACTGCTCGTCAAAACAATAACACGACCGCTTTATCACTTTTGAAATTTTCTTAAGCAACATGTTCAAACTTTCCACGTCTCTATTTCCGAAATTCGCCACAAAGATGAAAGAAATCAAGAAAAGAATTGAAACGAAAGGATATTTTATAAATCTCTCATCATTCACCATTGTTGTGCCGTCACAAGCGAAGAAAAGAAATTTCCTCGCCAAAATTGTATTTTTATTCTAAACTTTGGGCGTGAATCTAGAAATCCAGTGACCCGAGATTGAAAACAGTATGAAAGTATTGTTCTTTTTTATGTTTCATATTTTTTATTCGAATTCCTTTGAACGAAGCCTTAAATGACCTATATATTCGCGTAACATCATTTCATAGCACAACAAATAAATCGATTGTTAAATCTTGGGATATGTCCCAAGTGTAATGAAAGAATCAAGATTCAGGCAAAACCAAGGAAGATGTAATTACACGGTCAGCAAGAAGATTATAAACGACGCGTGGATATGTTAAGAAACGATGATCCTTCCATCCACCGAGTAGCAGAACGCGTGACAATTTCCCACGCGAATCAATTGGCCACGCGATAAAGGACCCACCAAATTTTTTCACCCCCTCCCCCCCGCCCCGAGGGGTGAAAAAATCGCGAGCGAAAGAAAAAGAACGGAATTAAAGAACCAGAGAGAAAACTTAAAACGGCGTGTCCGTCCGGAGTAATCACAGTGATTTGGCCGACGATTTCGGCCAATCTGCATAACTTAACGCGCGTTTCCATTCACCGGTAATTAGAGTCGGCGATGCTTACTTTGTCTCGGCCGACAACGTGAAAAAAAGGGAAAAAGGTCCGATCGACCACCGATAAGAGAAACCTCAGAGCAGAAATCTCAGATCGCATCTCTCTCGTGGAGTGCGTATATCGTCTTTTAAAACGAGCTTTAATTTTCGCTTTCGGGTTTGCGTGTCGCATTTGCGGGGGACAAGCGTGTCTGCGTTCCCTTTGTAGCTTGATCTATAACCATGTATTCGATCATCTTTCAGCGAACGTGCGTGCCCCGAATTTGCTGGGAAAATTGTTTCATTGAATAAATCGGACGAGACAGAAGAAACGAAAGTGCTGAATTGCGCAATTAAATTAAAGTTGCACCTTCGTCCTCCCGCGAGACGAAACTCAAGAAACAGACTTCCATTCTGATACGATTTTGTGTTACGATTACTTTTTGTTATGTAATGTACAACGTGTAAATGAATATATTTTGTTTCTGCTTTCGTTACGTTTCTATAATGCTCTACGTTGCTAGTTTTGTTATATATGATATTTTAAAATGTAAAACTATTCTTATAAATATGAAAATATTTATAAGAATGAGCATTTAACTCGTTCCCCTTTATAACTGTGAATATCTGTGTTGTAAAAATATGTATCATAAAATATTGTATAAATTATATTATGTACTTCTGTACTGTGTACAGAATGTTTCAACAGGTTGATTCTGGATATACGTAACATAATAAAAAATATTCACATCGACCCATGTGTGAAAATAATGTATACATATTTATGATACAATTAAAGTAAATTATTGTGTCATAAATATTATATAATACAAAAATAATGTGCATATTGACATGATATAAGAAATGTTGTATGATTATAAGAAATAAAAGAATAGTTGTGCGTTATAAGTTGCATCATACCAAAAAACCGAATAGAATGACAGGTTTTGAAATACGTATTGACCTCGAGAAAATTGTATTGTCTATCATCAGTGATTGTACAATGCTTCTCAATTTTATAATTAATTAGCTATGATTTTTCCTTGTTGAAGATATAAGTGCCACGAATGTCTGTTATCAGTATTAATTACTATCTCGTTTCTCTACAATAATTTATTAATTTATAACATTAAAAAAATGATA
Source organism: Tetragonisca angustula (assembly GCA_036937485.2). Classification (NCBI taxonomy): domain Eukaryota; kingdom Metazoa; phylum Arthropoda; class Insecta; order Hymenoptera; family Apidae; genus Tetragonisca; species Tetragonisca angustula. The sequence goes on along the minus strand of JAWNGG020000007.1, from coordinate 1,666,298 downwards.
AATTGTATGTTACAAATCTCTTTTTTACAATTTTGAATCAAGTAGAGTAATCGACACTAATAAAATAAAATTTCCTACATTAAAGTTCGCTATTGTTTCGTGAAAGAATTTATTAATATTAAAATAACTTGTATCTTTTCAAAATTTTACTAACAATAACAGACAGTATAATGACAGATACTCGTGTAACTCTTTCGTACAAATTGCAAATACGTAACCAATTTCAAGCAACGGAAAAATCTGAAACTTAACTCACTCGACACAGAGAGAATCACTCTGAACATCGCATGTTTCGCCTATTTGAGATTACCCATCAAATCCATTAATTTCGATGAGATTGTTATCGCAGTTATTATACAATTTCTCACGAGATGTGCCTCGAGCGCGCGTAATGCTCGAAGAATGAACGAAAGCGTAATCTTCAGTTTCAAAATATTCGTGTCACGAAACGTACACATTACACGTTGTACAACACACCGCATTGTATTACGATTGCACATGCGTGTCTTGCCGGTAAAAACGGGACACGCGGTCGGTGAACGCTCGCACGTCGCGCCGTTCGTTACAGGACGTGAATTTTTCGCGTTTCGTCCTCTAGGCCGCGTGAGAAGAAACGCTAGACAGGTCTCTGATATATCGCACGGGATACGAGACACCACGTTTGTTCTCCAGACGCACACAGATAGGACACGCATGGACGAATGGGAAACTCATATTCCGCAGCGCGAGTATAATCTTGATCGAGGATATGTCGGTAGTGTGTCGCTGGATTATATAGACCCATAATACTACGTATCAAGCTGCAAGTCTAATTAACTGACTTGGAGCACCTGTCAAAATTTATTAAACAAATCAGCAATAATAAAGGGAAACTTTATTTCGTGGCACCGGGCTATTATTTCACAGAGGCTTTATCATCTTTTTCATACTAGAATTATATTTATTATATTTTATTATTAATAAATTTCTTTCTGTCAATATTATTTTTAAAAATAAGTATATTTCCACCTCACAACTGAATGATTTACTGTCGTGAAAAAATCATCGTGACAATAAACTTTTTTTTCCATCAACAATTGTAAAATTTATTCCAATTACATTTTTTTTTCTGTCATTTTATAAACTTTTGGTTTAACATAATACATACATCGTATACGATAGAGGCTCTACTCACCAGTGTCCTTGATACGACGTCTTGACGAGTTTCACAGTGAAGAGGAACTGTATAGCGCAAACGAGGAGACAGCAGAGATTCAGGGAGAGGGCGAGGGCGCACAGCGCTAATGTCACCTCGTAAACGATCGTATATTCCTCCGGGCTTATCAGGCTACTCGGCGTCACCGTTAGCGGCGAGATCTTCAGCAAGAAGATCAACGAGAGTAGCGCGAGCAACAACGACACCAGACACAACAGACCCAAACTTGTCAACGTCTCTTTCGCGCCAGCTTCGTGGTCCTTGTGATTCCTCGACAGGGACGAGGACCAGGAAGCGTTCAGGGGGAACGCTGTGGAACCGGGGCCAGTCAACTGTCCGCCGGTAGTTGTACCCTGTAGAACAGGTGCAGGCGAAGGTGTCGCCTGGCTTGGTAACCTGGACAGTCTCGAGATATCAAAGCCTCCATTCGCTTTAGGTCTGCTGTCCTGGTGCAACGGCGCCTGGGATACCGCCGTGTGTCCCAACGTCGTCGACAAATTATTATTATTATTATTATTATTATTGTTGTTGTTGTTATTCCCGCCGACAACAGGACTGACGCTGTTCACCGAATGTTTTGACGTGGACAACGTGGACAAATTGAGAGCGTGCGAGTGATTCAATCGCTGAGAGAGATTGTTCACGCTCAACTGAGAATGATTCAACGGGTGTCTGTGAGTCGAGGACGGCGTGGTGGCAGCCTGGTGCACGTTCGGCCTCTGATGGACTATCGAATCGTAAACGTCGATGCCACGTCCTTGGCTACCTCCAGTCGTACCGCGAACGTTGCTGCTTTGGTTGTAATGATGGTGCTGCTGCTGCTGCTGCTGTTGCTGCTGCTGCTGTTGATCCTGCTGGTGACCGATGGAATGATGGTGGTGATGATGGCCGCCGTGCAACGAGCCCGAGTTCGCCTGGTAGTCATTGTGCTGGTGCCTGGAGCCCGCTGACGACGGTTGCCCCGTCAGGATATGCTTCAGCATTACTCGACGCTGGAATGCCTGAGGAAGACTGCCGCCTCTTCCTGCTCCTCTACATGGTGCCACGCGTAAACTCGCTTTCTTCTTTCCTTTACCAAGTGAGATTCTCGCAAGATTTGCCTATTTGTCCTACCGTTCTGTTTTTTAAATTAGCTTCGATATCGTAGGAATCGACAGGATCGTTTCTTCTTTCCCTTTCCTTTTCCACTCGGCGAAATTTGTTCCTTTCCGAAACACGCAGGATTAGGTTCCTGGGCTTAGGGAGTTGCTGCACGCCAGCTCCACCATGGCGACGGCATTCACCAACTAGCCTACATAGCCACCTTTTGGCTTACGCTGTGGAACACTTCTCTAGTTGAGATCCTTCGCGACGAAGCATGAGAATAAGGACCATCGTTCGCAGAGGCATGATTATACTATTCTTCCTTCTTCGACGAGTAACCGTTCTACTCGACCGTTTCCTTCTTTCTTCTTCTTCTTCTTCTTCTTCTTTTTGTTTTTTTTTTTTTACTAAATCGCAAGTAAGAAAGATTATTACACTTTTATATATATCTAGGCACTTCGTCTCAAGAACCAGTCTATCTTGGTCCTTTTGTTAAATTCTCAATTAGATATCAATAAATATCCCTTCATAAAATTCCTCTCGTGTTTATTTGTTTGATGTCATAGCTCGTGCGAGTGAATAATTTATACCAAGTGTCCAGCTGGTTCTTTCGACCGTGAATCCGATTTAGAAACTAGTTTCCACTTTCCAGAGAGTTCGTTCACGTCTTCCGAGCGCAAATACATCCAAGGAAGTACCATCGGGAAGCAATTAAATCCACAGTTATCCCATTTTTTTTATTTAATTTTTCTCTGTCGAAAAATGAGTGACCGTTCTAATTGTTTGTTTGATCTTTCACGTGTTCTTGCGAGTCTTTTCAACTCGGCTCGACTTCGAATTCTTTAGCGTCCGATCTTCTGGTCGGCGTAATTACGAAAGAGGAATAAGAGCGCAGGAAGCGTGGTCGGCGTGAGCATGATTAGATCCGGTCCGCCCAATGACCTTGCCAGCGAGAATAGCGGTTCGTTAAGGTGGTTGCAGCATTGGTTTGCTTCTGTGCCGATCTCCAGCGAACTCGTCAGCCGACATGGCTTCCGAGATGCTCCTCCTGGAAACAGGTTGAAGGGAAATAATTAATGGACTCTCTGTTCGGATGGTCCGTAAAAAGAAATAGACAGGTACGGTTAGAAAATATAATCCGAGCCCCTTTTCAATATAATCTGAAGAGGATTCCCTTTTCTAGATTGCGCCAGGAATTTTTTTACCTGGGCACAGTGGATCGAAGGACTTTCTGAAAGAAAGATCTACAAATCTTGAGTGTATTTTCCGAGCAAATGAATTACCATCGATTTAATCTGAAGAGATGACGTTTAATTCAATTTTAGTTCTTATTTAATTCGTTCGATTCATTATTATTATTATTATTGTTATTATTCCAGAAAGTTTCTCACTTAATTATACAAAGTGTTTCAACTACATCTAATCTACGCCTGTACGAGTGTATAAATAAAAAACATTTGATCATTTTGAACGAGCGATCAATTTCTCATCTCTTAACGATTATTAGACGTCTACAATAAATATATAAATAAAAAAAAAATATATATATATATACATATAAATCAGATTTAACGAATGAGCAATCAGCAGATTTATAAATCACGCGTTTAACTTAAAACTAAACGAATGAACAGATCTTGAAGTTCCAAGTCGAATTGTTCCAAGATCGTTGCAAGATCGCAGACATAACGATCAAAAACTTTCGACTTAAGAACGAACTGCTAAACATCGAAACACCATTAAAAAACGCGTTATGACTTGCACGCCACGTGTACGCCATTCACAAAAAACACAGAAGTCAATAAACAGGCGGAAAGAAGGAAACAAGGAAGGTTTCTCAAAGGACGCGAGACGTTACTGGAATTATATCACTGTAAGAATACAAAAGAGTCGTTGGCTCATGGGCTACTTCCTCGAGCGAGGAGTCGAGGAGCGGTATATTTTCCGGTCGTTAACTTCCACGTGATGGGATATTAAAGAGCACAAATACAACGTTGCAATTTTTCAACTGTTCATTATCAAATTACTTCGGCGGTGAAGAGCGTTCTAACGACAAAATTGTAACAACTCGTACCTGCGTCTCTCCCATTAAACTGCCGGTAAACACCGTGTTGTCCACGCTGTTTTTTTTTCACTTCCTCATTACAGAAACCAGAGGAAGAGCGTCTCGCAACGCAGTATCCAACTGCATTCTTCGCAATTCTTCCCTCGTGGCATTGTCTCTCGTATTTCTTTCGAATAACAATTATTAAATTGGCTCGGGAAGTTGCCTCTAAATAGTTATTTATCAAATATCCCCAGTTATCTCTAAATATTATTTCTAAAAAGAATTAAGAAGAAACATTGAAAATCGAAGGCTCTTTTTTCTCAATGAAAGAGTATTGAACTTCACACATATATGTGCAAGAAATCGAGAAACGAGCACTTTTGAGAATTTCACACGAAACATATAAACGAGAAATCAAATACTTTTAAAATCTATAAAATCTATAAAAGTTGTTGGAAAATTACCATTGAAACGCAAAATCATCTTGCGTAATTAATGTTCATTATCGCAGGAAAAGCAAAAATTGTTCAGAATGGCAAAAACTCTTGATTCAATTAAATCTCTCCTTAAGCGTTTCAGATATTAATTTGTCTGAAATATTTTTACAACTGTAAAGAAATCTTTCTTTACGACTTAAGAAAAAAAGAAATTTATTTAAAGATAAAAAAATATATATATATATATTAATAAAAAATATAATATAAAAAATAAAGTAAAATATAATAATAAATACTTATATATATTAATATCTTTAAATTAATTTCTTAATATATACACATGTATGCACGCGTAACTTTGCTCGAAAAAAATGAATTTATTCTTTTGCATCTCACTCGTTTGAAAATAAATGCGATAAGTTCTGAAAAAGAAGATTAGGTTTTCAACACCTAACTTAATTCCAGCGAGTCGTAAATCTGCCCGCATCTCCAACACCTGAACCGCGCGCGGTCCATCTTTTACGAATGTCTTGTTCTCCAATTTATTAAAATTACATCTCTCCCGTTGCACCGACCTTCTTTAAAGGTTCCCGTGGCAGGTTGAACCCGCATCCACGTATCTTCCCTCCTCTTTCCATCCCCTCGTTCCCTTTCTTTTTCCCACCGGGCGGCGAGGAGGAGAGGAGGGAACCGGGCTTAAAACGCGCGAATCACGCGAGCGCCTCACGATTTGCGAAACATCACGTGAAAATCACCGATCCGATCTCCGTGCGCCGCGGCGCACCGTCGAGGTAACGATTAAATCGACAGGATATACTTTATTGGCTATTCCGTTATTACAGGCCGTAACTGGCGGGAAAATGGTCATTACGGATCGATGAACTCCATTGTAACAACGCGTCTTCAGATTGCATCGAAAATGCTTCTGTATTTTGCGTCCGCCTATTATAATCTATCATCGTCTGTTTAGGATAAGTCGAACGATGTGATTTCTGTGTGTGTGTGTGTGTGTTTGTGTTTCCGTATTTTTTCGAGTGAAAAGACACAACAAGAGATGGTGAAATCAGTTGGGTGTTAATTGTGAGTTTGATTTGCTTTGAAAGTACAGGGTGGGTCAAAATAGGTGGGCCTTTTCCCAACAAATATAAGAAAAAACTAATTTTAAATTAAATTTAAGTTCAAACACGCGTCTTCAGATTGCATCGAAAATGCTTCTGTATTTTGCGTCCGCCTATTATAATCTATCATCGTCTGTTTAGGATAAGTCGAACGATGTGATTTCTGTGTGTGTGTGTTTCCGTATTTTTTCGAGTGAAAAAGACATAACAAGAGATGGCGAAATCAGTCGGGTGTTAATTGTAAGCTTGATTTGCTTTGAAAGTACAGGGTGGGTCAAAATAGGTGGGCCTTTTCCCAACAAATATAAGAAAAAACTAATTTTAAATTAAATTTAAGTTCAAACACGATTTTTCATTATGTTTTAAACATTATTTCCTTTGAAATGTTGACTGCCAGAGCGTTTGCAAGTTTATGTTCCCTTTTTTTAGGTAGGAAGTGAACTTTGGCCCTATCCTATATAATAGAATAGTTTCAAATTCTTAATGAATTTAAAATATACATATGTCTCAACTTGCAATAATCGTAAAATTATCTTTACCAATCTGGTAAAAACAGCAACAAACGACAGACTCTCGTGGATAAATTTTTATTTAAAGTACGTCCAGGCTCAACGTTGCCATTTAATTTAATTTAATCGAGATCAAGAAATACTGCAATCGAGAGAACGTATCTTCAATAAACGATTGTATTGGACATATCATCGATAAATAATTGTGAAAGATTTATAATTTAAGTCAGGTTTGTGTTAGACAATATTCTTTCCAGATGATCGAGAATACAAGATTCACAGAGACGGTAGAAAAGATATAACGCTCAAGTGATTCGCTACTCGATATGCTTTTCTTACTTTGACATATGGGTCACTGCGGTGAATAGGTAATATTGATTCAGAAATAAGTAATACTTTTCTGAGAATTACATGCACTTGCAAGAACTATGTTTTTAATCAATACTAAATCTAAAGAGTTGCGATCGTTCTTCTCGATTTAACAGCATTTCAAATAATAAATAATCGCATTTACACATGGAAAATTGAATTTCAATCGAAAATATAAAAGTAAATATCAACTGAGAGAGTATTTTGTCAAGAAGAGAGCAACAAGCAATTAAACTAGATTAGAATAAATAATAAATAAAAATAATAAAAGGAACGACAACAATAATAATACATCCTGTGGTTCTTTTCTATTACTATTTTCAACTGTCGTTCAATTGTTGCTGGTTACATTCAAATTATTCAGTTCTAAGAGGCAAGCGATCCAAGAGTCCAAGGGCTAGAGTACTTCTTTTCAATACCGTTACTACTCGTTCGGCTCGAGCTGAGACGCGTCTCGGTCGTACGAGCCGGAAGATCGAGGTTATTCTCTCGTCTAATATCGATCAATGGAAACGAGCTGCGCGCAAAGACACGCGAATCACTATGAAATATTAATGTTCTCCGGAGCTGTCGCGCAATAACGTAACAGTCAGTTCTATTACTCGTTTTCGAACCGATGGACTCGCCACATACGACGATTCGATGCTAATTTCTCTCGAGAATTTACAAAGCTGCATGTATATTAAGAATGTCTCAATATCACTAATTACGAATTTAATAAAATTAATTTACTATTGACTGCCAAGTCAATTATTGATTATCAATTGCAGGCTCACAGCTTGTAACAAATGAGATTTTAATAAATCGAATTCTCGGACAGAATAAAATAATTTTAAAAAATGAGCGACAGATAATAGATCCTTTATGGAATTACAAAGGTCGAAAGATCGTAGGTTAAACCTTTAATAGGAAATTTTAGCTTTAAAATTAATAAAAAATCCATGGATTATGTTCCCCTATACTTGTGTCGCTTAAGATGTACTATATTTCCAAATATAGCTTCTCAAATATTCAATTAAAATCAGAAAACAACTATCTTGAGAGAAGTATGGTATATATTCTTTTTGGCTCATAAACACTGAGCTTCCCCAAGCATGTAAGTTCAGTAATTTCTTTTTCACTCTTAAGCGACGTAAATTGATAACGTAACGCTTGCGTATGCGTATGAAAGTTACAACGTATGAAAGAAATAATGCGTCCCAACTGCCGGATATCGTTACGAAGAAGACGAGGACGTTGAAAGTCCTCGATAAAAACTGCCATTCTACGATCATTCACCACTTTGTATCCTCAGATCGCGAAGCTCGGTTCAATGTTCCTTTTTTGCAAACATTTCCTTCAACACAAGGCTATACTTCTAAATATGTGGAGAATTTTAACAAAACACGAACAACGAGCAAACGCAGTGCACGAATGCAGGTTACATCAATCCCCGAATCCACCAAGCCAAGTCTATTGATCCAATGACTTTTTCTACTAACATTAATACGTTTATAGAATATTATTATTTCCTCTCCGCCTATGCAATATAAATTCTATTTAGCGATTAATTTCGATATGTGAATAATTCGAAGAAAGTTGGCAACTTTGCCGGCGTTTCGAGGATTCGTCAAGCAAAGAGAAAATCAGTGTAACAAATAAACGCATTGGCCCTCGACACTTCACAATTAAAACACTCGACAAATCTCTTTCCTCCAACTTTTCTCTCTCGTCGAGATCCTTCGTTGTTTCTACTTTTATCCACGTAGCAACGTTGCCCGCGTGGCGTCTTCCCTCCTCTCGGAAGCCCCGCCGCGATTTTGAATTTTCACGGATCGAAGTAACTTGACTCGATCCCCCTCGCTGCTCTTTCACTACACCGCGATGTTCCAGATCACGTGGCACGATCCTGAACCGCAAGATTCAGTTGGGAGAAATGCACGCGGCGAGAGGAATAGAGAGAGAGAGAGAGAGAGAGAGAGAGAGAGAGAGAGAGGGAGAGAGAGTAGAGGCTCTTGTCAATAGCCAGACTTGACTCATAGAAACGGGTTCCGCTCGCATTCCGGACATCCAGCCTCCGCTGGTCACGCTGCCTTCGTTCAACCTCAGGAGACATTCTCCTCTTCCCTCGTACGAACGCGTGTAAATGTATAGAACGCGCGCCACCGCGACGAGGATCGCGCAATTCCACGCTTTTATTCGATACCGAGGGGACACCTGTGCGATGGTGGGAGCTGAGGAAGGATACAGCTCGGATTTACAAACTTGAAATCGCGATCAATCGAGATCGGTTGCGGTAACTCCGGATCGATTTCAACTGACTCCTAACTCGACTTCGAGAAGCGTGAATCTCTTTCGAGTTCTCGTTGTTTGTTCTTTTGATTGATCTGGGATAGATGACATCGGCACGACGTGAATGTAAATTTTAGATACTACAGGAATTCTACATTTCTCTTATGTTTTGCGAAAAATATTCCTGAAATTCCTGATTGTTTAATCACACTAAAATTTCCCACGTCGCCATCCCAGTTGCAGCAACGTTCAAAGTTCAACTAGAAACTGAACTTGGTTACTCGTAACCTTCACCATTATCCATCGAGTGGAACTATGACGTAGTGAAAACAGAAACTTGTTCGTTGAGAGATTTTGCGAATTATGCCAATAAATTTCGATGGATACATCGAATACAGCGTCATAGAGCTCAACGAGAACAACAGAAGAACAACAGATTCGTTTGATTTATCGACGGACTTTCGATTATTTAGTGGCGCACACCAGCAGCAAACATGTGTTAAATCAACATATAAAGTGAGGGGGATTTCGCAAAAGAATCAACATGTCCTCCGATGTTCACTATATAAGTATAATGAAGAGAGCAGCCAGCCGACGAAACAAATCGAGAAAAGATGAGGATCGAAGATTACATTCTTTCGATTCGCTTCTTGAAACGGTACAAGCCATGAATATATGTATACTGCGTGTATTTACATATACAGCCGACAGTGTGCGCCGCGTTCGCGCACCTAGGATTAGATACACTACCCACACAGAGTACATGCACTCTTTACATTCTATTTCTGATTATTTTGGATTTGTTTGAATTTTTGTATTCAAGGAATACCTTTAGTTATATTTATTTCTAACACTAAGAAGTCTCTCATTCTCTTTCAAAAATTCAAACAAATTCAAAATAGTCAGAAATAGAATAGGGAGAGTGCATGTATGTACTAAGTTCTGGTAGTGTATCTAATGTAAGTGATAATGCGTATTATTATGATATCTACATACATTGGCAAACTTATCATCATAGTAGATTACAGATTACATGTATGTAACTGTATATAGATAGTTATGTGTGTATAGATAGATATCTATGTCTATATAGATAGTTATCATATTATTTGCAATGTGTATTATCATTGTAGTGTATTCTTTTCAAGAATTCGCAATATCTACACAAATAAACCTGTGTAACAATTTTACCAATCTCTACAGGCATTTGATGATTTGAGAAATTTAAATAAATTTGCAATTATCTGCTCCCATTTTTACATTTTACAAAATTATAATCTTCCTATCACTTATAATCTCAATTTTGATCCAACAAGATTTCATATCCCTTAATGATTAAAAATAAATGCATTCTGTTACAGGTATGTACGCATATATTTCACTGGGATTTTCAAAAAGTTAATTCTCAAAAGATTTATATTATAATAAGCCTACTGAATCGAAATATGTACATATATGTAAACGATCATTCCGGAGAGTTAAAAACTATCGTGGCAACGGCTCTGTCGTTGTTTACCATTTTAACGTGAAAATAATGTATGGTTCTTGTTTATGGTTGATGCATGCGCAAGCGATTCTAAAGTGTGTCCCGGTGAAACTTGGCACGCGTCACCCGTTGATAGTAACTGGCTACATGTGCTGCATGTACCAGCGTAACTGTAACTTCCATTACGTTCTGTTCACGTGCACACGTAATTTTGTTTAAAATTTATTAGTTGGCAATTTTCGAATATGCTATGCTACTTTATCGTTTCATTTAAGCTAAGGAAACCTTACATATACACAGATATATATATATATATATATATATATATATATATATATATATAGATTCGCATCACTTGCGCATCAGAAATAATTTTCAAATTACGCGTCTAATGAGAAATCGTTTAATACAAAAGTTATATAAGTTATATAAGTTAAGGGATAAAAGGCGTGTCAATTTTATGTGTGTTGAAGCGTTCCGAAATTTCCAAGATTATCATTATTTTCTTAAATTGAACCATCTGTTTTATATGTTAAGTAAAAAAGTATTCAGTCACATTGGTCCTAAACCTAATGATTGAGGAGATAGGATGATTTTATGATAGGACCCAATTTAGTCGTAAACCACTAAATAGCAACTGCTTTCGAACAATCTCGAAATCGCATCGTTGCTAACGTATATATGTATTTATATGTATAATTAGAAACAAATCAACCTTCGGACCGACTCAATTTTTTTCAAATTATTTGCAACAAGAATGAAACAACTTCCAGCTACTTCGAAATAGGAAATTTATAGACAAGGTAATTAAGTTTTAGTATTATAATATAAGTATTACAATAGGTATGTATAACAGTATTATAATAGGTATATAATATAGTATTATAATATACTAAAGTAAATAAAGTAAATGAATAAGTAAAATACAAAGAAAATAAATAACTAATAACAAATATAAAGTAAATAAATAAAATAAAAGATATAACATAAGTAAATAAATAAAAAAAAAAATTTTAACAAATAACAATAACTTCTATCGACAATTGGCATTCATAATGTTCCATTCGAGCGAAGAAGAATTACAATCTTTAGTCTGCTCAATGTTCATAGCGTTCCATTGGTGGCAAAGAAGCAATTACAATCGTTAGCAAAGGTTTGCTGAAAAGTTCATCAGCAAACGAACAATGGCGGCGGCATTCAAGCGGCGTGCGTTCAAATTACGTGATTTACTACATCGGTCCTTAGGCCCGCGTATCCACCGGCTGGAATTAAATTACTTTCTACGGGGCGTTTGCCTTTTGTGAAATCGACGCGATCCCTTAACAACGGCCAATCTTATTATCAACGATACAAGCCGGACGTCCGTTTCATTAAGCCACGCGTAAGAACTCGACGCGAGCGCACAATGCGAGCCTATTCCAGATCGTCCGGGCAATAATTAAGCGTAATTAATGTCTTGGGTAATTGGACAGGGAGAAGGTTGCCCAGAGGAGGTTCCCAAAATCAGGATAAAACGGCTCCCATCTGGTCTCAAAGGAGAAACGAAGGTTCTTCTTCTTCTTCGAAAAAGAGTATATAAAGTTAATCGGCCGGTTAGTTAACCGTGATGATGTTGGGAAAACGATGTGAACGAAAAGTCAAGAGCATAGGATCTAGCATCAAGTATAAATATGTAACGCGCGTGTGATGTTCCGTTTGAAAGTTTATAAAAGAAAGCAAGATGTTCAATTATCAATTGAATGTAATAATTGAAAATCTTATCTTTAGCAGGATATTTAAATATCAATTGAATTATTTATATGAACATAATAATTGAAGATTGTATCTTTCCTCGAGAGGTATTTTGTTTTTATATTTTTGCTTCAACCCTTTGAAACAAATCGTATTACCACATGTCTGTAATTATACGAAAAGAAGAAATGTATCCAATTGGATTATGATGTTCTCGTAACATCGTTCACAACCTTCCTATATAGGAACGATTGATTTTCAATTGAAGTATCTATCTATGTAGATAGAAACCAATCTGACTTACGTCGATTTGAACTCAAATCATGTAAGATTTTAAATGTCGAACAGACTTAATTATTAAATTTCGACATGTCAAAATTTATTTTAATTCTACATCGAGGTCGCAATTATTTCTTTTCTATAAGATCTATAAAAAAAAAATATAACGCTGCCTAAGGTAATTCATTCTATTAATTTTAAATTAAAGATCAAACTATTTTCTCTGATTAAAGTTTTCTTAAAATCAAAATTTATCAAATTTAATAATCCTCCTAATTAAATATCAATTCAAATTTTACATTTAATACAAAAATAAATTGATCTAAAATTCTACAGGGTCTTATCGTCCCATAAAAAAAATTCCAACGTCAACGTTGGAACATCATTTTCTATAATATCGATTTCGTGTTTCAACGTACTCCTTTCGAGTTTAGCATTCATCTATGACACAGCAGGAACGAGAAATCTCAGACTGCAGACATCACTGCGTTTTCTTTTTGCACACGCCACTTTATACATTTCACCACACTGCGCTTCAAAGAGTCGAATTCAAACACGACCAAATCGTTTCTTTATCCGTCCATCGATACCCACGCAAATCGCGTCACAGTGTGAAAAGTATAACGTACAGACTGCAGACGGAGGAGCGGCGGGGAAACCACAGTGCAAGGCGGTAAATTTGTAAAATTGGATGAAACTGGTTCTGATAGGACTTCACCCGTCATCGAAGAAACCCCGCATAGCACGGTAAGCTCGCTAATAATTTTAGCAACGGTCCGTCTGTGTATCCGGAAAAGCTGCTCACCGGTAATTCGAGCCGCCTTTTGTTGATTTCTTTTCAACGCGCTACAAGTCGAAGAAATTTGTTCCTAATACGATGGTTGGTCGTAACTTCTCCAATATTGTTACAATTCTCAAGTGTCATTTCACCATTCGATGCCTAATAGATACCTGTTGGTTGAAAAAGACGAAATGATTTGTCAAATCTCGAATCTTTCTTTGTTTACGTTTCCCTATTTTTCTTTCTTTTTTTTTTTTTTTTTTACTGCATTTATATCTCTATTTCTATCAAAGATAAATCAATATTTCAATTTGTAGTTGCAAAAAAAGTCCATCCGACTCGAATTGATTTATTTTCACGAAAGTTTAATTTTGTAATTATAAAAGTCTCTAATTAAGGATAATGACAACGTGCGTTTGAAAAATAATGAAATCTTGTGTAAAATAGATGTAATGGGGATGTATGACGCTTCAAATTGGCGCTTAATGAACTACAATCCGTACAGTTGCATTTCTTTTTTCTCTCGTGTAAAATCGTTTCGTATCTCTGGAATATGCACGCATTTCACAGAAAAATTGAACAAATTACATAACGGGAAGAAACGAACCCAAGGCTGATGTATAACACGTCGTTACGTAACTGTTTATCGCACGTTGCTTATTTCTCAACAATACCTAATTACACCTTTTTCTCACTCGTGATATTGCAGTGTAATTATTTATAAAAGTATAAATATTATAATAAATATTATAAATAAAATAAATTTCATGTTGAGGCAACGATTCATTTACTCATTTTACCCGTAAATAAAATACAAATCATAAAGATTGGACGATATTTTAAATATTTTCGTCGGGAAATGTTTGAAATGTTTGGATATCGCATTCAACAAGTGATAAATGACTTCGCCTTTACGATGAGAAGCACGCGAAAACATCGAATGAAAGTAAGTCATTGCGAAACAGCTGAATAATGAAATTTTCTTTTTATTTTCGAACGTCTCAAATAGCTTATGCTGTTCGAATCATTCCGCCTGGGGGAAGTACATGTTTCAAAGACGATAATAACACGTTTCGTTTCAAGGTCGCGGAGGTACCACGGTATCCCGGAGTGTCGAGAAATGAAAAAAATCTCTGCAACGTAGGAAATTTAAACCTCGAAATCTTCCAGACTCTCGATCCGCGGTGCACGCTCCACGCTCTGTACTTAATATAATGCACTAATTAACTTTTCAATTTCCGCTTCGCTCCGTACTGTGATATTTTTGTTTCATAATTATGCGTTCTCCTTCTGATTTGATTAAAGATTTTCTTCTTTACATTCTGATTAAGATTAAATTAAACGAATTTTTTTACGTAACTCTGAAACATGAAAATCACACGTTCTTGGAGTAATTTCGTCGACAAACCGTTCCAATCTGGATTTTGACGGGAAACAAACTTTCTTTTCCAACATACAAAGGAAAGATCAGTCAAATAGTAATGACCTTGAAAAAAGAAATAAAATAGAATGTAATTTACCGACTAATTCAAGCTACTTCTCTCCATAGATTGTATTAGGATTTCTTTTGTAACACATACGAAATAAAAGGAACAATTACCACAAACTATAAACAAAAGACAAAGGAAAGACGAACAAAAGGAAATCATTCATTATGTAACAACGTTCATTTTAATACCGATTTTATCACAATTACAAAGGTTCTTAAACGCGAGACGGAGATTCCTGGTGCTAATTAAAACAAGTGAATGTCTGGTTTTTTGCACGTCCATTTGTCGCCGCTAAGGCAGAACAACATCAGCGAAAGAAGGAAAAACGCATTTTCCCCGGGACAAGCTGGTTTCCTTCAGCCGGCTGGTTTCTATTTCCTTATAACGGATAACGAACAAGGTAATAGGAACTGGAGGAATCCAGCAACGACGCTAGATGAACTGCAAGGTCAATGATTTTCCGAGCAGACCGATGAACCTGCCGCCTCGCACATGCATTACCGTGTACCACCGGGATAAAGCTACGTCCTCATCGAGGCAGCAATAAAGAACTTTTTTCACCGCATGTTCTACGTTCCCTCGAAAACATATACATATCTATATTTGAAACAAAAATTACTTGTTGCTTCTCGTTCGGCAAAGATAAGAATAATTCAAAATAGCGGAGTGATTTTGCAAGACTCGAACATTTCTCTGATTACGTTGCCCGACACGGCGACAAAAAGATTCTTTATTGGTTCAAATGAGAACGCGGCTTAAAACGCACCTCAACCTGCTTCCAGGGTTCGCACATTTTTGGAGCAACAGGGAAACTTTGTACAATGCATATACGCACTTCTTTAACTCACATTGATAAAATATTCTTAAATGTTGCTATATATTTTTTATAGTAATATTTAAAAATCCATTTATTATGTATTTTAGATTTTAACTATTGTTCATTTTATATTTATATTAACACATTGAGGACGGTAATGCTCTGATAAGCATATAGCCTGTATTTTCTCGTATGTTTTGAATTATTTAATATATGACTGAAAGGGTTCAAGAGAATGCATAGCATTTAGCAAGTATATTACTTTATTAATGATTAAAATTATTAATTTTATTAAATAATAATAAAAATACCTCCAGTGACGTTTTCTTGGTGTGTTGGGAAACAATTTCCCCACTTTTTGAAAAATTATGTAACATTATAATATATAATACGTAACGTTGCCTGGATCGTGTCCCCAACAATGCAAAGTAGCGTCCCCGTCCGCGACGTTGAAAACTGAAAGTCCACGATGTTTTAAAAAGCCCAAGACAGAGAAAGATAAAGGACGAGAGGAGGCAAGGTCGTTGCCTAGATAACAGTTGCAAGGTACAGTTGGCTCGCTTGAGCAGACGCGATCACGATAGGAGAGAAGGTGAAGAGAAATGGTTCCATTACAACTATATTCGATAACTTCAATTTCTGGCACGTGGCTAGTTCGCGAATTTTGCTTTCGAAATCGACTCGAGAGAGAACCCAAACTGGACGAGGAGAAATATTCTGGATAACGTGTCCACCGTTTACCGTTGCCTGTAACAGAACGTTACGTTTCAATCCGACCACGTTGGTCGAGTGTTTAATTACGGGATTCTAGCGAAGCGGCGAGAAGAGAGCAGAATTGTCAGGACTATAGTAAAGTGGCGCGGTGCGTGTTTGTATAGTCGAGTGAAGAGTAACACGAAACGGAATATCACAGCCGGTTGTATTTCTTCGGCGTGTCTCGAAATATCGTTGAAGGCTTGAAGGACTCGTGTTTGCAGAAAAATATTGTTACGAAATGTGAACTACCGAAACTTTGGATTATTTCAGAAATAAGATCAGAAGATGATCGAATTCATCTTCTGTGAAAATGGAAGAAAATGGAGATCCAATCAATTTATAATTCAATGTATTATAAATTGAGATTAATGGAGATTTATAATTTAATATCACTTGCACGCAGGACTGGGGAAATAATTCGATATAAAATAGTAAACATTGAAATATTTGCATAAGTAAATACTATTTGGAAATACTGTTTCATTTAATGCTTAAATGAAATACTATTTCATGTTTAAATCGTGAGGAAACACTATTTACTACTTTCACTCGGATTCAAATATCGAAAATAGTGAATTGAAAGTAAGACATACAAATTTTAAGACTAAATATATTTCGCAACTGTCAGTCGCTATCTTCTATTCTGTCAGGTTGATACATTATGAATGTCGACGAGCGTAGGAACCGAGGTTGGTATGTGTGTTGTGTGAATGTTGTGTATTGACAGTTAGAGAAAACAGAAGATGAACGAGATGAAGAAGAACGAGTAGTATGGTGTGTGCGTTCAAGGTGTGATGAAAATATAAACGAGATACGTGTATACGTATATATAAAATATAAACGAGATACGTGTAGCGTCTATTGACAACATACATGACAAAAGATTGTATTTCAATTGCCAAAATTCTTCTATTTTTTGTTTAATACTGACTAAATATGCAATTTTAAAATACTAACTCAACGTGTAACCTCTGTTTATTTACTTAATTAGTAAACATAAATACGCTACACTTTCCAATTTTATACCCTGAAGCTTATCAGCGTTATCAAATTCCCTTGCACAATGGCAACAACCTTGAAAAAAAAAAAAAAAGAAAAGAATTGTACTAGAAACATACGCGACTTGTTGAATTCAATAGCCTCAGCGTTAAAGTAATTACTGTAGAAAAGAGAACCCGACATCTGTTAATGTGTTTCCAAGTAATTAACGACTTCCAGATATATATATATATACGACGTAGCAACTATACTTTCAATAATCACTTAAGTCTTCATCTTATCCACGCCAATCCAAACCAAACTTCAATTTCAACTTCGACCTTTATAACTCTTTTCTCATTGCTGTGTCAATCTCGCGTTTACCTAATTATCTAGTTAGAACCGTATCAATCTCGTGTTTACGTAATTATCTACTTAGAACCATGATACAATGCTGCGCGTGCAGAAACAAAAGAAGGAAAGAGAGGAGGTGGAGGTGAAAGGGTAAAATGGAAGGCAGTGATCAATGTCGCGTTATCGTAGCAAAGTATTCGAAGAAGCAAACATGAGTAAGGGGAAGAGGCAACGCCTGTGGGAGAGCCGGGAGACATTTGTTATGCGGTTGCGGGATAAGTGGCCCCGCGAACGGGGTATAATGAGTGTAAACGTTGAGCAAAAACACAGGAAGACGGGGGTTATTGATGCAAGTAACCACATTGTTGAAATGACTATGCGAAATTCAGCAGAGAAATATGCTCGAAGAGACGATCTCGGCGCGCTTTGACGCCGCTGTAAGAGCAGGTAGCGGCCAACGATCCTCCTCCTCTTCCTCCCTCTGCCATCATCCTCTTCACATCTACTCGTTCTACCGCCCTCTAGGCGCATGTTGCGCCCGTATGCGAATGCAATTTCGCGGCTGCATACACCATTGAAAGAAACATTATGCATGGCCGTGTGATTACACTTCGCCCGTTATAACAGTATACCATCGCCAAGCTCTTAAAGAGCCAGTTAATAGGAGAGCCGAGCCACGGAATATTTCATTCAAATCAGTAGTAAGAGGATGCTTTTGACTGGTTTTACGCTGAGCCGCCATATTGGCGAGAAGGATTCGCTGGATAGGACAATAGAGGTTGGACGAGCAATTTACACGACACTCACTCGCGAGGATGATCATCGCGCCAAGTGTAATACTACATGGAATACCGTGACGACGTCGGTGTCGCTGGTGTAGCAAGTTCGGGGAGAAGCAATGATGCGATGAGATTCAAGTGGAAAGAGAGTTGAAGATTGTTTGTAATGAAACTTTTATCTGTTGCGTTATTTTTAGCGTTACCTAGCAATAGCAAGTTAAGCACGATTAAAAGACGATCAGATTCCTTTCGGCACACTTCCACAGAAAAAAAGATTTAGCATTTCACTAAAAAAAAAAAGATCGAACAATTAATACAGTCATTAAATTAAGAGATTATGTATTACCCTCTGTCTTAAAATTCAATAATATTCCCAAACGAGGAGCTCCAATTTTTATGACAAATTAACAAAACAAGCATCAGAGTTCGTCAACGTCAACAAAATCAAAAGGAACAATTTCTCTTTGATCAATCAAAGAAGAAGGAAAGAAAGGAAATCATCGAAATTTCCAGCCTTCTGATGG
Organism: Tetragonisca angustula; assembly: GCA_036937485.2. Taxonomy (NCBI): domain Eukaryota; kingdom Metazoa; phylum Arthropoda; class Insecta; order Hymenoptera; family Apidae; genus Tetragonisca; species Tetragonisca angustula. Next base: position 1,647,294 of record JAWNGG020000007.1, on the reverse strand, counting down.
CAAGATAAAGAAAAAAAAAAAGAAAAGAAAAGAGAAGGGGAAAAAATGTTAATCGACAGGAAAATCGAAAAGACGAAGATCAGACGAAAGGAAAGGTGGAGGGTTACATTATCGGCGTGATATCTTGGCGCTTATTTTCTTTAGTCGGGTCCACACACTGTGGTTGGGAAGAGCCAGGGCAACGGAGAGTGATGTAAGAGAGATGTACCTATAGGGCGTCTCTTCTTCCTTCTCTCCTACCTTCTTCTCTTCCATCCCTGTTCCCAGCGTTTTCAACCACCTCCACCACCGTTGGCAAACTCGACTCCGTCTCCTTCTTCAACTTTCACGAGCAGTTTTCGCTTCCTTTCTTTCTTTCACGTCGGCCCATTCGAAGGAAGCACCCATCCAGCTCTCCGGGTTCGGTTGAATTTAACGTGGCAGGTGCCTGCTGAATGAACATTGGGGCCCCAGTTCCCTCTTCGTTTCCTCTCTTTCACCACGGTCTCTTCCATTTCTTTCCTACCATCATCTCTTTCCTCTCCTCTTCTCTGGTTCACAATCTTCTCTCAGCTCTTCTCTATCTACGCCCTGCGCTCTATGCCAAGCGTTCCCCAACGTTTGCGGGTCCCAACGGACTCGTTACGTCCCGAATTATCGTTTCTGGAGCGGCGCTAGACGTCCTGCTACTCGATACATAGATGAATATTTTGACTATTTTGACTGTCAGTCCATTAAATTGTAGCATTCTTCTTTTGTTGATTTATCACTGTACATATTATTGTAACATGTATCATTGAATTTTTTCACTTGGATTCATACTGTACTTGCGAGAAAGAATTTCAAAAATCAAACGTTCACTGTTCACTATAAATGGGGCAAATACGGATGTTGCACGAGCATAAGTTACACATACGAGCGAATCGCTCGTGTTCGCGAAAAAACGTTGAACCGCTAAACAGATGCTCGTGAATGTCTGTTAATATCTGTTTATTTCGCAGAACGAAGAAGCCGAAAATAGATCAACGCGAGATTATCTAAACGTGTACAGTACTTAAGGCTACGTGTAGTACTTCGTCTCTGGAGATGATTCTCCTTCGCTGTAAATCGGCTTTACTTACTTTCCGTTCTGTTTAACCTCTTACTAATTTCTACTTAACTTCTGTCGATTGTCAAACAACAAGGGAGATGAAGTAGTAACTCGTTTCACTCAGATTCCTAACCCCTGTGACATAATAATTTCTTTACTTGAACTCGTACGTTATGTATACTTATACGTAATCATAATTGTCGTGTCCTGTTGTAATACTAATGGACAAACTATACACAATGTTGTCGAATGTCTTCGTAAGCTCGATATAAAATTGGAATTAGGAAGACGGAAATTAATGCAGAAGTTTCTAGAAACTATTGCTATACAGCAGCAAAAAATTGAATAAGATATCATAATGATAAAGAGAAATATTTGTTATATTTATTCTATATTTATTATTAATAAATATAAATATAATATATATTTTAATATAAATATAAATATTTATTATATATTTATTATTAGTTATTAAGAAATGGAGCTCCGTTCACGTCGAGAATTTTTTGTCCCAAAATGGCAATATTTTCTCAGTTTTAACTATATTTAAGTATAACCCACGCAAAACAAGTAATAAATTTATTACTTTTCAATAATTTCTATCCAGTGATATCATACCGACGAGTTCAAAAGAAAAAGAAAGCGACGAATTTATCATACACGGTTTGGTCACTCGTTATGGTCGGCAATCAGTTGCCAGCGCAAGTGGTTAAGGATCGGTTTGTGTGTTTTAGTCCCAAAATTGCAATATTCTCTCAGTTTTAACTATATTTAAGTATAACCCAGGCAAAATAAGTAATAAATTTATTACTTTTCAATAATTTCTATCCAGTAATATACCGATAAGTTCAAAAAAAGAAAAAAAAAAAAAAAGAAAGCGACGAATTATTGTATACGGCTTGGTCACTCGTTATGGTCCGCAATCAGTTGCCAGAGGAAGTGGTTAAGGATCGGTTTGTGTGTTTTAGTCGTAGTTTTGTTTCTCTTTTTCTTTTTTTTTTTTACATGTGATTTACGAGATTAGAAGACGAACAAAAGCACGATACAAACATTAAATTCATTGGCATGCGTCAAACGACCTCTCTGTATACGCGCGTTCGCTTCTCTCGATGGGACGCTGGGATATGGAAGGCCGGCCACGGTAGAAAAAGAAGTAACGCGAAGGCTCGTCAACGAGAGTGACTCTCTCTGTAAATGATCACGAGTACGCTGGACAGTTTCTTGCCTTTCCGAGCGGGTCAGCCGCCTTGTGAAACCGGCGTCGTGTCTTGCCCAGCTCCACCGGTCGCGCTACTATTCTTCTTAATTTTTGAGCTCGAACGAATGGAACGACTCTCTCAAATGGCTGCCGAGATTGATTTGAAATTGGAAATGACTCTCACGCCTTAATCCATTAAGACGCTCTCGTGAATTTATACAGTAGTTTGTTTGAAATTCAGAGAGAAGAAAAGAAGGTAATAAGCATCGAAAGAATTTAATGTGTACTTGGAACTCTCGTGTAATAGAACAGAGAAAATATGAACCAGAACCTGTGATCAATTTGACTTTTGATCGACTCTGGGAATCCTCCGTCGATTCGGTAGAACATAAGTTGCAACATAAAAGTCGATCTTGAATCTCACGAATTAAAACCGGGACGAAGACAACGTTGTAATTACATGTATTCGAATACCAGATACAAAATATTCTTTCACTTGTAAATAATCGGTGATGCACCGATCAGTCGGATTCGTGAAGTGTTCCTCCGACCTAAACTTATCTGATGCAAGTGCACATATGGCTAGGAAAGGACACAGACGTTCCGCAGGGACATAAGCGCGCGTACGAAGGTACAGTGCGGGAATGGCGGGAAAAAAGGAAAATTACAAAATTGCCGTGAAACGACCGCACAAGTCGACGATGAGCCGAGTATCGCATTGGTCTGTAACCCGACGTTTTGCTGCCAGTTGCGCCTCTTAGTGCGATCACTTTTCATTCTACTTTCGTTTCCCTTGCTCGTTCTCTTGTTCCTTTGCTTCGTTCCCGCGTCTTCCACTTCCCTTGCTCTATTTGACGGAATCACGTAGAGAGACGAACAAGACTGTGGACTTGCACGATAAAATATACTTTCACGGGGATGAGATAATTCTTGCTGCACGATGGATTATTTCATTTATCTCACCAAACATATCGGATATATAACATAAAATTCGCATTTTATAAACAGGACGTTCACATTTTCGCGTAGAGCGTGTTTAATTGATAAACGGTAATGTTAGATCAATTCAACATCGATTACAAACCAATTAATGAGCAAGGTCGAGGCGATTGTTCGAGCCAAGGCCAGATCCCCGTTTCCTCGACTTTTCAATGTTTTTATTGGAAACACGAGATGAACGAACATGGCCAGAGCGTGTACTCGTGAATTCGAAACCATTGTGCCAGTCTCACGTTGCATATAGGGTGTGTTTCAACAATTAGAAAATCAAAAACGGTGAGAGGGAATAATAACAAGAATAATGATAAAAAGAATAGAAGAGTAATAGAATGGAACTTAATTCTTTTTTTTTTTTTTTTGCCACCTTCGAGAAAATTTGAATCGATTAATTTTGTATGTTTCGAGTAAACTAGACTATCTTTCTGTAGACTGGAGAGACTACTAAGTATTATAATAATTATTTTGATTCTACGTTATTGCATTACTATATTCTATATTATTATATTATTATATTTTACACTATTGTAGTTTTATCCTCTCTATTTTATATTATTATAGCATAGAAATATATACCGTATTTCTATGTCACTTTGAGTATTACGTGCATTCTTGCATCTTTAAATTTCCCACAAATGCATAAATATCCGCAGTCTATCAATAATACAGAAATTGTGCATTCTTCTTCATGATATATGTAATACGTTCATACTGCTTGAATTAAATTACTAAAATTATATTATATATATTGTATATTATAAAATTATTAATTTTATAATATAATTTATATATATTATATGTCATATATGAATTATTAACTTCTAACTAGTCTGTTTTTCATTTCTGAAATAATCTAAAACAATCTAGACCTTTACACGTCAAAGTTGATTTCCTCGGCAACAAAGCCCAATGAGATTATTAATTCCATTTCTTCAGCTTCGTTTTCATATAAAATGTGTATGAAGTTATTTCCTTTGCCGCAATGACCGAGATACCCTATATAAATATCCTTTCTTGGCTCTCCCTGAATTACAAGAAGTATCGAACGCTAATAGCCGCCATTCAAGTTCAAAACAAATAAGAACACAACTTCATCCAGCTCTCATTAACATTTGTTTCTCTCGAAGACTAATTGTAAATTATCAAACGCCATCTACGATCACTGCAACGAGAGACTCGAGTGGAATTTAGCGTGCATTTATGACCCAGTAACGACTAATAACCAGTGACTAATAACGCAAAAATAGGATGTTATGCATTATATTACTTGGTGATAAAATACGAAATGCTTGCTTGATATTATACGTCGTAGGATCGAGGACTTGAAAACACAAAATAACTGAAACGAGAGAAAGTTAAGGATAAACAAGCAGTCAGGAGGAGTTGTAAAAGTTTGCGTAAAAATGTTTGCACAAACAACATTGGTGCTTGCAAAGATGTAATAAAAAGAAAGTTGCTAACCAAAATTTATTTGTTACAAGTATAATTCTATTAAAAATATCTATGGTAAATTCAAAATCACCTTTTTTTTTAAGTAAACAGAACCATGTAATTCTTTTTGGATTAGATAAAGACGATCTGAAATAGTACCACATTTTCAACAGCGAAGATATTGTTTTGATGTTTGCAAATATAAAACATAGAACAATTGTCACGTTAACTTTATTAGCCTAACATCATTTAATTGCTTTTGTGTGAACTCCGCGAAAAGTATTTCGCGTAATAATGTCTCTTTATTCGAATTCTGAAAAAAATTGATTAATTATGAAGAACTCGCTTGTAAAGCTGCGCGAAGATTAATATCTCAAGTCTATTCTTCGCTCACGTTCACAAAAAAGAATTATATGATTTTACTTAAAAAATACAATTTTCCAGTAACTTTGAATTTACTGCAAAAATAAAACATCTCTAAAACTTTCATTACCATTATACGTAATATACATGAAACAGATAAATTTTGATTAACAACTTTAACAAGAATAATCAAGGTACATAAATATCTTGTTAAAAACTGTTATTTTCTTTTTAAATAATAACAATTCCTGACATTTGTACTACTTTGTATCTCATTTCTTGAATCTTATATATTTGTGTATGAAGAAAAAACGGCGCGGCAAATTCAAAAATGAAACCAAATACAACGCAGCATCTGTCCATTATAGTCTCCAAGATTCGACAAAAAAAAAAAAGTTAATGGAACAATACGCATCAAAAGGAGAATGCAATTAAAAAAAGGACATCGCGTAGCGAACGTAATCGTAATATACGAAGAAGCAGCTCACGATTGACCGTGCGTAAAGTTAGTTCCCCTGGGTTTTCGCCGTTTTCACTATTTCCTAACTCAAACTCCGCGTGGCGGCGAGTCGTTCTTCGTAACGACGACGGGTGTGCTTTAGCCTCTTAATAGTCCGACCTTGAGCCAGAACTAAGGAGTGCCTTTGCTACAGCATAACCTTCGTATACCTTCATCAGCAGTGTTCAACCTACGACTGACAGTGTACTTTTGTTTCCTCCGATTCTACGTTAATTGAATCGAGAAACTCTCCTTGCCCTCATTCGATATCTTTTTCACTGTTTTGTGTGTGTGTGTGTGTGTGTGTGTCGATGGTGTTTCCTCACACGTATGTCGTCGAAGTGAATTTCCAACGACATGAAATTTCAAAATCTAACATTAAAGCTCACAAAACGTCATCGTCTAATCTTTGCACGTTCGCAATCTTATATATTCTGTTTCTATTTTATATACACATATATTTTGTTCCTTTTTCTTCTGGACAAATCTTTTGACTCTTACCGAAGTAAAAATTGTTGCACAACCACGTACATTGAGTCATTGGTTCGAATGCTTGTTCAAATAACAGATGCAATGAAATAACCCGTGTACCGACAACTGTTCATACTTTCAATTAAGTGACAAGATAAAAAGTGGAAAGTTATGTACACGAATGACGACGAACAGATCCCGCATGTCACAGCGTCTTAAAAGCATCTTTTCTTTCAGGACAGCTTTACGGATTACACAATCGATCCCCTAAAGGAATAATGATACACTTACACCTTTAATCTTTAAAACAGATTAACAGTAATTGCTAGACAAGGTCGAGTCCGTCTTAATATATTGGATTCACGATCGTGCAACAAATACACTTGTCTTTTCAATGTATTGAACGTTTCCAGATTTCGTTTCTGTACTTTTGCAATTTCGTCATACAGCGAGAAACGCATCGAGAGAAAAAACATAATCGACTTACTACGAAAAATCGCGTTCCAATGAAAATGGATCTAGAATTTGAACAAATTAAATCTTAAAGCCACGATTCAACAGCGTGAGATGAAATGCCACGAGTTTGGGAAGCATGTAAGAATTATATATATATATTTTTTCAACTTTTCGCGAGCTTGAAATTTACTCAATGCTGAAAACAGAAAATGCACTAAAAAATACAAAAGAAAAAACTTTATTCGTATTGAAAATATATAAAAATAACGAGAATGTTAAAGCATAAAGCAGAAACCACATTCGGTTTGTATAATAAGGTTCACCGTGTACCAAATTTGGCACTCAATGTTTGAAATAACTATTGTTATCAATTTATATTAACTACACTAGTATTATAATATCCATTGTTATTAAGAAATTTATGTCATATTTTTAGAATAAATAGAAATTTATTCTAAATGTGAAATTTGAAATTAAACATGATATTTATGTTATATTTTTAGTGTAAATAGTATTTAAAATGTATTAGTGCTAATTGGACTAACAAGTTGAGACCCGGCTGATTAGAAAGATAAATATTTGATATATGAAAGATATATGAAATATATCTCAGCAAAGAAAATGAAGTTATGGTAATTACGTAAGGAACAAGCTAATCTCGTATGTGACCTCATTATTTATGCTATCTGTGAAGTATTTGTCCAAACACACAATGAAACGGGCATAAATGAAATTCTTGTGTTCTTGCATTCCAATGTATTTATTCTAACTTTATTAGATTAATAACAATCTATTTCAAACACCGAGAGACAATGCTTTACATTTAAGAAAATAAGTAAACGATGTAATTTAATATTAATTACGGAAATACTTGCATTTGGTTGTTTCGAATCATTTTAAAGAATTATCAATCATTTTAATAATGCTAAAAGTTATTAGAAGTTTAGATTTCTTTTAACGTTTAGCATTTTTAAATATATATTATTAAATATGCGGTATGCTGTTTGAAGAAATTAGATCATTACTTAACTATAAACACGCAAAAGTAACATTTTAATCACTATGATTTTACAATTTATATATTTTCATCGAATATATTGGTGTTAATTAATTAATCTCGGGCAAGTATAAAAGTTTAAAAAAATTTCAAACTAAAGCAACTAAATTAAAGATATTTCATTACAATGTGTAACAAATCTTTGAGAATCATCTACCGATTATTCTGAAATGAATATCTAAAACCTGTTTCCTTCTTTAAATAACTTGTTAAGCAGTTATTTTTCTTTTTTATAATAAAGAAAAAAAAAAAGCCTTAATCAATGAAATGTTCAGAAAGTGAATCTACGATTATGTTAATTTGCATCTTTATAATATTCTCGAAACGAAACAACAATCTTCAAGTCGCACAAGCAGTTGGCGCGTAACGTATTTATCGATCGTATCTCGGAACGTTGCTACTCTTTTCGTTACGATAGCACATTTCAAACAAAACTCGTTTACGACTGCCAATTGCACACAACTGTTACATAATGTAACAGTGAAATAATACAAATAAATTACAAAAATTATTCAAACATTCGAATTAACATTACTGTCCCTCAATTCCTTTATATGCCACAAACAAAATTTCGAAAATTTTTCGAAATTAAATTTTTATTAATGATTGGATTTAAGATCTAATTGTGTAACATAATAAAGATTTCGTCAAGTAATCGAAATTTTTTAAATATTTTTGAAAGTAGATCTATAGAAAGTACTACTTAGAATAATGGTAATTGCTGCATCAGTAGTGTGACAATAGGCCAACGAAAGGCCAACAATACGAGTGAAATCAAGAACAATAGCTATGACCATAACTATCGGTATTTTGATCATATGACTTCGACCAACGATCAACTTCTTACTCTAACTTCGATTTTTGTATTAAATAAATTTTTATATTAAACTTTGACTGCAAATATCGGTTAATAACAAGTTGCAACGTTGTTAACATTGTTACTCTAAAACTACAAGCATATATTTTCATTAACAAATCCTCACGTGAAATTACGTAGTAATTAAGTACTGAACAATTGTTAAGTTGTTGAATTAATAAAACCAGTCAAAATACTATACTAGTTTGCATTACTCGGTTCAATTCACGTCAGATTTGAATTTTAGCCAGATGTTCCTAATTTTACTTCAAACAACGACTTTCGTAAAGTTTGCGGAAGTCAATGCATTATTTTTCTACAATCTAGTAATTTTCATTACCTATTTCGAATCACTATTTCGTACAAATACTAATATAATATAAATACCGTCGCTAATGACCTCGCTATCGACGCGACATTAAAGAAAAATAGAAGAAGAATATAAATACTAATATAACTAATAGTTGTAATATAACTAATATGATACGATATAATATAAATACTAAATGTAATATAAAATTCTGCACGATCGATCATATTCCCGATAATCGAGACCAGCAGGTGTTCTAACACTTATGAACAGCAGATGCACGAAAACCGTAAATGTTAGACTCACACGAACAGTATCCCGCGTCTCCGTAAAGTTTCGTTTTTAAAATTTCACGCGAAATCGACTGCATTTCGATTCGAGAAAAGAAACAACGCCGAGCGACGAAGAAGGTTTCAAAGAAAGCGCGAAACGGGGAAAGAAAAGGAAAAGGGCCCGCGGAGATCCGTCCCTGGGGCCACGGCGAAACCGGGCGGGCTGCTAACTCACCTCGTGCCACATTCCGCTGGCTCTGCCAACGTTTTCGAAGACAAGCATGCACCGTGTCGGGTCTGACCAGCAGCTTCTCCACCGAGAGCAAACCATACACACTCCTACACCAATCGACACCACTCGGCTTCAATTTCCAAAATTCAAATAAACACGTGAGCTGGCTATTCAGCGGGCGGCTGGCATGCCCGCGACGCGATTCGTCCGCGCTGCCCGCGCGCAGACTCCGACGCGGTACTCTTCACATACCACAGGGAAACGTCAATGCAACGACTTACACCCGCCGTGTGTCGAATCGAAATCACCTGAAATCGGAACGTTGGGAAACCGGCGTTGTACGACACACACTTCGCGACAGCACAATCCACCCTACGTGACCGTGCGAGCGACCGACACAAACTGAACCGCCGCCGCGCCAATCGACTGATCGGAGCACAGTAGGTATACTTCCAGTGCAGTTTACGAGCGAAAGGGGAGGGGATGCGCGGATTCATGCATTTACCTACGCAGCGGCTTGCTAAAGTATTTGAACGTTTTATAGAAAAATATGAACATCGTAAATAGTCGAAGTGTATTTCGTAAGTATATCTTAAGTACAATGTTCTATCAATACTTTGTACGAATAATCGATTTGCAAGTTCGCACGAAGAAAGTAAGATCATATTTTCGTGTTTCGCGGAAAGAAAACACGCGTCCAGCTAAACTCGAAACTGTTCCTTTACTTTACTCATTTCGCTGGTCTTTCGAATATTTAAAACGAATATTACACGTTATTATATAAGATTAGGCACGGACGAGATACATGAAGAGAGCATCTTATGGGATTTCGTGTTCCATGCTCTGAAATACCGACATAGTAAAAAGTCACTGGACTTTTAGCGCTCTCTACGTAACGGCGAGTGTAGGAACTACAGCAAGTAAAATGATCGAAGTTGATGAAGCAATAAATGCGCCTGATAATATTTTTGAAATCCATTACAGTGTTGTCAATTTTCAATCCCGTGAAGCTAGTAACTAACCGAAATCATTATACTATATATCAGAAGAGCTCTGGCCACGTTTTCCGTATTATTACAGAGGTATATGAACAGACCTAGCGTCCAATGTATTTTTTCGACCAACAATTTCGGGGTCAGCGTTACCATTTTCGTGTCACATCCTGTCGTACCGATTCAGACAAGTTTTGTACCGCGAAAATCAAAAAATATGGACAGTGTTGCCAGTTTTATTTCGAGAATTATTCATTGAACTGAACGTGGTACTTCATCAATGAAGGAATATAACGATTTAAAACAAAGATTGATGAAAATTCAGATGAAAAGTTTAGTACATACTTGACTATTAACATCTATTTAAAAGTATTAGAAAAAATTTATTGAAATACAATGTTATTGTCAACAATATAATTTCGAACAAATTTTAGAAGTTTGAAAAAAATTGGCAACAGTTCTGGATCACTGACGACCGAAATATATATTAACCTTGAGCTGTACGGAGACTACCAATTAAACTTCCGTCGTGTGCACATCGACCAAATTTTAGAAGTTTGAAAAAAATTATCAATTGTTCCTGATCACTGACGACTGAAACATAGGATTAACCTTGAGCGATAATGAGGCTCATTATCAATCAAACTTCCGTCGTGTGCACATTGACTAAATATTAGAAGTTTGAAAAAAATTGTCAACTGTTCCTGATCACTAACGACTGAAACATAAGAGTAACTTTGAGTGGTAATGAGGTTCATTATCAATTAAACTTCCGTCGTATGCACATCGACCACATTTTAGAAGTTTGAAAAAATTAGAAACTATTCTGGATTATTGACGACCGAAATATACACACATTAACTTTGAGTGGTACGGAGGCTCACTGTCAATCAAACCTCCGTTGTGTGCACATCGTCCAAATTTTAGAAATTTGAAAAAAAATTATCAACCGTTCTGGATCACTGACGAATGAAACATATGATTAACCTTGAGCGGTAATAAGGCTCATTATCAATCAAACTTTCGTCGTGTCTACATCGACCAAAATTTAGCAAGAAAATTTGAAATAATATGTCTGCAACCAAACCTTAATCTACAACTCTGACTTGAACGATTGGTAAGTTACATGGTTTGCTTTCTATGGTGTTGAGTTAATACTTGATCGTGATTATTTGAACCTGAATACGAGTTCAATTTCCATGACTTGTATCGTAGTCGTGCAAGATATACTTTATTATTTTCCATATTTTAACAATTACCGTGAGGTACGTTATATTTATGCATACATATGGATAATATTAATACAATAATACTATTGCTATTTAAATATTATTAGGTACTTTCAGAATTTCTCTCTGAATCTATAATTTGGAAAATAATTTAGTCCTTTACTATTAATTAGTCAAACAAGAATATTTCTTCAATATCTAAAATTAGTCATTAGATAGATCAAACAATTGTGCCTTATTTTACGAATACCATTTCTCTTTCTAACAAATTACTTAAATTCAATACAAGTTGAAACCTGTGTAAGAAATACATGAAACAGTACTGATTTACAATAAATTATAATGAGACCCGTGCGTAGTCACCTCCACGTGGTGGGTCTTGGTAATTGATATCGTTCTACAAACATTAAAGTTTGTAAAACGTTATCCAGCTAAATTGTAAAACGATAAACTTTAATGTTTGTGAAACGGTATTAAGCTAAGAACTACGCAACCTGCAGTTCAATTTAAATCGTGAAAATTTCTGTTCATTCTTTGTTTCACGATCTAAACTGAACTGTAGGAACAATTAGTTGATAAGTAAATTATTGGGCCCCCAGCGGGCCACCGATGGACGACGAGGGATATCGCAGGGACATCGTGGGATGCGTGCGTCTTAGTTTTAAGTTGCGAGCGTTTAGTTTTAAGTTGCGTGCGTTTAGTTTATGTAAATTCATTGTGAGCGTATTCTGTACAAAAACAAGTTTATTTAACTTGGGACGAAATAAGGGATCCCTTTTCTCCGCTTTTCTTTTGTTCATTGTTACTAGTGTTACTATCATTAGACTAGAGTAGATTTTCCAATTTTCGTTGTCGGTGTGTCAAGTCGGGGAACTGCAGCCTCGTCCGAAAGGACGAGGTAGGTTTATGCAGTCTAGCGTCCTTTGTAATCCGACGCCAGTGGTTCCGAAGAACCCCACTGTGCTGTTGGGGGTAGCGCTAGACTACTTGCCGCTAAGTGCTCGAACCTCGATTTGGCTCACTGACAGACCGCGATGTCAGTGTGTCAAGTCGGGGAACTGCAGCTTTGTTCGAAAGAATGAAGTTCGGTTCTTGAAGTCTAGCGTCCTTTGTAATCCGGCTCAGTGGTTCTTTGGAACCCCACTGTGTCGTTGGGGGTAGCGCAAAACTACTTGCCTCTAAATGCTCGAACCCTGATTTGGCACTCTGGCAAATCGCGGTTTCATTTCGCGTTATATCCCTTGAAAAACACGATATTGAAGCGTGTTAATAGTTTCATTCTCCTGATTTCGTTCAAAGTTCGATGAACATGTCTTTGGTACAGAATGCGCTATTAGGGCTGCGAATTATTGTACAATTATTGTGTGACTTTCATGTTAGACGAGTGTGTGGTTAGTATGAAAGGCTGCGAGTGATTGCGACGTAATGTATGACTTGCATTCGTATGTAATGTATGTAATGTATGATTGTATGCAATATATGCAACGTATGATCGTATGTAACGTATGTAATGTATGACTGTGTGTAATATATGTAATGTGTGATTGAATGAAATGTACCGTATGATCGTGTGTAATGTATGATTGTATGAGTGTAAATACTGTATGATTGTTAACGCGATCGTTGTTCGGGAGACAGAGTTCTATAGTTCAATCTCATCCATGCGCTTTAGAGTTAAGATTTAGATTTAAGTTTTGAGATTGAACTATTGAACGTCTGTCTCCTTTGTTCGTAACCCCGGGCCAAGTAGAATAAAATCTCTGCATTCATTAAGAATGCAGAGTTGTTTGCATGTAATGGAGGGTGGTTGGGATTAGGGCCCGGGTGGGTCTCGTGCGTAGTCACCTCCTCGTGGTGAGACCTGGTAATTGATATTTCTTTACAAACATTAAAGTTTTACAAACTTTCATGTTTGTGAAATGATATCAAGCTAAGAACTATGCAACCTACAGTTCAGTTTGGATCGTGAAGATTTCTTTCCATTCATTATTTCACGATCTACACTGAACTGTAGGTACAAATAGTTGATAAGTAAACTATTGGGCCCCCAGCGGGCCACCGATGGACGACGAGAGATCTCGCAAGGACATCGTGGGATGCGTGCGTCTTAATTTTAAGTTGCGAGCGTTTAGTTTTAAGTTGCGTGCATTTATTTTATGTAAATACTGTGAGCGCATTCTGTACAAAGGCACGTTTATTTAACTCGAGACGAAATTAGGGACACCTCCTCTCTTTTCTTTTTTTGTTCGTTGTTACTATTGTTACTGTCACTACGCTAGAGTAGATTTTCTACCTTTCATTGTCAGTGTGTCAAGTCGGGAAACTGCAGCCTTCTATGAAAGGACGAGGTAGGTTCTTGTAGTATAGCGTCCTTTGTAATTCAGGTCCAGTGGTTCATCAGAACCCCATTGTGCCGTTGGGGGTAGCGCCAGACTACTTGCCGCTATGTGCTCGAACCTCGATTTGGCAAACTGGCAAACCGCGATGTCAGGATATCAAGTTGGGGAACTGCAGCTTCGTCCGAAAAGACGAAGTTCGGTTCTTGTAGTCTAACGTCCTTTGTAATTCAGCTCCAGTGGTTCCGACGAATCCCACTGTGCCGTTGGGGGTAGCGCTAGACTACTTGCCTCTCTAAATGCTCGAACCCCGATTTGGCACACTGACAAATCGCGGTTTTCATTTTTCATTTCGCGTTATATCTCTTACAAGGCACGATATTGAAGGGTGTCAATAGTTTCGTTTCCCTAATTTGGCTCAAAGTTTAATAAACGTGTCTTTGATACAAATTGCGCTGGTAGGGCTGCGAATTATTGTGTAACGTTCGAGTGAAACAAGTGTGTCATTAGTATGAAAAGCTGAGTATGATCTGTATGAGTTGTGTGAATTATGTGATTTGTGTGAATTGTATGAATTGTATGAATTGTATGAGTTGTATGATTGTGCGACAGATCAACTTCTTGTTAAAGCGTTCGTTGTTTCGGAGACAGAGTTCCATAGTTCAATCTCATACTGGAATTTTTATAAGTCTCTGCAACACTATTTTGTATTCTTTTTTTTGCTTCCTGTTCCTTTAACTTCTTCTCTAAAAGTATAGCCTTTTTACTTCTTTTGACTTTTCCTGTAAAAATATCTGTTCACCTACCAATTGAGTCTACTTTTCTTCGTTAACTTTATTTCCATCACGTTTTTCCATTCTGCTCGTTGCTCCTCTGTCCATTTTTCCATTCGTTCTTTCATTTTCATTTCTACCATTTCAAGTTTACTTACAGTTAATGCCTCTTGCTGTTTTTGTTTTTCTACAGTTCAATTTGCTTTCAATTTCAATCCGTTCGTTCTCTAATTTCTCTAACAATTCGGCATACATGTTTTACATATTGCTCTTGAACATTTCCATGCTCTATTTTCTTCTCCAACACTGTCTTCAAATTTTGTGATTCTGGTCCGTTAACCACTTCGTTATATGTTGAGAGGACATAGTAATCACCGTACTTATCAGTCAATTTTATACGTGTTGTCCATCTTCTTACTGTGTAATTCGTGGTGTCTTGATGTTAAAACTTCAGGCTCTTCTGGAGCTTGTATGTTTTCTATATTTTCTGGGTCTTGAATATTCTCTTGCACGTTATTTTGTATACTGATCAAGGCCTTTGTTATTTCTACTTCGTTTTTATCTTCTTTTGTTACCAAGAGACCAGTTTTATACGATTTTTCTATGGCTATTAAGCACAGTCCAACTTTTCCTCTTGTTCCTTCCTTAACCGTTGCATTTTGCCTCATTTTTACGGAACTTCGGGTCAAGTAGAATAAAAACTCGGTATTCATTAAGTGAATGATTGATTACGTTATGTCGAGCTGCTTGTATGTAATGGAGGGTGATTGGGAATAGGGCCCGGGACGGGTCTCGTGCGTAGTCACCTCCTCGTGGTGAGACCTGGTAATTGATATCGTTTTACAGACATTAAAGTTTGTAAAACGTTACCAAGCTAACAATAAGTTGCAAAACGGTAAATGATAAACTTCAATGTTTGTGAAACAATATCAAGCTAAGAACTACGCAACCTACAGTTCAGTTTAGATCGTGACAATTTCTGTTTATTTCACAATCTAAACTGAACTGTAGGTACAATTAGTTGATAAGTAAACTATTGGGCCCCCAGCGGGCAACCGATGGACGACGAGGGATATCGCAGGAGCATCGTGGGATGCGTGCGTCTTAGTTTTAAGTTGCGTGCGTTTAGTTTATGTAAATTCATTGTGAGTGCATTCTGTACAAAGACACGTTTATTTAACTTGAGACGAAATTAGGGACACATCCCCTCTCTTCTTTTTCCGATCGTTGTTACTATTGTAGAGATGCATTTGTTACTGTCATTGCACTAGAATAGAGTTCCTTTGGTTACTGTCATTGCACTAGAGTAGAGTTACATTTGTTACTGTCATTGCACTAGAGTAGAATTACTTATGTTACTGTCATTGCACTAGAGTAAAGTTTCCAACTCTCGTTGCCAGTGTGTCAAGTTGGGGAACTGCAACCCCGTCCGAAAGGACGAGAGAGGTTCTTGTAGTCTAGCGTACCCTAGAATCCAGCTCCAGTGGTTCTTCGGAACCCTAATTGTGCCAGTTGGGGGTTGCGCTAGACCACTTGCCTCTAAGTGCTCGAACCCTGACTTGACACCCTGACATATTGCGATGTCAGTGTATCAATTCGGGGAACTGCAGCCTCGTCCCAAAGGACGAGGTAGGTTCTTGTAGTCGAACATCCTTTGTAATTCGGCTCCAGTGGTTCTTCGGAACCCCGCTGTGTCGTTGGGGGTAGCGCTAGACCACTTGCCTCTAAGTGCTCGAACCTTGATTTGGTACACTGACAAACCGCGATGTCACGGTTTGAGGCAAAGTTCGGTTCTTGTAGTCTACGTAGCTCTTCGTAATACTGCTCCAGCCTAGGTTCCGAATGAACCCCACTATGCCGATGGGGGTACGCTAGAATACATGCCTCTAAGTGCTCGAACCCCGACTTGGGGACACTGACAACGAAAGTTGGAAACTTTAATCTAGTGAAATGACAGTAACAAAAGTAACTCTAGTGCAATGACACTAACGAATCGCGGTTTCATTTCGCGTTATATCCCTTGCAGAACACGATACTGAAGCGTGGTAATAGTTTCGTTCTCCTAATTTCCTTCAAAGTTTCAGAATTTCGAGTTTTTTTTCAGGAGCATATGACAATCGAGGAGGTGGAACGATAGGGAACAGCCTTTTGCTGCTCTCCAGGTACAGAGGTATTTCGTGGGAAATTCAAGCGGGAATTTCTCGAGAACCAGAATCTTTTTCACGCTGAAATTTCGAGTTTTGTATCAGGAGCATATGACAATCGAGGAGGTGGCACGATTGGACCCATCCTCCTGCTGCTCTCCTGATACAGAGGTGTTTCGTGAGAAATTCAAGCGGAAATTTCTCGAGATCCAGAATCTTTTTCTCGCTGAAATTTCGAGTTTTGTATCAGGAGCATATGACAACCGAAGAGGTGGCACGATAGGGCCCAGCCTCCTGCTGCTCTCCTGGTACAGAGGTATTTCGTGAGAAATTCGAGCGGAAATTTTTCGAGAACCTGATGCCCTATCTCTCTGAAATTTCGAGTTTTTTTATCAGGAGAATATTACAATCGAGGAGGTGACACTATCGGGCCCAACCTCCTGCTTTTCCCCTGATACAGAGGTATCTCGTGGGAAATTCAAGCGGGAATTTCTCGAGATCCAGAATCTTTTTCTCGCTGAAATTTCGAGTTTTATATCAGGAGCATATAACAATCGAGGAGGTGGCAGGATTGGACCCATCCTCCTGCTGTTCTCCTGATACAGAGTTATTTCGTGGGAAATTCAAGCCGTACTTTCTCGAGAACCAGAACCTTTTTCTCACTGAAATTTCGTGTTTTGTATCAGGAGCATATGACAAACGAAGAGGTGGCACGATAGGGCCCAACCTTCTGCTGTTCTCCTGATACAGAGTTGTTTCGTGAGAAATTCAAGCGGGAATTTCGCGAGAACCAGATTCTTTTTCTCGCTGAAATTTCGAGTTTTGTATCAGGAGCATATGACAGTCGAGGAGGTGGCACGATACGGCCCAGCCTCCTGCTGCTCTCCTAACACAGAGGTATTTCGTGAGAAATTCAAGCGGGAATTTCTCGAGAACCAGAAGCTCTTTCTCGCTGAAATTTCGAGATTTGTATCTGGAGCATATGATAGTTTAGGTGGCTGCAAGAGAACGCTCTTTCTCCAGCTGTTCTCCTGATACATATCTTTTTCGAAAGAATTTGTGGCGGGAGTTCGCTAAGGATCTTCTTGTTCAATGTTTTTTATTAAGAGTACAATGGACTCTAGGAGGATTTTTAATAGTTTATTTATCAACTAATTGTTCCTGCAGTCCAGTTTAGATCGTGATATACATAAAGGAAAGGAATTTGCGCGGTCCAAAGTGAACTGCAGGTTGCGTAGTTCTTAGCTTGATATCGTTTTACAAACATTAGTGTTTGTAAAGCAATATCAATTACCAGGTCTCACCACGAGGAGGTGACTACGCACGAGACCCGCCCGGGCCCGAATCCCATCCACCCTCCATTACATTCAAGCAACTCGACATTCAAATTAATGAATGTCGAATTTTTATTTTACTTGGCCCGGGGTTACGTAAAAAGGAGACAGACGTTCCATAGTTCATTCTCAAACTTAAGTCTAAATCTTAACTCTAAAGCGCATGTATGAAATTGAACTATGGAAGTCTGTATCCCGAACAACGATCATACTTAACAATCATACAGTACATACAATCATACAGTCGTACAATCATACAATAACGCAATACATACGAATGCAAATCACATAACTTGTCGCAATCACTCGCAGCCTTTCATACTAACCACACACTTGTCACAAGTTACACAATAATTGTACAATAATTCGCAACCCTAACAGCGCATTCTGTGTCAAAGACACGTTTATCGAACTTTGAACGAATTAAGGAATACAAAACTATCGACACGCTTGAATATCGTGCTTTACAAGGGATATAACGCGAAATGAAACCGATGCACCAGAGTAGAGTTTCCAGCTGTCGTTGTCAGTGTGCCAATCGAGGTTCGAACATTTAAAGGCAAGTAGTCTAGTGTGTTACCCCCAACGACACAGTGGGGTTCCGAAGAACCGCTGAATCGGATTACAAAGGACTAGACTACATGAACCTCACCTCGTCCATGCGGACGAGGCTGCAGTTCCCCGATTTGACACACTGACAGCGAAAGTTGGTATCTCTACTCTAGTGCAATGACAGTAACAATAGTAACAACGAACAAAAGCGAGAAGAGAGGAGGTGTCCCTAATTTCGTCTCAAGTTAAATAAACGTGTCTTTGTACAGAATGCGTTCACAGTGAATTTACAAATACTAACTATCTTATAATTAACTAAAACTAAACGCACGCAACTTAAAATTAGGACGCACGCATCCCACGATGTTCGTGCAAAATCCCTCGTCGTCCATGTGAGCTTAATAGCTAACTTATCAACTAATTGTCCCACAATCATTCAATCATACAATACATACAGTCATACAATACATGTAATCATGCAATACATACAATACATACACTCACACAATCATACAATCATACAGTCATACATTCATACAATACATAACTAAAACGCACGCAATTTAAAATTAAGACGCACGCAACTTAAAATTAAGACGCACGCATCCCACGATGTCCCTGCGAGATCCCTCGTCGTCCATCGGTGGCCCGCTGGGGGCCCAATAGTTCACTTATCAACTAATTATCCCTACAGTTCAGTTTAAATCGTGACACAAAGAATGGAAAGAAATTTTCACGATCTAAACTGAACTGTAGGTTGCGTAGTTCTTAGCTTGATATCATTTTACAAACTTTAATGTTTATAAAACGATATCAATTACCAAGACCCACCACGTGGAGGTGACTACGCACGGGTCTCATTCTAATTTATTGTATCAGTATTGTTTTATATATATATATGACACGAGCCATAACTTGTGATGAATTTAAGTAATTTGTTAGAAAAAGAAAAGATGTTCATAAAATATGGCATAATTATTTGATTAATCTTATGACTGATTTAAGATATTGAATAAATATTCATGTTTGACAAATTAATACTAAAAGACTAAATTATTTTCCTCATTATAGATTCTTAAAGAGAAATACTGAAAATATCTGATAATATTTAAATAGCAATAGTATTGTTATAGTAATATATCCATGTACATGCAGAAATATAGCGTTATATTATGTTAATTATTAAAGCATGGTTACTATCTTGTACGACTACGACAAGTCGTGGCAATTAATCTCGTAATAAACTTCAAATAATCATGATGATAATGGAAATAACTAAATAATTATAAAAGTAATTAAAATAATTCGTAAATGATGCGAAACAGTTAATTAAAATTTCTTAGATATGTATTAGTGGCTCGATTGCTACAAATAATTAATTAAAAATTTTAAATTGCACTTAGAAATGTTATAGAAAAGAATTTATTGTCTAATTGTTACAAATAAATTATTAGAAATATTAGATAACGTTTAAACAATTAGAATATTCAGAAATATTATATAAAAATTTGCTTCTAAAATTTGCGTTGATGCGTACCCGACGAAACTTGGATTTATACTGAGCTCTTATTTCCCTATCGACCGAAATATACCGGCGTTAATCGATCGACGAGTTTACTAAAATTTCGTAGAAACGTATTAGCTATTCGATCGCTACAAACGATCAACTGAAAATCTTAAATAGTTGGAAATGTTATAATAGAGAATTTATTGTTTAACTGTTACAAATAAATTATTACCAATATCAGATAATGTTTGAACAATTATAAAAAAAAATTTGTTTAATTGTTGCAAGTATATTATTAGAAATATTAGATAACGTTTAAACATTTAGAACATACAGAAATATTATTTGAAAATTTGCTTCTAAAATTTGCGTCGATGCGTCGATTTATACTGAGCTCTTATTTCCGTATCGACCGGCGGTAATCGATCGACGAAACACAGATTAAAATTTCGTAGAAACATATTAGTGATTCGATCGCTACAAATGATCAACTATTAATTTTAAATAGTTGTTGGAACTATTGTAAAAGAGAATTTATTGTTTAATTGTTACAAATATATTATTAGAAATATTAGATAATATCTAAACCATTATAAAAGAGAATTTATTGTTTAATTGTTACAAATAAATTATTACCAATATCAGATAATGTTTGAACAATTATGAAAGAAAATTTGTTTAATTGTTGCAAATATATTATTAGAAATATTAGATAACGTTTAAACATTTAGAACATACAGAAATATTATTTGAAAATTTGCTTCTAAAATTTGCGTCGATGCGTACGCGACGAAACGTCGATTTATACTGAGCTCTTATTTCCGTATCGACCGGCGGTAATCGATCGACGAAACACAGATTAAAATTTCGTAGAAACATATTAGTGACTCGATCGCTACAAATAATCAACTATTAATTTTAAATAGTTGTTGGAACTATTGTAAAAGAGAATTTATTGTTTAATTGTTACAAATATATTATTAGAAATATTGGATAATATCTAAACCATTATAAAAGAGAATTTATTGTTTAATTGTTACAAATAAATTATTACCAATATCAGATAATGTTTGAACAATTATGAAAAAAAATTTGTTTAATTGTTGCAAATATATTATTAGAAATATTAGATAACGTTTAAACATTTAGAACATACAGAAATATTATATGAAAATTTGCTTCTAAAATTTGCGTCGATGCGTACGCGACGAAACGTCGATTTATACTGAGCTCTTATTTCCGTATCGACCGGCGGTAATCGATCGACGAAACACAGATTAAAATTTCGTAGAAACATATTAGTGACTCGATCGCTACAAATGATCAACTATTAATTTTAAATAGTTGTTGGAACTATTGTAAAAGAGAATTTATTGTTTAATTGTTACAAATATATTATTAGAAATATTAGATAATATCTAAACCATTATAAAAGAGAATTTATTGTTTAATTGTTGCAAGTGAATTATTAGAAATATTAGATAGTGTTTAAACAATTAGAATATTCAGAAATATTATTTAAAAATTTACTTTTAAAATTTGGTCCAGGTGCACACGACAAAAGTTTAATTGGTAATGAGTCTCCGTACCGCTCAGAGGTGATGTAATGTTTCGGTCGATAGTGATCAGGAACAGTTGATAATTTTTTTTGGTATTTCGAACAGTTTTTTTAATTATACTAATCAATAATTTAATAGTTTTTACATGTTTATCGCAAAATTACACTTTCATGATTATGTTACAATGTTAAACGTAATAATTTATTAAATTTTTATTGGCTAAAACTAAATTTACACTCTCATGATATTAATTTCTAAGTTATAACCGCATTGATGTGTATTAGATAGAAATTTATGTAGAGAAAGATTATGTAAAATCAAAAATCGAGTTAAGTAGTGATCGTCGCTTCAGAATAACATATAAGAGCAACATATAAAAATTTTCGTTCGTTTATTGTTTCGAACAGCAAGAGATGTATGTATTATGTAACTATCTTTTCCGTTATTGTAAATAAAATAATTTAATTATTACAAATGAATTACTGAAACTATGAAATAATGCTTGGGAATTCAATCGCTGATTCAAATGTTATAAGTAAATAGTGAAAATTGTTAATATACAAAAATATCATTGAAACGCATTATTTTACAGTTTGGATAATTCGTTTGAAACAATTAAATTATTTCTACAATATTTCTAGATATTATTTAATAATTTTCGCAACTTTTATGTTACGATTAAACAATTAAATTAATAATTTCATTCAGTAGTCATTTCTCTTAAGTACATTGTTCAAGATTCATATAAATTATTATTTAAACATTTTAAATAACACTTGGAAACATTACAGAAGAGAATTTATTGTTTAATTGTTACAAATAAATCATTAGTAATATTAGATGATGTTTAAACAAATAGAATATTCAGAAATATTATTCAAAAATTTACTTCGAAAGTTCAGTCGATGTGCACACGATGAAGGTTCAACTTATAATGACATTTTTCCTGCTCAACCTTCAGGTAAAATCAGTGATGCAGGTGATATTCTTTGTCAATAATTCCGAAAACACTTTTTCTATTCAGTAATCAGTAATTTTACAATTTTATTGTTTCATAGCCTCCATTTATTTAAGGCAACAATAAATACTTTAATTTCTATATCTTTTACAAAGTGAAACTACGTTTACACGATTATTAGTTTTTAACTTACAATTCTGTTGAGATATAATAAATGCTAATTTATGTCTGTGACATATAATACTAATTTATGTAGAAAATAATTATATTACAGTTAAAAATTAAATTGATCGTTCTCTTAAGAATAACTATGTAAATAAGAAATTGTTCATATTTAATTCAATAATTTTCGATGTAGATGTAACATTATTCCACAGACGAACAAAATGTTAATACTAACATATATATTATTAAGTCGCTCGTACTTTATTAACAATAAATGATTTCGGCCGTCGAACATGCAGCTCAGTTCGTCTCAATAATTAACATTGTACTATAAAAGAGAAAATATGTATGGTATCGTTCAAAAAAATAAATTTGACTTCGAAATTTCGAAGCGCATGAATTTTGCAAGAAATAATTTACAATACATATTGTGCTTCTTTATTGCAAACAATATTTACAGAAATATTTTATTGGTATGTTCAAACTTTCATAAAAGCGAGTTTACGGGATGAAGATAATTCATTTAAGTTGTGAATTTGCAAATTTGTTAATGAAAAAAACGTCATATCTGATTATATTGTTGATAAAAATATCATATTTCAATAAATTTTTTGTAATACTTTTAAATAGATGTTAATAGTCAAATATATACTAAATTTTTGATGAAGTTTCATCAATTTCTGATTTAAATCGTTATATTCCTTCATTGATATTCCACCATGTTCAATTTAGTGAATAATTCTCGAAATAAATCTGGCATATATACACTGTTCATATTTACTGATTTTCGCGGTGCAAAACTTAACTGAATCGGTACGACAGAATGCAACACGAAAATGGTAAGTGGGACCTCCAATCGTGGGCTGAAAAAGTACACTGTATGCTAAATCTATTCACATACCTCGCATGTGATACTGGATTACTAGCTCGCAGCTGATAAGAGGGAAAACTTCTTCCCATGCTCTTAAAAAGGTGGCGCTAATCTCAGTTCTGTGGAGGTAGCGGTTGCTACACAAGTTTTACCATCTATCGAATTTTTCATTTCATTCTTTTAGTTCTAATCGAAATTGAGAGATGGCAGCACTATTGATAAAGAAGGAAAGCACTAGTGTATGACAAAGACAAACGCATTCAATGTGATAGACAAGGAGCACGCTATGTGCAACAAGGACAGACTTATCCGTAGAAAGATATTCAATGGATACGCACATTTTTATTCTTGTATTTTATATATATGAACTGATCATTATTGAAAGTAATGAAGAAAAAAAAAAAAATTTCATTATCAGTAACTGTTAATTAAAACTGAAATTTTGTCATTGATAATGATGAATGCTGAACGCGCGCGTACGTGACAAAAACGGGCCAATAATAGAAACAAGTGATCATCTGAATAATTTTCAGCACAAGTGATTATCATTTAATGCCAAGCAATCAAATAACATCGATATCAGATAATTGAAGGCGTGGCAAAAAATCATTTTAACAATTATAATCGTTCGGGATGATCTCGTAGCTTGTGCTTGCAAACGACGCTGGTAGAAAGCTTATAGACACAAACTTTTTCTGTTCTTCGTAACATAATTTGTATTTCGTACAATTGCAAAGTTATCGATTAATTATACTTTCTTATCGTTCTAGTTCTTCGAGTTCGTACATTCGCACTAAATTTTGCTTCGAATGAGAACGTGTTTAAAGGGGAAAAGGAGAAAAAAAAAATTTCTTTCGTTTATCTGAAAATTTTACAAGCTTCCACTTCCCTCAAGTTTCGCAACATGCTCGTACTTTACACTCGCTGTCGAAATTAACACGGAAAAAGAATCGATTTCAAGATCGTGCTCTCTTCGTTGTTCTCCTCTTTTCTTTTTTTTCCACAGTTATTCTGTTTATTCGTCCTCTATTCACTTCTTCGTTTTTCCTCTGTAACGATATTCTTTATTGTCGCTATTTTAGCAAAAAAAAAAAAAAAAAAAAAAAAATAAAGAAAATAAAGGAGTGACAATGCTCGACCAACGTAACTAACATGGAAGGGCCAGAAGCTAATCAGTATAAATCATTTTTCATGAAAAGTGATTTGCACCGCACAAACGTACATTCGTTGTATAAATATTCAATCAATGGAACAATTTAATTATTATATAATTAGAGATGAGGTTGGATATTTCACAAGTAGGCTCGAGTAGTATTTTCAGTACTATTTCCAGTGATACTTCCAAGTATACTTGAATTTAAGGATGCATATACATTTGTCGTGTTACTTACATAGTTCAGTAATAAGGAAATTCATTATATTCGTGTATTCATTTATTGTTTGTGTAAATGAATATATCTATATAAAAAATAAAATCATTAAAATTAAGGATCACTCAGTAGAATTCGGATTTTCAATATTCTATTGACTACTACTCGTAAAACTTTCGAATCTTACAAACATCGATATCTACGTATAAGTACATTTTCGAAATCTGTAGATACTCATTTCTAGAACTCGAGACCAACTTGTATAAAATGAATACATCGCAAGTGTTACTCGTGGAAACACATTTTTTTCTTTCGAGTATATAGACGAAACCCAGGTATCGAATGATGGAAATGAATTCGTAAGTACATATTGAATTTGATTGATTACAAATTAAATACAGTATCTGACCAAACTCTTACATCAATTGAAAATTTGGATAATAAAGGAATACTTGCACGACACAAACTGTTGTTGACGAGAAATGATTTATTAACTTCTGAGCCCACCAACTTCAGTGTTAGGAAAACACGGGTTATTCTGTCTATCGCGTTTTATCAAATAAATAATGTTTAACTCACAAGATCTGTATTTCTACGTGTGTAGTAACTAGAAAAATAGTTCTGTCTTCAAACGATCCCGTGGATCCTCTGAATATCTTTTTTCTTATCTCGGATTGATGATCGATTAAATAATCCGAGTGTGTCTCGAGGGAAAGTCTCTGGTTAGTTTTGGAATTTGGATCAAGTGCGCGCTAAACTTGAAAAAAGAAACACGCTATCAACAGATTTTGTTCCGTAGTAGTAATAATAATGATAATAATGATGATGATGATGATGATGATAATAATAATAATAATAATAATAATAATAATAGTTTATCGTACAAATGATAGAAACGTTCCTCTAAACGCTAATACTTGTATATATGTGTCCGTGTGTCCGTGTGTGTGTGTGTGTGTGTGTAAGATTCATGTATATGTACATATATATATATATATATATATATATTTATATATTTATATATAACATTTCAATGACTATCAACAAAATTTACCAGTGAATCTTTTTACGATAGCTGAAAAAATTCTTCTTTAACGGAAGTTAAGAAAGTTCATACTCATTGGTCGTACTCAGTGCAATAAATACAAGTTTTCGAACGCTAGAATTTTTTCTCCGTTCTTTTTTTTCTTTTAAATGTACAACAATCTAACAGTATTCAGACGGGTCGTCGAACCGAAGAAGTTGCATTCAGTGCATGTTGGGTGCAACCAATGTAAATACGCAGGTATGGTTACATTCGAGAAACAAAAATAATAATAATATAATGTAGTATAATAATAATAATAATAAAACTACGTGTATTATAATGAATTTGAAAAGCGCACGGTATTTCAGATGAGATCGAGATAAATAGTGCACGTTTGATCGTGTGACACCGTGAAAAAAGAGAAAAAAAGTTCTATATCGTAACGAATTAATCGAACGAATCCGATCGATCAAAATTAGAGAAATAAAGCGAAACGAAATGCCGATGTACGGCACGAAAGACGTAAAAATAAATATGTTTATACATAATTAAGAAAAAAAGACAAATAAGAAAAAAAAGATCATAAAGGAAAAAGAAAAATTGATTGAAAAATAATGGTGAACGAGAAATGACAACGTGCGCCTTACTAGCGTAAATGTAATTTCGTTTCACATCTTGTCGGCGCATTCGTATCACCATTTGCACCTTTTTCTCACTCTTCTATACTGCGTGTCCTTTCATGATGCTCTCGTTATAAGAAAAATTCTGTTTTTCGCACACATACATATATAGACATAAAAATTGGCAGAATACATAAATGGCTAGTGAACAAAGTGTCTTCCTTATAATTCTGTTACTTTTGCAAGAGAAAGATCTTGAAAATAAATCCGCTGTTTTCCTTTTTTTTTTACTGTAAATCGACAAAATAGAGTCTCTCTCCTGAAAACAACATCAAGGAATGTTGGATATTTATAAACTGCTTTTTTCACTTCGTTTTTTTTTCTTCCTCTTTCTTTTTGCCTTCCTTTCTCTTTTATTTACATTCAATCACTAACTAATTTGTATTAATATATTAATTTGTATTGGTAAGTAATTAAGACTTAGATGAGAAAATTCGCGAACATTTTTAATCAAATATACATGAAAAATGGCGCAATGATGTGATGTAGGAACGTCAATTAATTCAAACATCGAGATGTTCGAAGAAAAATAAAATTAAATAATTTCTAAACCCTCAGGTATCGCTATCTAAAGACAATTGTCTAATTTTCTAACTTTACTCTTTTTCAAATATAAATAATTATATGGATATAAATTCCAAATAAATATATTCGCTTATGCGCACTCGTACAGTTTAAGCAATGCTGCAGTCGATCCATTTCTTCCACAATATGACTTTCATTCTCACCTCTGATTCTTCTCTGATAACCATAGAATTCGTATTCTTTGTAAGAATTCAACGAAAAAGTGCGATTATATAATAAGAAAAAAGAAAGAGAAAAAGAAAGAAAGAAAGAAAGCTGTGCGAGAAACGAAGTATTGCAAAAGTACAGTGAGAAAGCGTAAAAAAAAGTCGGCAATTATTAAAAAGTAGATGACATGCAAGAAATATGGATTTACGTTCGGACCTCTATAGTTGTCTTCGCATTTCACGATTCTCATCAGATCGAAACATATATTTTCGTGTATTTTCGATGAACCTGTTGAAATCTACATATATGTTTCTTCTTTTTTTTTTTTTAATTATTATTTTTTTATTGTTTTTTGTTTTCTCTTGTTCGATATATTTAGCCTCTGCAGTCATGTGTGAACGAATCGCATTACTAACGCTTTAATCGTTAACAAATTAAACGCAGAAGACGGTAATTGCTTATTTTTCACATTTCGTATGATTGTTTCTTTCTCTTTTCCCGTACAACATATATGTATATCGGAGGATATCTCATAGAAATTTTCTCGTTCGAATTCTATGATTTACTGTATGTATTTCTTTCTTTTTGTGTGTACCTACATGCACGCAAGAAGAAAAAGAAAAAAAAAAGAAGAAAAAACACGAAAAAAATAGAGCGACTTATTATATCACAGTATTGTACGCAAAGCTTATATGAAATCGCAGATAGAACAGCATGAAGGCCAAATGGCGACACTATACACGGTTTTCTCGTTACTTTTTTTTTTTTTTATCGGTATGAATAATTATCTGGGAGGACAATATTTTTGTTTCGCTTTCACTTGTAGAAGCATTTGAAATCCACGCTTTTCATAACTTTCTCCCTTACACACATACATTTTTTCTCTCTTGCATTTTCTCTTTCTCACTCTTTCTCGCTTTCACTTCTACTGCATATTTTCTTCTTTTACATGGCAATGACTTTTTTTTTTTTTACATCCATGGTCCATGACAGCTTCGCATGAATCTGAGGTTCTCAGTATCGTTAATAACAAAATAGTAAGCAATGGCCGCTGTGTTTACGCATCCTGAGAATAAATCGGGGGTTTTCTCTTTTCTTTTCAATTCCAATTTTTCCTTTCTCTTCCTTTCTCTTGATGTACAAAAAATTCGTGCATCTAACATTGTTCTTCCTGTTCGCGGATGTATTTCACTTCCTTTTCGTTATTCTTCACCATTCTCGACTCGTTTTGTTTTCGTCACGCCATTGAACGATTTATCATCCGAATACGTATCACCGGCGAAATACAGTATGCAAGTAATATTCGAAAATGTATTTCTGACTTTTTTTCTAGTTTTTTTTTTCCCCTCTTTATTTTGGCTTCTTAGCTGACAAGAAAAAGAAAAAAAAACAACGATTACTCGATTATGTGTATATCACAATGCTTATCTACGGTCTAAATAGATTAATTGCTAAGCAAACGGCAGATAATACGATACGATGTTAATATAAAAAAAAGAAAAATACATACATAAATAAACTTATCGTTTTCGAGAATCGCCATAAATCGTATAGCTGATAATTGGTTTTTCAATTTATTATTTACCGAGTACTGTTTAATCGACATCTTGTCAATTCTACCGCGTGAACAGAAATGTGATAAGAAAATAAAGAAACTCGAATATTACTTTATACTGTTTTTATACCCATAAAGGGGAAAAACTTTGGCAACATACTAAACGTTGGCAACAACATCCTCTCTCCAATGTTCATTAGTCTTTCACTTTTTTTTTTCTTTTTTGTTTGTTCCAGCTGGGCAGCACAGCCTTTACCATACACGCAAAATATCTTTTTCTTTTTTTTTTTTTTCTTTTATTCTTTTTATACACGCATAAGCACTCGCAATAGCTTCTGTTTTCTCCGTATAATCGTTATCGATAATCAGCAAGTACAATTAATAGTTAATCGAATAGCTTCATCGTAATCATTAATAATAATTAATAATAGTTATTAATATATGTATATACAATACAGAAAAACTGCTTTACACTGAATAACAAATTGTACAGTGATACAAGGCTAACGCTGAGATCGTCGGATACCTTTCTTCTCTCTCTTTCACTCTGTCTCTTTCTCTCTCTCCACTCGCTTTCAACTATTAACCTCTATCTCTTTCTTTTTTTTTTATTTTTTTTTATTTTTTTTACTTTTTTTTGAACACTATTAACACGCCCGCGCCGATAATGAACTTTTTCTTTCTCGAGCAAATACAATCCACGAATACGTGAACATTTCTGGAAACTTCCTTCAACCGGAAGCGCATTTTCCAAAGTCCACGACGAAGAAAACCATTGATTCAGAATATTTCCAAAAATGTTTCAATTATTCGTCGTGATTAGGATGTAATCGCGTTACTTCTAAATACGTATAATTGTTTCGTTCTGCAAAAACAGTTCTGGCGAAATACATAGACGGTACCGTCGAATTTTTGCGAAGCAATCAAACTTACAAAATGAATCGAAGAATTTCTTTTATGCATGATTTCGCGAGAATGAACTTGATATACACACGCGATGTTCGTACGAACATAATTTAAGATGGGAAATAACATCAACTATTTGATTTTTCCTTTTTTTTTTTTTTTTTTTTTTTTTGGCCTTTCGTCGAATTAATTTTACATCTTCCATCACTTCAATCAAATCTATATCATTGATACAATATAGACTGAGAACGCGATGTGCAAGAATGATGCACTTGTTTCTGGAACTCTATTACGTCCGATTAGGATTTTGTACCCATTTGCAGAAAAGAAAAAAAAGACACATTTATGTCATAGTACAGGCTACCAGTTCATGAATAAATGCAATGAGCCTGTTATCAGACGAAATAAGCATGTTTTCTTTTTCTTTTCATTAATGGTTAGAACGTTTAAACAAATGAGAACAAAAAGATTGTACACGTGTCCAGTTTTATCGATCACTATTGATTT
Source organism: Tetragonisca angustula (assembly GCA_036937485.2). NCBI lineage: Eukaryota > Metazoa > Arthropoda > Insecta > Hymenoptera > Apidae > Tetragonisca > Tetragonisca angustula. The sequence continues at coordinate 1,616,887 of JAWNGG020000007.1, read as the reverse complement.
GATACTAACAAATTCAACAAAGAATATATAATATAATACATTATCGCCTTGCACAGTGATATTTATACATCATTCCCTGGGTGTTTTCTTTTTTCTTTCTTTTATTATAACAGAATTAGTTTAAATCGTGTATTCTGAACGTAATGTTTCGCGGCGTAGCTGCCATTTTGCTACGATAATTTATGGTCCTATTTTCTTTCAAGTATTTCTGTGCTAATCTCTGTGAACCTTAACAGTCATGGCCATTTGAACCGGTCAATGGCATAGGCTGATACTGCACTCTACTAACTTTAAGGCGATGGAGCACCTGATTTTTAAATAGTTTCTCACACATTGAAACAAAATACCTCGAAAAAACATCATCTACCTTAATGTAAAGATAAAATTATTGCCATTTATCGTACGTATGATATAATGCAATAAGGTCTCCTGATTAAAAGTGAATTAGTCATAGCGATGATTCACATTAAAAGTGAATATAAATTTTCATACTACTTTAGATGTTCAGGAGTGACTGATTGTTCTAACAATAAGAAAAATTTTCTGTATTTATGAGGGAAAAAGTAAAATATCTAATTTTTATATTTATAAAGATTGTATAAAATGATTTGTGTAAAATTAATCGTAAAAAGTGATCGTAATATTAGATTGTAATACTTTATCTTATATTTTAATGCACTATTAAAAAAGAAAGTATATATTGAGCATATTGACGATGTTTCTTTCGAGATATATTTCAACATGCATTAATGATTTTTATACGTGTTAAATATTTTAATTTATTATTCAATTAAAAGCTGTACCCCCAGCTGCATTATGTTATATCGTTAAACAAAATGAAAAACATTCATAGTGCTTACATTTTCTGTTTTCATACGTAACTTTAAGGGGGGGAAAAAGACAATAACAAAAATCGCCAATCTTAATTTGTTAATAACGGTTAGCTTCTGATTAATGATAATGATAGTAATAATAATAATAATAATAATGATAATAATAATGATAGTAATAATAATGTAATAATAATCTAAATAGTAATAATCTAAATAGGCAAATACACTTTCATTCTTTTATATGAAACTTATCTGTAATAATCTATTATTTTCATTGTTATCTTCGAAAATGATAAGTTTCCACATACTTTATCATTTATTTACCTTTTTGGCTCCAAATACGCGAGACTTGCATTCAAATTGAAAATTATGTTTCGCTATTTTGTTTATCTATCAAAAAGTAAAATATGTTGGAGGTAGGCTTCCTATATAACGAATAGAATCGTTGTGAAAGGAATCATATTAAATTCATTTTTCTTCTCTCTCTCTCTCTCTCTCTCTCTCTCTTTTTGATTAACTACTCGTAATAAGCTTTTTTTTTACTGTAGATCGATAATAACCACAAAGTGTACTAGTTATTCCTTTTCTGCCGTATTCAGAGAATAACATAATATCTTGAAAAATTTTAAAAGAATTTAAACACAAATATTCAAAACTAAACTGAACATTAGCTAGTAGAGTATTTACATGCACTACACGCATTCACACATCATACTTCATGATCACAAGCAAGTACTTTATTATAATTATTATTACCAATAATTAATAATTATTCATTAAATAAGCGAGTTTGTGTAAAAATTTAGCGTTTTTTGTTTTGTTTTTTTTCGACACATTCGCACTTTTCTCACTGTCTTTATCCAGTTTATGATCTTGAGCGCAACATTTGCAAAAAATCAGTTTTCATGGCTTTCTCTCTCTCTCTCTCTCTCTCTCTCTCTCTCTCTCTCTCCCCCTCTCTTTCTTTTTTCCTGCTTTTAAATTTCTTAAACTATCATCTGTTGCGGCTGGAAAAAGTAACCACTCCATAAAGTTGTAAGTCAATCACACTACTTTTTTTTAAATATTTTACACGTGTTCAATGACACACTTACATTCACCATTTTCATTACACTTCACACATCTTTATATCTTTCTTTACTTTTTTTTAATGTTCGTCTTAAATAAAGTACAAGTAATCTAGCAACCACTATTTTTATGTTCAACTTTTCTAAAGTTTTTCTTGAAGATTCACTGATGGCCGCAATAATCCCTGTTTTCAAGATATTATTTGAAGATCGTCTCTGCTCGTAATTATTTAAGATAATTATTAGAAATTTTGCAATATTTCTGACGGACGATCTCAATTTGGTATAGTTAACATAACGGGTTGCTTTCAACTATCTTTAAACTTTATTACAATGTTCTAAGATGTTTTTTTTTTTTTCATTTCTTAAAGGCATCAGCATAAACCGCTGTGTTACAGCACATACAGTTTTTGAAAATTCTGCTTCACGGTAATCTTGTTCCAATTAATTTTTACACTTCTTAAATAGTTTTTGTATTTTTATTTCAAAATTGTAACACTTTCGTAATTGATCCGAAAGGTATTTTGTTTTTTTTTCTCTTTTTTTCGAAATTTATACGAGACATTTTACGACTACATAAATTTCCACATTTTTTTACAAGAAAATTTGATGTTTATGTTTTGAAGGAGCGAAATACACATCACGAATTTATAATTTTCAGTTAAATATGGTGTCAGATGTCAATACTGAAACTTAAGTATTGTGTTACAACCTTTTCAAAGGTATCTTGTAACTCATTAATGTATGTACAGTTAGAACATACACAATTCATAAGCCTTGTCTTTTTCTGGTGATTGACTATTATGTACATTAACTTTAGAGGCACATTTTGCGCCAATTGGCTCTACAGAATTATCACTGACGATTTGACTCAAAAATTAGTACAGTTTTTATTTATGATCGAAACTGGAAGTAACTGTAACTTGTTTGATACAGATTCGATCAGTTGCTTGTATTTAGATACATATTTGGTCTTGCATTAATTAGCAGACTCTTCTGGCTGTTTACAGTTTTATAACGAATAACTTGCAATAGAGGTAATTTTGCAGTACAAAAACGTTATCGTATTGTTTACCCCATATTTCTTAGTGCCCATTTCACTGACCACTGTAAAACTGTATACGACCACCTGCAGTTACTGGCATTTCTCTCATAACAGCGTCCCATGCTATATTGACAAAGAAAAACAAATGAAAGAATTTTGAATTTTTAGATACTACATTAAACTACACTATTTGATGCTGAATAGTGCATCCTTTCATATATATATAAAAAAAGTATGCTGTCGAGTTTTGTAGACCAATTTAAAACACAATTACTTTGATCGACATTTTTTATAAATTTTTACGAGCCTCAGTATACAAGTGATGAATAATATTTTAAAGACTATAGAATATTATTTAAAATAATATAAAATCTAAGTTGAAATATTAAGTATAGCATTTAAAGCATAAAATTTACTTACCTAAACCAACAAATGAGACGATTTTATCATGATTGTACGTTTGTATATTAACATCTTCCTCAGGAGCTACATAAAGCATAGAAAAATCTTCTTTAGGTTGATGATGATATTTTTCCATTATTCCTGGTGGTGGTGTGGGTGGTGGTGGTAGACACGCGGGAGGAGGGAATCTTGGAGGATAACTCATGCATGGTAATCGCTGTACCATTACCGGATGCAGGGGTTGTTGAGTTACATGCGTATTTGGTGATTGCATGAAATTAGACGGAAATTTATCACATCTCATGTGTTTGTCAAATATCGGAGGGTATCTGTCGAAACTAGAAGGTGGTTTGTTTATAAGCGGTGGAACTACAGGAGGAAACACAGAACCGACACTTGAGGTTTCTTCAGTTGTTGATTCTTCTGACAATAAAAGTTGTTCATTAATTTCAAATCCAAACCTGAGTTCCGTAGGTAACTCACTATTCTTTGTAATATCTGATAAAGTTTCGTCTAACAATATAACCGCAGGCCTTGAAGTTTTTTGTTTATTTGATGTTTGTGATTCTACTTTTTGTACTTGATCTTTATCTAAAGTAGAATTTTGCTGTTTCGGTTTCTTACATTCGGAATCTTCTTGTTGTTCTTGTTTTGAACTTACAGAATATATATTCCCTGATTTAGCCATTTCATGTTTAACATTGATATTCTGTTCTTTAGTGGCCTTTATTGATTTTTCATTTTTCGTTAATTTTATAGCATCCAAATCAATATTTTGCACTTCTTGCATTGATTTTGGATTATTTACAATATTAGTTTTTTGTGACTCAACTTCATCATTTGAACTAATTCCTGGACTATTTTTATTTTCACAGTGGGTATTAGAATTTTCAATATTTTGTGCCTTTTTTGGATTTTCATCGTGGAAAGTGTACCCAATTTTTTTAAAATGTTGATCTTCGTGCGATGCTTGAATTTGTACATTTTGATTATTTTGAGCGCAACTTCCTCCTCCTCGGCGTGCTCGTGGATTGTTACACCTTGCATTTATAACCATATCTTTATTACTATTAGAATTATTATCAGAATCAGGATTACAATTTGTTACTATATTGGTGAGTTTTGATGGCACTGTGTTCGTTACTGAAGTTTCGCTCGATGTTGTGCTGTGATTATTAAGGCTCACAGGTTTTTGTTCTTGTTGTGTTAAATTTTGACGCATTTTTTCAATATCTTGTACATATTTAATAACCTGAATATTTTTATTAATAGCTTCTTCTTGAGCCTCTGCCTTTTTTCTTTCCGTTGAATTTTTCATTTTCGTCAAAGTCGGTGAAGGTGGTTTTTCGAAACTTAGATTCAAAAGATGATTCGAATGGGTGAAGTTATGTTGCCTCGTTTTCCTATCCGAGTGTTGTAATTCGTCTAAACTAGGATAATAATCTTGAGGAATCTTATCTGGTTCTGAAGGTGTCTTAGGTGGCACACTAGGCCAGGAAGATGTATTTAACATGTTTGGAACTATTGTAGACATATTTAATACCGAATTGTGAGTCATATTAATAGTTGCCATGCGTGCAATGTCCGCGTAACTTGCTTGCGGCGTTCCGCCTGATGAGGTAGCTATTTTTGATAAATTATGTTTGGACGTGTTTGATGTAACTGGCAATGAATGGACAGAATCAGAATCACTACTATCTGATTTATCACTGTAAATAATAATTATTTTAATGTAATTAATGAAATCTTCCATGAATCTACAATCTAATAAATTCTATCTTCCAAACTTATTTGTAAAAGAAATTATGTAAAAGAAATTAAAAAGAAAGTTGTGTTAATTACCTTGGTGGCATACTACTTGCTGATTTTCTTCTAAGTTCTGGAGAAAGTGGTGTTCTATATTCATTAGGAAATCCTCTGGAATTTTGGAGATAAGATCCGGACGTTGTTAAATTCTGTGCTCTACTTCCACTGGAACTTCTTCTCTGTTTTTTACTTTTCTTTTTTTTCGTAACTACCAGGAATTCTGTTTCATGTTCAGGTTCTGGATTGATTTTTTTATTGGAATTTCGACGACTAGCATAATCATCTCCAGTATCATTGCAATATATAGACTGACCTTCTTCCGTGCCCCAAGATCTTCTATCACCGCGACTATCGATAGCTGTATCCCCCGTACTTCTTTGTTTTGCACGGCGTAACGCAACGTTGATCGTACCTGTTTAAACGATAAACAATCTTCGTGAACTTTCATGTTGTTGTAATGATACTTGAATAACAAACTCTTATAATCACCGCTTACCATGTTGACTCGATATACTACTGGCACCACTAGAACTAACACTTTTTTCTGTAGTGAGGTCTTCGAGTTTAGTTTTAGATATTTCTTCAAGAGAATTAGACTTCTGTAATTTGGCAGGTAACTGTTCTCTTTTAGTATCTTTTTCTCTGCTTCTTGGTTTCGCTCCTGAATTAGTTTTTACTCTCACTGGATTACCTGGCTTCCCTTTTTTACTTTTTGATTCTTTATTTTCAATAAAATTAATTAAACTGTCAATATCGTTGTCATTGCGATGTCCTTCAACATTTTCAGCACTGTATACAATAACATTAGGTTCTTGAGTATGTTTTCTTCTAGGCTTTTTTCGTTCTCCATTATAACTTTGTACTGGATTTCCATTTTCATCCAAAGATTTCTTTTCTCCAGATCCGGTAGTATGCGCTGTGTACCTCGAGCCTTCTGTGCAAAATTTATATATTTTAATTAAAAGCTTCAATAAACCTTAACATTATAATAACAAACATTACATAAGCAAAATATATTTTTAAATTTGTCTTTTACAATGTAGATTTATTTAATTATTCATTGTCATAATATCTTTATGATAAATAATATTTAATAATTTTGGTATATCACCTACCCATTGTAATATTTTGTGTTTGTAAAGATGCAGACATCATGGAGCATAAACTTGGTATTACTTTACCCTGACTAGTACTTGAACTATTTGCAGTTCCACTAATACCACATTTCACGCTATTGAAAGTTTGAAAAGAAAGAGCTCCAGTTACCTCTGTACCATTAACAGATATTTTTGATTTATCTTGTTTTCCACTATGTTCACGGAGAGAGAAATCTATAGTAGTATCCACAGGAGTTTGAGCTATATCGAAAGGAGTGCGTGATATATATTGAGGTCTATGCGGTTCGATAATTTTCATTTCAATTCCTTCATCATCTTCTGTATCTAAGGAGTGAGGTCTTTGAACCCCACTTATAGCGGATCCCACATTCCTTTCACTAATAGTACCCACCTGAAATTGTTAATTAAATAAGAATAGATAAGTATAAATAAATAAAAAACGTAACACATATCATTTATTGTACTAATAATATATGAATTTACCTCAGCATCACCTAAATCAATCACCATGTAATCTGATTTATATTCTGGTGGTGGATTATCTGATTCAAGCATTTCATTTGTCCCGTATTTTCCTTTATTACTTCTTTTCACTTCGACTTCAGTTTCGCATAAATCCTTTTTCGTATCCTTTTTCTCTTTTTCTTTTTCTTCCTTTTTAATATTATTATATGATGGTTTGTCTAAAGATTTGGATTTTTCTTTATTGGTCCAGTCATATGCTGTCCTTTCCTCACAGAAACCCTTCTTTAAAAAAAAATATCGTTATATTGTTTATATAAGTAATTATTTCAAATAAAATCAATGAGGAAAATATATATAGATAAATATCAACTGTAATTATCAATATATTTTTTAATATATATATTGAATAAGATATATATATATTACATACCTTTTTATCAAATAATAAGTCTAAATTAGCCAATGAAGCAAGACTGTGTGCATTAACATTTGAGGGTAATGAACCTCCTTCTCTTTGTCTTGCAGATACACTAGGTCCTGTATATTTTTTATTTTTTCTTCTACTTCCTCCGTAAGTATGGCTAGAGCCAGATGTCAAATAAGCAAAACTACTATCAAATTCTGAAGCAATGGGTTGTGCTAAATTTTGCAATGATCCTCCATGGGTCAATCTCTCAGATACAGAGTCTCTTTTATGTCTCCTACGATTTGAACCAGGTAAGCAACGTGAATTAGTTATTATTCTACGACCTTCTTCAGTTTCATCAGCTTCTGCTTCTTGAAGTAATTCCTAAAATATCATTAAATTATTATTATAATAAAAGAAATGGAAATATCAGTATGCTTACTTTAAAAAGACTTGATTTTCCTTCGCGATCTTTGGGACACTTATAAGTTATGGCTTCATCCAACAGTGCACGTAATTCACCTTCATTTAATGTAGACAAAGTAGCTGGTTCTTCCTAAAAGTTACAATAAAAAGGAAAGTTTAATAGTTGTGTATTATAAATATATGTAACATCATTATTATATTTTATATATACAATTTAAATGAAAAAATGTCTTTATAAAAAATTCATAAAATAATGTATTAAGTGTAGTTATAAATCTTTATATCTTCAAGAAGATATACAGTTGCAAATACAATATATTCAAATATATATATTGAATAAGAACTATTATATAAATTAGAATGAATTTTTGAGCAAATAGATTCTTTTTATATAATGTGAAAATAATATTAAATTTTAAAAAATAGATATATAAATTAATAAGTTTTATATCTAATTTAATTAAAATACATATATTATAAAATCTAAACTATCTAATGTTTAAGAACACTTTGTTTGTAACCTATACATGGTGTAGAAACATGTTTGGCAATGTAGATTCAAATATGGAAAGTATGCCAAGAGTTCAATCCAAACTTTAAATGTAAACCATAAGTAGCAATAGACCCAAAGATGTACTAAGAAACTAGAGAATATTCAAAATATCAGAGTATCATAGATTATTTTATTACATTATTTATTTTATACATTACTTTTTATTAAATTATTATTAGCTTTCCATTAAAATCTAATAATTATAACTATATAATTATAAAATATATATAACATTTGGAATAATAATAAATGTACATTTAATTAAATATTTATAAATGAAAATTCTATAATTCTATTGTTACAATTAATAAATATTGTATAAAAAATAAATGTTATTTTACAGTATTTATATTATTATGTGTTATATTGAACACCATAGCATAAACTAAACCACAAGATAAGTATAGACATAGATAGATTCAGAGAATGAATTTAAGGTTTCACTTATTGGATTTTATGAAGAAATATAGAGACCACATAGAAAAAAGTATATTAGGATAAATGATGTACACTAATGTCATGATTAATACTACATATCTACATATATTATATACATATATTGTTTCAATCATGTTAATTGCATATACTTTGTTTCTTATTTCTTTCTTTAAATTCTATAATGTCGGATGGATCGTTAATGTATGATGATTAAAATCCTTATTATCAAGTATAATATATATGTATATTTTCTTCATTATCTTTAAAATACTAACCAATGCATGTGAATAATATACAATATTATTATACTAAAATGTACACAACTGTTGTGTATATAACAGCAAAAAAATTATAAGTCTATATAGACTTTTATTTGATTTACTTACAAAACACTGCATTAATATTATCATCAGCAGAATATTTTTCACCTATAGGCTATAAACAAAGTAAGAAAATATTGTAAGAAATAGTGCATAATGTGTCATTTATTTTTCATAGTAATTTGACAAACATTACCCTGTGATAACCTAACTAGCTTCATTCAAAGCGAAATATCTTATCAGAATGGCTGCCCACACAAAGAGAAAAAAATGAAAAAGAGAAAAAAATTGGCTACAGCTAGTTTTTGAAAATTTCAAACAGTATACAAGTACTGCCGAAAAGATAAAATATTTAGTAATAAATTTTTACTAAAATTTTACTAAAAACTTTTGTTAAAAAAGAAACTAAACTTTTGTTAAAACAAAATTACAACTGTTTTCAAAATATGCCGTTTTCATAAAGATAACAAAACCATTGCGAACTAATTGACCGTGAATCGTCATAATACACAATGAAATACTTTATACGTTTTCGCAGCTAGGTTAATAATAAACTCTTATCATTCGTTGCGAAAAAAGAAGGGAAAAAAAGAGAAAAAACAGAAAGAAAGAAAAAAAGAAAGTTATCGTTCGTTTCGCAGTGTTGAGTAATATCCCTCGAAAGGAAAGAAAAAAAAATACATGGTTTCGTACGAACAATACAAACCAATCGTCTTTGAAGATTCAGAAAACTGTTAATGAATACTCGTAAGTCCTTGGAAATGCGAAAAGGATAGCCAATAGCGAGTTTACCTTCGGTTGTAAATTAAAATAGGACACACACCAGGAATGAAGTTTGGGCTTGTCCAGAGATCGATAGGGGGTCGCGATTAGCTAATTGAGACACGAGATACCGGGGTGACTTACAGACGAAGGAAAAATCTGCTGGGCAGTGCCGGCACGGAATTTATATTTTTAGAGGGCACCTGGGTCGGCTGCAGTCGTCTCTGCTCCGTTGAACTGCAGTCCTACAGTATACCACCGTTACGTAGAGACTTTGCGCATTTGAGTATACGATAAACGTAGCTGACGATATCCTATCACTGTTCACAAGAAATATTATCGGCAGTATCAAAAATACAGTACCGATTTTAAATGCTATTGTGACGAGCGGGCGCGGCGCGCTCTTCTCACCATGGCCGCCGCCATTACACTGAGAACACGGCCATTCCAGGATCGTAATAACTGAGGGCCCCTATTCCTTATTCTTTATCAATCTATATCGTGTATTGTGTACTTAAAAGGAGTTGTATGAATTTAAAAAAAAAATGTATACAATATAGATACGATTTTTTACATTATACGAATATATACATTTATATAAATAAAACTTAATAACATAAATGATTATGAAAATACACAACAGTATTGTAAATGTCCGTATAACTATATATATATATATATATATATATATATATATATATATATTATTTTTGAAATAATATTTCATTTTGTAAACTAAATTGTATAGAAATGTGCTAGGATCTCAATTATATACTACTTTTTTTTATTATATTTGCTTTGACAGGCTTAGGTGCAATTTTTTTTATAATAAAATAACAAATATGTATATTTGAAATATAAATATTTTATCATATAATATATGATAGTAGAATCAATAATATAAGTTATACCCTTAATATTTTTAGAATATATATCTGATAGTAGTCATTTATACATAATCTTAAATATTTTTCATGTTATTTTCTTGCATTAAGATATGGTATATATTTAGTGAAATTCATGTATGTTTTATGATGTTATACTAAAATAATTAATTAGTTACTTTAATACAAACACTTATATAAATTATAGGTTGATAACTTTTAAATAAATTAATCGTATCATATTTGATTAGTTCTAATTAAACTTAAAATTAACAATAATAAATTAATATAACTGTATAGTAGTTGTAAGATTTGATTTTAGAAAAATTTATTATTGTAGATAGTAATCATTATAAGTTTTGAATTAGTGCAATGAATTTGAGATATATATATAATATTTATTATTAATAATAATTTGTAGATAAAACAATATTGAAAATTAAATTTTGAACTTTAATTATATCATTTGAATGAATTTTGAAAGAAATTGAAATTTTCAATGATATTAAAATAAATTTTAATATATATGTATGTCGTATATTCTTTTCTAGTACAAATAATTAAAATGACCTTGTAGTATTGCTTATTCCATTAACACACATCTTAAACAATTTCTAAACCCTTGTATTTTTAACTCACCTGCTTATTGTCAGAGGTAATACAAGTCGGTGCACTTTGAGTTGAATCTGAATTAGTATCAGTGTTCGTTGAAGCACATTCTGCATTTGAACTCTGGTTACTAACAGTCTCAACACCTACCACTAAATTCTCAATATTATCTCTTTCATTAGAGGTCTCACTATTGTTATTTTCAGAAGCTTTGTCAGGTGCTACCGGTTCTTGACGATGTTCTGGCCCTGGGGCCATTTTGATCGAAATTGACAGCGTTGTATCCGCTGTACTCATAGTTTCATCATTTTTCTTTGGTTGTTCTTAAGGTCTACAGACCTGTTTTACTTGATCACAGACGACAATCTGGAATTCTCGCATATCATATCAGGTAAATTGTTTTCTTTTCTTGGTTTTGTTTATTTAATTTATGAAAACATCACGTCCATGTAAATGAAGGCATTTTGCACTATGCCGATGTCACGTTAGGTTAATCCTAATCGATTTAACCATTCGAAATTCAACACATTTATTAATTAAACTCAGGAACAGTACACGCATAAACAACAATGATTATCTGTGTTCAAATTGTAAGATTCAATTGATGATTTTTTCAATGTATTCGGTTTTACGCGCGTACCATGCGCGTTAGAAAATTAACAAAAATGGCACCGTCCACCTTCTAATGCCGTGACTGTCGATCAATTAGAGAACTGTTGTTTTTCAATTTTTCTTTTACTGCTTCCCGTATATTTTCAATTAATTCACATAGTATTTTCTGTTTATGTTCACAATGAGTATGAAAAGTGTAACTCCTTCTCGCAGATTAATATCAACGATTTTATCGTTGTTGAGGTTATTTCAGATCTACTTGTCAGCCTCAACTACAGTTGTTGACTGGCAGAATACAGTATATACTTCAACAAATTGAAACACGTACGATGTTTGCTGTATGAACTGGTGATTAAATATTTATTTTGCGTTCAAATCATTTATCAGAGACGCAAAAACGATGGAAAGATCTATTCCTTCACTTATTGATATGTTCATCTGAAATTATTTGTTGCTTTTCCACAAGAAATAAAACGTAAAACGTACAAAACTGCAATTTGACCGTTTTTCTTTGGCAACTAAATTTTAGACATTTAAATTATTCGATTCATGCCGGAATTATAACAGCAGATGTGTACATTAGAATGTAAAATAGAAAATGAATGGAATGCTTTCTGTAGCATCTAGTAAAATTTCACTTGGTTTGCAGAAAATAGTAACTATCCTCGAATGACATGACAAAGTAGTTCTTTATGCCTTTACAATTGATTGTATCGAAATGCGTCAAAGAAGGTCCAATTTTGGAATTACAAATCGTGGTTGTTAATCGTCGTAGTTCGGGGTACTCATAAATTCAAAATGGCCGCTGACTGATATTGAAATGCACATTTTTTTTTCTCACGTATATGTTGCTTGCAAAATTTTCTTTATACGAAATGCAATGTTATTGGCAACGTTGTTGTAACAGCGTATGTATGGAAGACGCGAAAACGTATTTGTCCAAAACGACGACACTGTTTCTGGCATTGCTTGTACATATACCAAACAAGTATATAGTTTGTTCTTGCTATTATTTCGTCGTGTATAAGCCTTGGAAGACACTAAAAATCACTTTTGAAACATTTCACTGACAACTAAGAAACGTCACACGAAGTCACAAGTACCTGATCAGATCATTGAAGCATATTCCAAAATCGTCGGCGAATTATCGATCGCATAATGTTACTTCTGGCTTGTGCACTTTCCCGACAATGGCACTAAAACGACACGAGAAAGATCTTTCGAATCAAAAACTTACGATTTTGAAGTAACCGAGACAATCTCACTAACGAGATTTATTTTAAAATACAACATTAATTGTATTCTAGTAAATGGAAAGTAGTCCACCCGAAACTTCATTGCACGACATCTGAAATCCAACCGTACGGTTAATCAGTTTTACTACTAAAACATTTCACTTAGCTTCACTATTGTTCAATCAATATTATTCTTAGTTAATCACATCAGGGGGAAAAGTTAAGGAAAACTGACGTAAAACTGTACCGACAGTTTTCTCGCGACACAATAAACGATTGCTTTTGCGCAGAGAAACGGCGGACCAGCCGTTTAGCCTCCGAAAATGTCGTCTGGCTTCAGGAGCGTAACTATGTGTCAAGACATCTTTTTCACAACTACGATTTTTTTTTACGTATTTAAAATAGTCTTCATTGAAACAATTTGAAGTGAATCATCTAAAATAAATCGTTATTATTTTGGAAAATAATATATTACATTGTCGTTCAAATTTATTCGGATGCTTTTAATTTAATTACAACAAAGAAAGTTAAAAAAAAATATATAATATTTCTCGCTCTAAATGTTATATAGTTAAATAAGATTTGTATTTCATAAAAATTGTGTCCTTTTTTTATTTATAACGTCATATAAAGCAAATAAATACGGGTGAAAACATTAATAGGTACAACACTATTGTACTTGTGTGACTGCTATATGTGCGTCATCAAGGATCGATATATCTCGAATCTCGAACCGATACGACTGTCGATTCTACTAATCCATTGACGTTATAACTCCTTATTTTCCATTCTACAGTAATACAGATTAAACACAGACGGTATGTACAAGTGTGGTTAATTGTAAAATTTATAATTTAAACGTAAGATACGTTTTATTTAACATAAACGAGAGTGTATAACAGATAAATTTTTACATTCAGTTACAGATAACGAGTTCTATTACTAGTGAAATAATCAGAAGCGGCAAAATGACGGAATCTGAGAATATTTTCTTGTTTGTGCCCAACATTATTGGTAAATAGAATTTAATTCTAACATTCTTATGACAATTTGAATCTAATTTTCAATTTTTTATACACAAAAGTATTGTGTGAATACTTTTTAAAACTAAAATAATTACAAAAAATTTATTTATACTTTATGTTATCAAGTAGTTAGCAATGTTGCTTGTGTAATTCATTTCTTAATATGGAAAAAAAATAGTAAAGATTGTAAATTGAAAACAAGAGATTTATTATTTTTATCTTTAAAAAAATATTTTGATAAGTAAAATACTATCTTAAAAATATTTATCTTGTATGATTTTCTTTTATTGCAACACATATTTTATAATCTTAAATTTGTTATATTAACGAACAGATTGATACTTATATAATACATATTTACATGAATTTATCACGTTTGATATATAAATGGTTTTTATAATGATTAAATATTATTTTTCTTTTTATATTTTACGTGTTAAAAAATATAAAGTTTATCGGCTATAGAGAATATAATACAAAAAAGACTAAAAGCATTGCACTTAAAAGGCTTCCTATATTGATCTATAGTGATTCAAAGACTGGTTTTATGTAACTATTCACTATATTTGAAATAAAAATAAAAGTTATTCAATTGATAAGACAAGGAAATATGTTATAAATATATTAACACTATTAAAATTATAATAAATTAAAAAATATGTAAAAATGATATAATTAATGATAATAATAATAATAAATAATATATGTGTATATATATATATATATATATATATATTAACAGGCTATGGCAGAGTGATTTTGGCTATTATATCTTTTTATTTTATGACAACTAACCATATTATTGCATCATGGTGTTACATTATTAGTGCACTATTAGATGCAGTGGATGGTCATGCAGCAAGATATTTTAACCAAAGTACCAAATTTGGTGGTATGTTAGATCAGTTGACTGATCGTATTGGTACCATGTGTCTTTTAGCTACATTGTGTATGTTTTATCCATCATATTCATTCTGGTTTCAATTAAGCATGGCCATTGACATTAGTTGCCATTGGATATACTTGCACACGTAAGAACAAACTTTATTCAAATGTATTTAATATTGTCACCATACAAAAATATAAGAAAACATATTATAGATCACTTTTGCAAGGGAAGACAAGTCACAAATTTATTGATATGTCTGAAAATTCAATTATGAGAATGTATTATACTAATCGTACAGTCTTATTTATTATGTGTGCTGGTAATGAAGCCTTTTATGCTGCATTATATCTTCTTTACTTTACCCAAGGACCTACTTGTAAGTTATTATTTCTTATATATATATATATATATATAAGTGATGATGAATATTGTAAAATTTGTATTCTTATTTCAGTTCTTGGTATAAGTTTATTTAAGTTGGTAATGTATCTTTCTGCACCTATAGCATTTATCAAAGCTGGTATCTCATTGTTACATGGATATGTATCCTGCATTAATTTAAGCATTATTGATCTCAAGGAAAGACAAGAGCGTTTAAAAGTAAATTAAGTTTATTAAATATTTAATCAAAATAAATGTGATTGAATGATCTTCCTAAATTATATATATAATTATATTTGTGTCAGTTGATCTAATTAAATGTATCACATTTGAAGTTAAAAATCAAATTATTTTAACATAAAGTAGATATATGATGCTAGTCATTATTGAATTTCTATTTTAATAATAACAAGCATATTATAAATATTATATGTTATATTCCAGAATAGTTAAAAGTCTAAGATATTTAAACAAATATCAGTACAATAGATCTCATTATATTTTTCTATTTAATAAATATATTTTTGTGTGATACATAAAATTCAATGATCTTTTGACAAGTTTTTTTTTTAGAGTAGCATTAGAATATCTATAAATATACTAAATATTGGTTTTTAAATATTTTAATGTAATCTATTAAAAATATATTTAATATATTATAATTTTATATGTATATTGTATATCGTACATTTTTCTTGTACTTCATAGTTTATTAAGCATTATGTGTCTGTAATGTATAAATGAAGCAAAAAATGTATATAATTCAAAGAAAATATTTAATAAATATTTTTGTCTCTTATGTAATATTAACATTATCTTTATTGTACCATAATCATTAATACAAAATATTATAAGCACATCATATCAATATTATATATGAATAAAGAATATAGCACAAATCATATCATTTTAACATATATTAAAATTAATTATCATTAAATATTTATAATTACATATATAAACGTATTTTTTCATCATATGTGTTAATTCATCTGTTGTTACAAAGATTTTTATTTATTGTAAAGATTTACCAAGTTTTCAGTAACACAAAGAGTAAATGATTATTTATCACGTTAAAAAAATTTATATAAAAGCGATAGTTAAAGGTCAAATAAAAAGTAACATAGAAATGTCTAAAATATTATATCAATACATGTAATTTACTACTTCTATGGAAAAATTTATAAAAAAAATAAATCAATACAATATCAACACATATATATATAAATATATATGTATAAATATCATTTGTTCAACGTGATATTTATAACGTAGCTATTATTACTATCAATACGTTCTGCTAAATCATTATAGAAACAACAGATAAATTATACAATGTGACACGTGTTTTCTTCAATAATAATAAAATTCTAAAAAATATCTGCAATATACGTCTCTATTATAATGTCCAATAAGTTAATGCGGCTAATTGTACTACAAATTTACAATATACGACATTACTTAAATGACAAAATAATCAACTAACCTCAAAAATTTCGTTCTCATTCCCCCATCATGACCAGTCATGTTTCGGCGCCATGTTAACACTTCAAACATTCGCGCATGTTGGAAAGTTCAGAAAATTCGTGCGAATTTCTTCTTGTCGTTAAATACTCTGAAATGAAACTTTCACCAACTACGCTTAATAATATGAACAAAAACGTCTCACTTGGACAATGTTTATAGTTTACACTGCATTGAAATACACGAAACAAAGTACAATATTTATAAAAACAGATGAGAATTCTTCACCGGCTTACTATGGGATGATTCGCGACACGACAGCGCCAATGTCGTCAGCTGCCTATAAAATGGCGGGTTTTTGCCCGCTTTTGAATTTGCGGCTAACCATCATATCCTGTTCAAGTTAATTTTAAATATCCTATATAAAAGTATAGATTAAACTTCAGATTATACGATATATAGTAATGAATGATGACTATGATTTTCACGCATCAATTTATATCTCTTGTAAAAGCTAATAGTAATTGCGAATATTTTAGATTCTGAAAACGAGTATAATACTTTTAATATGTAAATTAATATTTTCGATTATGATGTTTTAAAGCTTATATTTTTGTCCAAATGTTATGTGTAAATCAATACAATAAATTTTTGAAGGAATAAAATGTTGAAATATGAATGCTATATTTTTTTTATATTTATTTCTCGATTTCTGATTTTTATAATATTGAACATTTATTGTTATTATTATCACATAGTCTCAAGTTTCAGTATAAAAATATTATGACTACAATATTGTTGTATATATTGATATATAGCAAAACAGTTCTGTATAAAATATGCAAATATTATGTTCGTTGCATACTTCAGTTACTAATCTTAATGTTATTATACAGTATGAAATGAAAAATTTATAATATTAATACAGAAAAAAAGACACAAAAAAACACACAAACAAAACACAGATTAGACCAAAATTAAGGAATGATTAAATTGTTCACAATAATTTACATCTCACGTAATACAGTTATGAAATTTTCTGCAAAATTTAAATCTACTCTTGAAGGATACAGCAATTTCATATTACCTTCCATATCTACTACTTTTACTTGTTCTACAACTAATTTATTATAAGTCGAAGCATTTTCTTGTTCTGACAGACATCCCAAACCAAGGGTAATTATTTCCTTTAAGAATTGGTCTAATACATTTCTAACAACAACAAAAAAATTATGTTACAATGTAATTACGTTCATATAACATTTAAATTTTGTATTAATAGATTTGCTTTTTATCTAATAGAAATAAATAAGATGAAAAGCAAATATTAAATGTTATTAATAAATTATGTTACCTGCAAATCTGATATGACGCAGCACTAGTTACTTCTATTAGCATTGCTTGAGTATTCATTGACATTTTTGTAATATCACTGTTTGTTATTGGTGGGAATGATATAACTTGTCCTGAAGCATCTAATAAACAAGGAAACATAGGTTTACCTTCTAATAGATAAAGGTATTTGTGAATACCAGAATATACGTTGCGTTTCTTTTCTTTTCTTAAATTATCAGCTTCAGTTTGTAATTGTTGAAACAATGCAGAACCAGTATAAACTTTATTACGCATTAACGGTTTTATTTCTAATTCATTTGGTAGTTTCGCTGTGTATGTTAAGTCTCCTATAAACATTAAACATGATATTATCAGAATGTAGTTTTATATATACAAAATTGGTTTTCTGTTATATTTACCAGAAGTAATTAATTTTAAGTCATGTGTAGCAATAGTAGCTGCATTTCTTTTTTCACATATACCATCGTGTAATTTAGTTTGAAGTTGAATAAATTTTTTGAAAGTATCTTCTGTAAAGCTCATATTTTTAACAATACAAGCTGCAATATATGGTCTGATATTTTTTATATACTTTGTAATTTTAATTACTGGCGTGTCATTTGTTACTTTTAATACTTTCAACTTGTGTGTCAAAACATCCATTATATTAGCATTATTTTCACTCTCTGACAATTTTTGTACTTTCTTTCCTTTTTTTGATTTGGTATTGATAGAACCATCTTGTTTACGACAATGTAACTTGATATATTCTAATACCTGTTTACTATGGCACTGGTCGACTAATTTTGATAATCTTTTATCGATTAATGGGTTTTCCTTTAAATCAAGTTCTTTAAGCTTGTTACAATCAGCTATCTCACCTGGGATGACTGTGATGACAAAAATAATAATTAAATCAATATTTTACGTATAAGATCTTTTTTTTACTCAAAGAAGGATTACCTGAAATCAGATTGCTCGCAACATTTACTATTTTCAAGGATGGAAGTTGATTTATAGTCACAGGAATTTCTTTTATTAGATTTCCATTAACATAGATTTCAGTGAGATGAGTCAATTCTGAATAACATACGTCAGGAAAGATTTCAAACTGGTTGTTTGAAAGATCCAGTACAGTCAACTTAACATTCTTAATTTGCGACGGTAAGGATGTCAGAAGATTCGAATTCAAATTCATAGTTGTTAACTGTGGAAGTTTACCGATTTCATCCGGTAAAGACGTTAATATGTTTCTAGAGCAATCGAGGATCTTTAGCTTTTCCAATTTCGCGATTGTACTAGGTATTTTCGAAATTTCGTTCGAATGCAATACTAGTGTCGTCAAATTTTGTAATTGTCCTATTTCTTCTGATATTTCTTGCAAACATGTCTGCGTAATATTCAAGTAATTCAAGTGCTGCAGGTTAAACAAAGACTTATCAATGCCTCTTTTTTGAATCAATTCAGAAATTGATGGGCCAGACAACACTAATTCGTGTTTATTCTCTGCAGCAGCAGTTTTGACGATATGCCACGAATTATCGAGCGTCATTATTAATAAACATCAGCCGAATTTCTACGAGTGAATGGTTACTATCACTTGTGTCGTTTTAAGGTTACTTGCCGGGTTATTTAGTTTGAAAGCGTGCATTTGATTAGAACGACATCTATGTATGCACGTAACAATTTAAAAGTAACAATAGCAAAAAGCAATATGATGTGATAATGTATGTAAAGAGATTTAATCATTAACTAACTAGGATAGACCGGACAACCAATTGTCCTGTTTTGTATTAAATAAATCATCCTTTAGTAATATATATATATATATATATATATGTATGAATATATCTCGTCCATGGTACGAGAGTAGATACTTTCTTAATCTATTGTAAATAATAATAGTGATATTTATCTAATATTTTATATCATTTTACAAATTAAATCTTTGGAAAAAATTTCTGAGAGAAGAAAAATTATTATATGATTAGCTTATTCTCAAATAGCTTATTTAAAAGAAATATTTTTTAAAAAATTAAGAAAGTCTAATTTTCATTCTTAATTACGTCGATACATTAAAGGATTAATCGACTTATCAAACATTCTTTTCATTAAATCATAGAAACTTCATTTTATCGCCTCTTCCTTCGGTAATCGTTCTTGAATTTTGAAATTGTCGACCTATATGTAAATGCTTCTAATAAATGCAACTTATCGCATGGAAGTTTAGGATTGCAACTATCTCGTAAGTAAAATAGGGAAAAGGCTATCGCGTAGAAATTTATCTTATGACACGATTTGAACAAATACGTTCGTATATATTGAACCGGTTTTAAATGTTTTTCACCTTGATACAATTCCCCTTATCATAGGCGAGCAATAACCTGACTTAGAACTGGGAAACTAATTATTTAAATTTTTATCAAAACGCCGCGAACTTTTGTACGTGACAAGAAGGAATGAAAACACCGTTTTACGAAATAATAATTGTGTAATATGAAGATTTTGACCATTCTGAAAGCAGATAAATATTCGATCACACTTGTGATTCATTGACACGTTTAAGATGCCTTTAATAGTTATAGCGACTTCAATGAAAAAGAATTAACAGACACGACTATCATTATATGCGATGACTTTGATATAATGTTCATAGCAAAAGGAAAAAGAAGTATCGTAATACCCATAATGGATAGCATGGTACGAAGAAAGATGTTATATTACTGACCTTCGAAGTTTATAGTCATCGTTGCGGAGAAACTGGCAAGGTTCGTAGGAAATATCAAGTAGCGATGATAGGAAGGATCTGTCTAGCAACATTTGCATTTGAAAAAAATGCGAAGGAGGATGTTAATTTCGGTGTGAAAGATCGTTTAGAACAGCATGTAAATAATATCTTACTACCTCAAGTGACAATGCCAACCAGAATTCAGTCACGGCTTTCCTTCCGCATTTGCAAATAAGCATTTCTGATCTTTTATATTCCCAGTGGATTGACTCGCTCATGTCATTTAGAAAGGGAAGTCAATTGGTGTATAGTTTATTTTTGGAATTAGAATGATTTAAACCGACTTCATTTTTTATTAATTTCTTAATTTCATTATCTAAGCATAGGATTAATATTTAATTTCATTATTCATGTTAACAAGAAAGAAAGGACAAGTAATGATAATTCCAAGATAAATTTACAAAGCGGTACATATAGGTTTTTTTGTACTTCCCAACTTGTGCTTTATAAATTTGATCAATATGGTTCTTTTTTCAATGGCAACAAATAACTTTGTTTTATAGTTTGAATTTATATACTTCTGCGATTGTTTATTCTTTTATATTTTGTATTTGTTTTCAAAATTTCAGATCATTGATTAATTTAATTCAGAAGAGTCAATCTAATCGCATGACAATTATATATTTTACATATACCTTCTCTATATCATAAATTACAGTAAAATATAATAATCTAAATTATAATAAAATAAAGTAACTAAACTGATTTATTAGTACTTTTTATTTTCATTTCAAATCAAGCGCGTTTTATACTTATTCACTCTTATTGAGAACTTGGTAACAATCTTCGCAAACAACTCAACTAATTTTACCACCCAACGTCTTCTTTATGATACTTACACGATCGATTGTAAAATCGGTTTACAGAGTCGCCAAATATTATTTGTTACTTCGTCAGCATTACTCACAATATCACTCCTATTACTTTCCCATGGATCATCATCCTATACGTAAAGTAACATATGTACGGCTGTAGTGGAAGCCTTCGAGGAACCGGGCCGGCAAATCTCGACTTCCTGTTACCCAAAGTCCACGGTTATCAGCAAACGTCCCCGATCGCTTCCGTATTGAGCGGAAGCATCGAGCAGATCCACGGGTGGGGTTCCTTAGGTGGGTATAAAGTCACGAAGAACCGGCCGATTTTCGTCAGTGGAATCGATTCGAACAGCAGCGTGGGCCCATTCAAGTGTCCTTTTCCCCAAAGGGATTCACCTGTCGAAATGAAACGTTGCTCCATCGTCTGTTCTTTCACATTTACTTTACTGACTTCCGTCTCAGCTTGGCCGTTTTGGCGTCGAGACGTTCTAGACAATGCGGTTGACAGTCCTGACGGTGTGATCGCTCATCTGCAACACTTTGGCGAGATGCTGTATCGCAATCCGGACAATGAAACCGGTGCCGTCGTGGCGAACTGGCACGAGGGCTGGGACCGCAACCCGGAAGAATTGGGCAACTACGCGGAGGGTGATATCCTGTTTCCGCCTCAACTCGAGAAGAATGGCTTGAAAGCAGAAGCTGCGCGATGGCCCGGCGGTGTAGTACCATATATGATCAGTCCTTATTTCAGTAAGTGTACTGTTTATTTGTTTGTTCCTTGATTTATGCTAGTGACAAGGATAGTCTATGGTTTATTACGACAAATGGAACAAAGTTTTGTTAGATTTTTCGTTGATACAAAATGAAATAAATTTTCTGACGAATGATGCTTCAATAGTGGGAAAGAACAATCCAGCAATATGGTATAACAATTTATGATATTTTTACTGCGGTATTTCGTTAAACGAGTGTTTGAGAAAGTGAAGAAAGTGACAACATTTCGATGATAAAATTTAATTATATAATAGATACGGAGCAGAAGAACTTGATTTACGAAGCCATGAACGATTACCACAAGTACACGTGCGTTAAATTCAAACCGTATACCGGCGAGGAGAATGATTACATCAGACTCACGGCTGGTAATAGCGGTTGTTGGAGCAGCGTGGGAAGAGTCGGTGGTCGACAAGATGTGAATCTTCAGGTTCCAGGGTGTTTAGTGAAGAAAGGTACGGTGATACACGAATTGATGCACGCCATTGGATTCCTGCACGAGCAAAGCAGATTTGAGAGAGACGAGTACGTCACGATCCAGTGGTATAACATTTTGAACAGTAAGTGACCTGTGGTTGGAACAGAGAAGTTTTAAGTTGCAGTCATGATATATATATATATACTTGGAATAGATCGTGCATCTTCTATTTTTTACTTTTCATTCAAGAATCATAAACTATGTTGAATAAATAATTTGTATTGTTTTATTATGTAGAAAATTGTAGGATTGCATGAAATGTATTAGAGGAATATTAAGATTTAGAACAAGTTTTAATTTATAGAAATTGACACAATGTTTCCAAGTATGATCCCCTTTGTTGCCAATTAATTGAAATTTTTAATTTATTTAAATCTTATACTTCTTCACTTTAATCTTCTTCTATTATTTCATACACCATCGCAATGCTAGTTTAAATATCAATTTAAATTATTACCAGTTCAAGTAATAATAATTTAAACAACGTATCTCGAATACTGGTTACAAATTTTTTTCTTTGAACTCATTGATAAAGTACACTGATAAATAACAAGTAATGTGTCATTATCTATATAGACCATGCTGGAAATTTTGAGAAGGCTTCGAAGGAAACCACCGACGCGTTCGGGGTCGGATATGATTATGGCAGCGTAATGCATTATTCCGCAAACGCGTTTTCCAAGAACGGACGTCCCACCATAGTGCCAAAAGTGAGTAACCGAAATCATCAAGGTCCATAACTTTCTAACTTTAAATGAGTCTGTGAGTTTTGGAAGTCTTGTAATAACATCTTGATTCATTTCGATATCATATTACCAAGATGATAACCTGTTTCAAAGATCTTGTAAATCTGATCTTGACATTATATGAGTTTGTAAACCTTGGAAAAACAGATATACGATGGGAATTTCATACGTTTCATTAATTAAAAAAACTGGAAGATCTTAGTACGTGAAATTTGATGATAAATTATTTTTAGTATGAATTCCTTGGTTTCTTTATTCTTCGTCGTGACATTACATGTTCCTGTAATTTCTGCCCGTAATTTGTGCTAATATCTGGCGTTTTCAAACATTTGTAGCGACTATAATATTCAATCTTCTTGATTGCTACGTTTTTCATTGACCAAGGGAAGAGTTATCTCGTAAAGAAACTGTACATCTTTTCCTTTTATGCTTTTGGTGTAATTGCAGAAAAAATAATAACGTCATGAAATTCACGTTACGCCCACGATTTTGCATATCTCGTGGATGTCCGCAGGCCTTCTAACAATAAGTTTTGTTGGCGAAATATTCCAGGGTGTGACGAAGGTTCAACTGGGTCAGAGAGACGGATTCAGCAAGAGGGACATACAGAAGATCCGAAAAATGTACAAATGCAACAAACGCAGACGGAGCAGCTATTGATTGCCAGAAATGTGGTCGATCAAGTCATGAAGCTTTTTCACCGTAAGCGTAAAGAGAACCGTGAATCTAGTCCTTTACAATTAAGTATATATTTCGTTGCTTTTGAACGACGATTCAGCTTTGATTTGACCAAGGTTGATAAAAACAGAAAGTAGAAAGTAAATCGATATCGACGACGATGCATTGTGTATTCGGAAAAGAGCTTTTTTATCTATATGTGTGTGTGTGTCCTTGTGTGTATGAGAAAATATTTGTATTTATAAACAACAGTAAATAAATATTGTTAGATATTAATTGTAATTGAATGTATGATAAATAAATGAACGTTTTAAATACATGTCCTTCTTTCGATTATTACAACTAAATGTAATTTAGATTTGAATTAAAATAATAAAGTTAAAATTGTAAAATATAGTGCTTTTCAATATAGGTACACGTTTTATTTCCTCTCATAAAATATATCAAATTAATTAAATATTTTTCAATTGTACTGAATAATATTGATTATACATAATTTTTTTAAACAAAACTATGTATACATATATTCGTATGTCTGCACATACATGTCGATAACAATTATACATGTGCTCGTATGTTTTGAATTATTTTGCATGCTATTTAAAAGGATATGGAAACGAGAAAGAGAAAAAAATAAAAAAATGCATAAACGTGATAAGATGTGAAATTGTATGCATGTGTGTCTCCAATGTTTCCACGTTCTGCAGTTGTCCTGCTGGCCTTCTAGCATTGGCAAAATATTCTAGGGTAAGACTAAACGCGAACTGGGTCACAGAGATAAATTCAGTGAGAGAGAATATCCGAAAGATATATAAATGAAATGCCAGCAAAAGTGGCCATCGCATCGCAACTTGCAGGCGCCACCAATGTCACATTTACACGAATTTCCTTAATAATTTAAATGATTTGTTCATTATCATTTTATTATTCTTACTGTATTACTGTATTATTCTTACTGTAAATTTTCTTCAATACGAGTCACATGACATTAAAGAGTAACGAAACGTGTTATCCTTAACATTTTTCGTTTCAATTTCGTACCACAAATTTTCTCAAAACATCGAGGTTACTTCTGTTTGCTGAAAGTAAAAGTAAAACTGCAATAATTTATTTGTACCTGTGAAAATTTTTTAAACATTTGTAAATTACAATGAAACTGATTCTTTTTATTAATATTTAATGAGATAAAGAGACATCATTAGGATGTGTTTACGTTAAAAAATAAATAAAAATTTTTATTTGAAGTACTTCATCTCTGTTTAACGAATTATTATTTGGAGAAGTGATTAGCGGCTGTTGATATATCACTGATTGTGCTATTTATGATCAGGCATTTTGCAAGATTAAGATGTTGAAATAAATGTTTGTTTTTCAAGATTTGCATCTGAGCAAAGAACGTTAACGAAATCTTCATCTTAAATTAAGCGTTTGTGTAACACGCTATGCAAATAGTGTTTTTTCACGGTAACAGCGACGTACTTGACATATTTCGAATGTTGGTGTCGATGAACTCGACAATTCTATGCCGGATTATGATAATTTCATTAGCTATTAGTTATGAGAATCCTCTAAGAATATAATCATGCTTCTGGATATCGTGACTTTTATTAATCTATGCATTTGTTTGTGATGACATTATGGAATCAATTAGTGAAAATATAAATTTTATTTATTTAACGCATAGATAATTTTTTTTTGTCTAACAAGCAATAAACTAAATATTGGCGAAGATTGTATTATCATTTGAAATCAAAAGTTCCTTATCTTGAGCGTCCTTGATTACTTTTACACACGAAATTACTATTTCGCATTAGTCATATTATATTACGAGACATTAGTCACACCCACCTTTGAACATTATTAAGAAACATTTTTTCATTTCAAGGTAAGCCGTTTCTTCCGTGTATTATTATCTCTTTCAGTATATCTCACGTCAAGTCATTCATCAAATATTATTAATTTTATAAAGGTTTTCATTTCTGAATACTTCATTTAGCACATATATATCTATAAATTCGGATTTATAAATTCATATATAAATTTCCGTTCATTTATCCGTATGAAAATTCATAAAAGGTAACTTCTTTTTAGTTCTTTTCAAATTTTTCATAAAGATCAGTTCCAAATGCGCTTTTTGTATTTATCTTTATTTCGATGTCTGTGTGGGATTAATATGTGAGTAAATTGACACGAGAAAATTGGCAAATCTGATAATATAATATCTCGCCTTCGACATCTCAAAGAATAATTACATGACGAACGGATTGCAAAAAGAGCAGCAGAATGACGTGAAAACATAGCCGGAAGAACTGGAATCTTACACAGAGAGTGACATCCTATTTCCACTGGGAAATGAAAGGAGTGCTTGCAGAACGAATCTCGGTACATGGTGTGACTTCTTATGTTATCAGCTCTTTACGTTATTCTAGTCAAACTGCAAATCGT
The DNA here is from genome assembly GCA_036937485.2 of Tetragonisca angustula. Taxonomy (NCBI): domain Eukaryota; kingdom Metazoa; phylum Arthropoda; class Insecta; order Hymenoptera; family Apidae; genus Tetragonisca; species Tetragonisca angustula. Next base: position 1,590,088 of record JAWNGG020000007.1, on the reverse strand, counting down.
GAAGCATAAACGTGAGAACATAAACACAGGCTACGCAAAATCGTGAACATGATATTTATTGTTAAACTACGGATTTTTGTACATTTATGAGAAATTTAACCACAGAATGTACAGTGACGGACAAAGGAATGTCATAAAAGCCAAAGGATCCGTAATTTTATATTTAATATAAAAGACCAATGAATATATATAATATGCATTACAAAATAAAGCAATTTCAATTAATATAATATAAAATAGATCATGCGGGTAATTACAAATTTCAAACTTTCTTCTGTCTGTCACTGTATACGATATACGAGATATTATTAGAAATGTCTAGTGTGGAGTATAGATAATTTACATAGTCATAATTTATTACAGCTTGATACAGCTATAATGTTTCCTTTCGATCGTTTGTTTACGAAAATAAAAAAATTGTACAAAGATCCGCAGTTTAATTATTACACATTGCTAAAAGTGTATAATCCTTGTTTAGTGCCAGTTTATATATATATATATATATATATATATATATATATATATATATATATATATATATTTGTGAAGTATTGAGTTTGTGCTTGTAACACTTTGCGATGCAATCGATTGTGTAATGATCGTGGAACGAAAGTTAATTGAGTACTCGACAAGTAATTATTTCTTTCCTTTGTATTAGCATAAGCATCTGTTGTAACAGAGTTTAGATTTGTGGCCGTAAACACTGGTACGTTGTTTGCTGTATTCGTTGATGTAATTAAAAAAATTATGGAGCCGTGAAAATTTCTCATTAAACAAGTAAATTTTTCTTTACAAGTCTAGTTCCAGGTAAGGTACACTACGTTTTATTTTTCTCTTCTTTCTGAAAATGATTTGAAATTTGAAAAAATTTATTTCGAATCTGTGACACAGGTACAATTTTCCAATGAAAAGTTGTTTCTGGGATCATTGAACATATTGATAGAATTCATTTTGCACACGAAATATGATACCTTTGATATTTGCTTACAATGTTGCATGTTAATATAATTGTTATACATTTTCGTTGTCTTTAAAATCGTTAAATAAGAATGTTAAAAAATTAATTTAAAACTGCACGATTAAGTTTTGTAACTTCCATATTTTTTTGTTCTAATTTCACGTATCAATTAAATCTTTAATAAATCCTTTTCTTATTTCCTTGCAGCCGAAGTATTATACTTTCAATCAAGTTTCGTAAAATCTGAGAATCTGTGCACCAAGAATGAATAAATTTCCTATTGTATGAAGATTTCCTTGTCCAAACATTTTTATCTTCCTATTTGTTAATATTTAATCTACTTAAATTGATTGACACTATGTTATTATACCATATTACATGTAAAATATAATATTATTAACATTATATTTTATTAATTAGATATAACATTAAAATTCATGTTTATAAAAGGATTAATCATACAATCGGTTATGATTGATTATATTCCTCATGAACATCCCAAAATCGAACAAGGGAGAGAAACAAGAAATTATTTTACTAACTCAGTGATCTTCGATGTTTGCCAATCCTTCGTCAATCCCATGAATCACCATTATCAATGAACACAACTAATTAATTGAGTGCGAGAATATTCTCACGATGGATTAATGGAAAACTAATTAATCGAGTACAACATTCTCACGATGGATTAATGGAAAAATTTCTTTTCTAACGAGTCACGAGTCCCACTTGCAAATGTCGCGTAACGAAGATCGATTTACGAGGTAATGAACGTTTACCACAAATACACGTGCATTAAATTCGAATGCTGTCGACGAGGAAGATGATTATATCGAGACAATGGCCGGCAAAAGTAAATTATGATTGCTGAATCAGTGTGGGAAGAATAGTTGGCTGGCAGAGCGTACATCTTCAAAATATCAGGTTCTACGACGATGAAGGATACACTGATCTACGAATTGATGCACGCCATTGGATTTCTGTACGTGAGAAATGGATCTGAGATAGTTCAATAGGTCTTGGATTCCGTGGAACAATATTCCGGACGGTGAGCTCTGATTTAACTTGGACAATAGCGAAGTTTCGTGAGATTCTTGCCAAGAGTTTGATCTTATATTGGTTGGTAAACTATTATTGGTTGATAACTTGCGCAGGATACTTTGATAGTTATTAATTTAACTCTGCTAGGATTCTCAAATTGTCACAATTCAACTTTAAAAGGAGAAAGAATTTTCTAACGAAAAACACCAATAGAAGATTGATGAAAAATTGTTCTCGTGTACGAAAAAAGAAAAAAACATTTATTATTTCGAAATATATCTGACTTCTAAATTTTTGTTGTCGTACATAATAAAATAATTCTATAATTAATATTAAGTTTTAAAGTTTTAAAATTTTATTCTACTTTCATTTATTCCATTATTAAGTAAGATATGACTGTATTAAGTACTGAAAACAACTTTAAGGAAACTTAAGAGAAAGATTATGAGCAACGTTGGTGTTGAATGCGATTATGGAATCATAATGCATTATTCATTCTATGTATTTTCAAAGACCGACGAAATTTATTACAATACCCAAAGTGACTATTTGATTTCCACTTTCGAGAAATTTGCTATTTTCCCTCTACTAGAAATGAATATTGTCGTTTGAGCTATTTTAAAATTTTATCAAAAATCATTGGTCACGTTAAATTGGAAAAATAAAGTAAAGAAAACAAATGAATGTATTTGTTCGTAGTTGTGCATTCTAATCTTTCGTAGTTATGAAGATTGTATACAGAAAGAAAATTGAAAAGTTAACTTACCTCTTTATTTGAACAGCAGATGTCTTTCTAAAAATACGCTTTAACAATTTGTTGTTATTTATTTCTAACAGATTATAGGTATGTGACGACTATTACTTACTACAATTTGGAGTATTAATCTAAATTTTTTAAAGGGAATTTGAATTATTTTTAAAATTAATTAATAAGTATATTATTAATATTATACTACTATTACTATTTTTTGGGTAACTTCTAATTGAACATTGTATTATTAAGCTATTTTTCCCTTCTAAATCACATTGGTGTATTCTTTAATTTTTACCAATTTCAAGATTACTCTTTTTATTAGCAACTGAGACAACAAATTTTAAAAACTCAAAAGAAAATATTGAAAATATCATATTGTTATAACGCACATGGTAGGTACTTAATAACGTTAATAATTAGATGCAGATTAGTTGTAATTAGAATATTTATATTTGATGCTATTGCTGAACTATTTACAGTAGTTCGTACCCTTTTCCTAAATAAAAAGGGGTTTAAAGCCGAGGTAGCTGCTGCCATTGCTGGAACAATCTGCTAAAACTACAGATGACCTAAGATTTTTCAGGTTTATCATAATTTTTGTTTGAACAAATTCTAACATTTCACTAAATTCTTCACTGACGTATATGTGTTTCTATAGCATTAATTATTCATGTTTAAATGCGCACAGCGCTACCTTAGCTTTCCTCTCTGCTGAAAGAAATTTGTAATCAAGTTCATCGTATTTTCAATCTCTAAACTTTCCACGTAACTTCTCAATCGATTTTTCAAGAAATCAGAACGTAAACGTTATTAGTTTCTTTTTTATAAATATTCCTCGAGAGTAAAACTTTACTTTCGATACTTTGAATCGAGAATATTTCAAGCGGCGACAATTGAATTTAACAATGTCTATCTTTGATCGTTCTCGATTATTAAATTTTATTTTAACTTGCCAGAACTTTAATTAAAAGCATCCGGTGAAAACTTCATCATTCGTTGTAACTCACAAACAAATCATCGGTCATCGTCGCCTCTAGGAATTAAACTTCCGTCAAAGTTTCATATCTTACGAGTCAGTTTACGGGGTCAACTATAAATTTCTTCCAGTGAACGATGTCGCTTCGATTTCGGAGGAAGTTCCGTTTCGTGATGGAGCCTCGTTCAGCCGATCCAGGTTCTCTTGATGAAGTCCGCAGCGCGTTCACCGATCATAATAGCCGGCGCGTTTGTATTGCCGGAAACGACCCTTGGCATGATACTGGTATCCGCCACTCTGACCCCTCTCACTCCCCTGACTCTCAATTGATTGTCCACCACTGCCAGAGGATCATCCGGTGGTCCCATTTTGCAAGAACCTGCTTGATGATTCTCTGGTGCGGTCTCGTGTTTCACGGCGCATTCCCAATACGCGTCGCAACCAAATTTCAAGTGTTCGCAATTTTTCACTGGCGTTCGATCCATTTCGAATCCGTATCTGAAAAACAGATGGCAATTTGACAACAATAATGTTGATCTTAATAATAAGATAACGAAAACAGTAATATAATAAATGCAATATAATGAAAGAAGAGGTGATATCAATTTTGAATGTAGATAGTGAAGATACGAGAATAATTATTGTTATATCTAATGTTATTATAAATGTTATCATGAACTAAATATTGCGATAATGTTAAAACATGTAAACGAATGTTCGAATGGTAGGAATGTTCGTGGCGTTATGTATTGTATAAGGCAATGAATATTTATGGCACATGGAAACAATGAGGAAATATTGTGGCCTTCCTATCCAAATAAAAATTTCCATTTATCGAATTTGATATACAAAGTGAAAGATGTCCAATAAATGTATAATTAATTAATCGTAGGATTTAAATTATAAAAAATCGTTTTGTAATATTTTAAATTCTATTTATGCTTATAAAATTATCGTGAAAACGACATTGCTGAAATGCACTGGCAAACTTCAGCGACATGCTCCAATTGCGAAAGTGAAAATAGATTTTTCAACACACATTTGCAAAAAGAATTTTCCGGAAGAATCTTACAATGCGAGACAGATATAAAAGATATTTTAAGTGGCACTTCGCAGCATTACAACTGTTCAGATTATTTATTTTGCAAATAAAATATTCACGAGCCTAGTAAAACTACAACGATATGCTTAATAATTGTTGCCAATTTTTAATTATACTATAACTTAAAGATGTATACTTTATTATAATATAAATTCAAACTTCAATCGTGAAAGAGTAAATTATCTTCTTAATTTACTATTTTATCACAGGAAATTATATTTTACTTTGAATGTATATTTTTGTATGCTTTTAACAATACATATATTATATTGTAATATAAAAGTTTTAAATAACAATTTAGTCCAGATGAAAATATCGTCGCTGAAACATCATTAAAAAACGAAACGTCTCGTCAAAATTTTAGACGACCAAAACCTTAAGCTTTCTAACCAATCTGTACCACTCAAAACCAACTATGCATTTACATCAAAATTTTATATCAAACGATCTTGACGACGTGTATTTAAAATGAGTTTTGCTTTCCGCCTACGATTCATCAGAAACAGTGACAGTTGATCGATGATGTTATTGACCCCCGCTGGAGGTCAGAGCTGGAGAACTAACATTCAACCAGAAGAAATCAATATTCCGGTATATATTATAGCTGATCAGGGAGAGCTCGTACCTGCTGAGAGCTTCGGTTTCAGCCAGCCTGATACCAAATTTAATAGCCTCCACCATGGCTGCAACGTCGTCAGGATGGCTCAGATATTTCGGGTAAATCAGCGGCTTCGAAAGAGGATCGTTGTTTCGTAGACGAAGATAACCACGACTCTTTGGGTGCAGATACGTGGGAATGATGTAAATCGTGCGATTTGCACCCTTCGTTTCACCAACCATGCCTGTCTCCGCACAATCCGCTAAATAACCACCGAAGATCAATTGAACATCCGGATGGTCGACTTTTGGGTTCGCGTATTTCGTGTTTATCATAGCAGTCACCTCGGAGATACCTGTTGATTGGCAGGAAAGAGAGAAACTAAATGGCATGGAATACACAGGAGAGTGATACAAATGAAAATGTAGACTATTATTAATTTGAAATTTAACACTGTATCCCATTAATATTATTTATATTTCATTTATTAATATTATATAATTATTATATTTGTGCAAGGCGTTATGTGTATATTTGTATAATTTACAAAAATATATTATAATATATAAATATATAAAAATATATTATATAATATATAAATGTATAAAGAATACAGAACATTCACAGTCCTATCCAAACATAGTCCTTATTATCGGTGAACTGAAATTTATATGATTATTGCTGACCATCAATATTAATTACTCTATCACAAGATTAAATTTAAATGTTACTGTTTTGCACATCAGTAATGAGTAAAAAGATTAAACAGCGTATTGAAAAATATCAGAGAAAAGTATAAAATACAATGCAAGAATGAATCAAAATTGGGGACGGTCTTTGTATTGAAATTTTTGGAATTAATAGATTTTATGATCTAGATGATCTACCTGTGTGTATAAAAATACATCCTACGATACATATAATCTTGAACTTGTCATTTGCTTTTCTCTGTTTCCTTGCTTAGTTGTTTCGCAGATACATTGAAAAGACATACTTAAATAATTTCTTGTATATATCTGTATATTGTTCGGCAACGGTGAAACTGCCGTCTATCATTTGCAATCTACAATAATGCGATTTCATTTTAAAAATCGCACATAAAATTAACCGATATACCGATATATATATTAATAAATACATCAATTAATTGGCGACGCGATCCGGTTTCTATCTCTAATTAGCTTCACATGTATGAATTATGCATGAAATGATCACTCTCAGTCGTATTAATTAGAATTATTCGATCAAGTGTATTATTCAACCAACAAAGAAATGTTACTTTTAAAGGTGAATAATTAAGAAATTGATTGACCAGCAGGGTTGGCAAAGAAGTAGGTAACAAATTGACACAGCGGGTCAATAGTTGAGAAATTGATATGTGGCTTCGAGGTTTTACATCGCTATCGTTTCCTTTCTATAAATAATTGCGAGATTGCATTCGCTACATCCCTTTGATGTGGGAAATTGGGAAAAAGATCGAAATAAAGAAACGAGTTCCCCCGGAGCAATTTTACGTTGGAAACCAGTTCGCCCGCCTCGAATCGAATATCTCGAAAAGGTATTTAGCTTCTCCTACGAACGATGCCGAGTTAGTTTTATAAAGGGAATACGTAACGAATGAAATACGTGGTCGTGAGAAATTACTGTTAACTGTAATTAAGTTCTTGGAACGAGAGAAATTATTATAGGAAGGAGAAATTGACAGGAGAGGTTGCTGCAGAGGAAAGAAAAATATCACGAGTCTCCTTATGCGGTGACAATAAAACGTCATAAAGTTATGAGAAGGAAAGAATTTTGTTATTTTCGTTATATATAGAATGTACAGAATACATAGAAATACTAAAATATAGAACAAAATATAGAATTTTAAGAATATATAGAAAATTATTTCGTTTTATAGGAAAAAGAGAAAATGTGCCTTTCGAATTGAAATTGCGAAAGTAAATTAAAAATCTTGGTAATAATGTACGTATAATTAAATAAAATGATTACATTATTATTTTCTTTGTTATTCTTATACACAAATATAACAAATATTATAATATAAAGTGTGCACGTCAAATTACAAAAATAATTTAATAATCTTTACATATTATGTTAAATATAATCCAACAAAATAAAATACAACGTAACATAACTATTTATAATACAAGTAATAATAATTTATAATTATTCAGTACATAATTTAGAAGTGAGGGAAATTATAGATGAAATTTCATTAATTCACTGATATACACTCCGAATCTCGTATTAAGAATAAAAATTCTTGATCGATGAACTTAAATTGTGGAATATAGTAAATTGCGAGTAATGTAGTAGACTATGAAAGACTATGAAATGAAATATTAGTAGACTATCGAGAGACTATGAAATGAAATATTACTAACGATAGGAAATGACCAACGTTCCATCTACCTCAAAAATTATTAAACTGTCGTGCTGTTGCGCCTAAATGAACTTACGCCCAACTAACGCCACGTTAATCGTCATGTAACACATTAAATTGCAAAGGATACTGAATTTATTAATTCATTCTCGCATAATCGAGAGAGTCTACTATGATTTATTATCCACTATACACACGCGTCGCGAGAATTTATCGCGCTATCGAATTTTGTAAGTACAACGTAACTCATCACGGAACTCATCAAACATTAATTCAAACAGGCCAAATGGCACGCAATGCAAAATTACCCAATCCACGATTTCCAACGCAACGATTTATTCAATAACCACGTTGTTATGCCAATATACCATTCTTCACAATCACAGTACACTTCGATTATCCGAACTAATTACGTTCGGCATGGCTGAATAATTAAATTCTTTTTTAGACAATCGAACGATTTATGCTACAACTACATTTTACAGTATGAAAATTATAATTATCGTCTTCCCGGTCTTTGATAAATTATTGTTGTTTCTTTTTAAAGTTAGTATTATTCTTTCAATAATTCAATGATTGATTAAACCGAAGTACTTTTTCTTCTGTGTTTTGCATTACAACTAAGTATAAATAACTTTGGTGCTGTATATTTCTTTCAATACTTTTAACAATCTGTTCATTACTTTTATTCTGTCATTCTTCAGCCGTTCTATCATATCGACTCGCATATCCTGTCACGTTATTTGAACTTGATAAAATTTCATGCACAATCGTCATCGGTGAAATTTCAAATTTCGCGAGATTATAAAAATTTGGAAAGTGAAATGTCGAACGAAAGACGACCTTGTTAGAAAGTAAGGGTGCAAATACCTACCATTTCGTAGCTACTACATTAGATATAATAAATAAAAAAAGTAACGCCTGGTGGGAGCTACAGAGGTTGCAAGATAAATTTCGTTCTGGCCTTTTTCTTCTTCTTTTTTTATTTACTTTTGCAGAAAAATCTCGCACGATACCTTCGATCACCGCAAACTTCGAAACGCGCCTACGCCACTAGCCCTCTAATTTAAATTTTCCAAACTGTCGTTGAGGTTCGTTTCTCAATCATGGGAATGTGGGCACGCGCCACGAATGAAAATCGTTTAGGTGAAAATCCGGAGCGTTCCGTCATTACGCTGGAAATTGCCGTGGTGTAATTAAACTTGCCCCAAGGGACGGCAGTTTTAGTGCGCGGGTGGGAACGGGTTTGAGATTCGCGCAAGACTTGCGAGAGCTTGTAAAACACCAGAGCCGGCGACAAACACCGGAAACACGGGACAAAGACGCGACGAATCGAACGTTAATTGACGCAATTCCGTCAGCGAGCCTCGTTATTTATACGACCGATTCGAAGACTCGACTGTAAGCTCGTAAAACTTGAACAGCCAAAGGTAAAAAACGTAAATATATTGCGGATTTTCATGCATTTTGTAGGATAATTATAAAGTGAAAAATTGATGAACAGAATGCGAGAAACGTTAATATGAAAAAAAAAAAATAAATAAATAAATAAAGGTTAAAATAACGTATGTCAAAGTGTGGTCAAAGAGCTATACTTCAAAAATGATGCACGATTTTATAATTCCAACTTTATCTTAAGATGTTTGAACCAGTTGGTGAAAAGCTGGATTTGTTACCCTTTGGAAATCATTCTCATTTTAAATTCAACGAATGAACAATTAACTCTTGTGTGGATCTTCAATTTCAGTTTCAGATAGTTGGAATTCATAACAAATTGGTAAATAGAACAATTAGGTACATAAATCTGCAATTATTAAAATTAAATTATAACACTCCAATGGTCCTGATTAAAGGCTAATGCCTGTTTGACGTACTTTATCCTTCAATGTTCTTCTGTAGATAAATGTCAAATGGAGTGGGGTCAAAACGATCTCGGAATTGCAGTTACAGAAATACGTACATATTGTAATACCTTCTGAGTGGATGTCACAGTAGATAAGTGTTATGACAAGACCCAAGAGCAAAGAGTTAAACATTTGTTAGATATTCTTTGAGCTGTTACACCGCGTAACATGATTTTCGTTAAGCCGATCCAAGCTGTCAGAGGCGAAATTCGTACTTGAGAAACATTCTGAAAAAGGATCGCGTGGCTGGCGGAAAAACACGAGCGGAACATTCTTCTTTTTTTTCTGTTTCAATCGGTTTCGGGTCAAATGATGGCAAACAGACCGATCGGAAACGCGGTTACGTCAGCCGTCTGATCGGCAAACACGAAACGGGATCATTGTGCAACGCGCTTTCACTGCCCGCTGTATGCAGACTCTCTCGATTGTTTCCGATGCAACTCCCATGATTTGATGAGCTTTTGCTACATTTCTTTGTTCTTATTGTCGCGCCGCAGCTTTATGTAGATTATTGATTTTTCATTCGGATAGGATTTCAAAGTGGCACACTCGTCGCGCGTATTATACGCGTTACACGCGAACCTTGTTACGTTTGACGACCGACGTTTATAACGTTTGAAGTTCTTTCGTGGACATCGAATTTCAATTAATTAATATATAAATAAACAAACAATATATCAAATAATTAACAAATAAATAATATATCATTGCTTAGGGAAGATGGATCTTCTTTGCTGCTTTAGTTTCTTCATATTTCAATGGATATAAATTCTCGTTCAGATTAACTTTCATTTCTCATTATCTTCGTTTCATGTTTTAGATAATCTTGAAATTCATTGACTTGTGGAAATTATTCAAAATCGTTCGAAATTATTAAACTATCCCGTCATCCTCACATTCTAAATTTTAAAGCTTTAAAGATTTGAAGAAAGATTGCACTTTAAAGATTCCACATCATATACATTAACTTGTCCCAAGCATAGAAATATGAGAAACGTTCCGCAAATATAATAAACAAATTTTTAAAATAGTAAACTATATTTACTATTTTATTATATTAAATAATAAATTATAATAAGTAATATTATAATAGTACTATTACATATTATAATAGTACTATAATACATATTGTACGTATTATGATAGTACTGTAATACATATTGTACCTATTATGACAGTACTGTAATACATATTGTACATATTATGACAGTACTATAATACATATTGTACATATTATAATAGTACTATAATACATATTGTACGTATTATGATAGTACTGTAATAGATATTGTACGTATTATGACAGTACTGTAATACATATTGTACATATTATGACAGTATTATAATACATATTGTACATATTATAATAGTACTATAATACATATTGTACGTATTATGATAGTACTGTAATAGATATTGTACGTATTATGATAGTACTGTAATACATATTGTACCTATTATGACAGTACTGTAATATATATTGTACATATTATGACAGTACTGTAATACATATTGTACCTATTATGACAGTACTGTAATATATATTGTACATATTATGACAGTACTGTAATACATATTGTACCTATTATGACAGTACTATAATACATATTGTTCCTATTATGACAGTACTATAATACATATTGTACATATTATAATAGTGCTATTGCATAATTACAGAATCTAAATTATAATTCAATAAAATAATTAATATTAATTTACAAATAATAATTAATTGTAATAATTAATATTCATTAATAAAATAATGAAAATTAATAACGAAATTATGAACATAAGAAATATTAGCAAATAGATAATAATACAATAATATAATAATGTCATATAATAAAATATATCACAAGCAAAGCTGTCTTTCTTACTTACCGGTACCAGACATCAAACCATCCCTGAAGAGAAGGTACTCCATCGCAGTTGCCCAGTTGAGGGGAGTCGTGTCAGTGTCATTGATAGTGAAGGCCAGCGTATAGGCGACGTGATTGTGAAGATTTTTACCTACGCCAGGCAGATCGTGAACAACGGGGACACCGACGGCATTCAAGTCCTCCCGAGGACCGATACCGCTGTTCAAAAGTATCTGCGGCGAATTAACTGCGCCTGCGTAAAAAAAATTTTACAGTAAAAATGCGGATGCCATATTTTTTAACAACGACGAAACATTTGCATTGCAAAATGATAGGGCTATAAGGACCTTGAGGGGAACCAGACTGTTTTGTATTGTTTCAGTTTTTTGTAAACTGAAAAGCGTGTCTCGCCGTCTCTTTTGAGAAACGACGACGAAGTTCGCTTTATTTTTAATACTCTATTTTTGATACTCTTTATTTTTAATATTCGGTATTAATGTTACATTTAGGATGAATGATGAAATTTTTGAATTATTCAAAATATCGCGTATGAAGCAAAAATCTGAAGTTGTATAAGCATGTAACAAGCGTTGGATTTTTATATAATAATCACTGACAGTCCCTTTATGAGAGTTATCGAGGACGCTTTGATCTTCTTCCGCAGCAATCTTTGCTTCCTCTCCAAAAGACACAATTTCTGTCATTTCTAAGAATATCAACGCGCAATTATAATTTTGGATCACGAACAATAATTTCAACGCGACTAATTACTGTTTGGACGATGAATCTTTAAACACAAGACTGTCTGAAAACCTTGAATATTATCTGCACGTCTGTCTTATTATTATAATTGGTTTTATTTCATTTTGTATTTTTCAAGGGAAAGAGAAACGATTTATGTAGAAGTATATATAGTATTTTCGTCGCGAATTCTTACTTAAATTTTTACGAATGTATTTGTAAGTAATGTGTTTTAATATTCATAAGAATATTTAATATTTTTATAAATTCTTGTCTGAGAATTTATTAAGCTGCACTGTAAGAATATTTCGTTTCTAAAAGTTTTAAATTCAAGATTTTACCACTTTTTGTCACTTGATATAATTTTGATACTAACAGGTCAAGTTTGCGTCAAGTTTTGTAATTTCTTTTGGAAAAGGTTAGTTCGTTTTAGAAATTTTTAGCATTTACAACGTTCGGATCAAATTTTATTTTTTTATAGAGGTGTATAGTTTAGTCTAGCTTAAGTTGAGATTTTTGTGTTATATACATCACAAAACACAGAAGATCCTTTAACGCGAATGAATATCGCTCACGTTCAGCTGGTAGTTTAGAAACGCGAAATAATCCGTGATTTTCCGTTATTCGTATTTTATCGCGGCCAACTAAAATTGGAAACGGAAGATTAAATTTCCATGTTTGATCGTAGGAATCCAGCGTAAGGTAATATAGACCTGGATAGACTTGATTATTCAAGTGCTTCGGTAATGAGATTTTTTTCTTCTCTGCGAGAGATAACTGATCTCGATAGTGAAACGCATTCCTTCCTGCTTTCCTTTTTCGGTAGGCTTGAAACTTGACTGACAGCTATCATTTCACACGTTGCTTGATATTACATCGAAACGATAGATAAACACAGATCGTGTGTAATTTTACATGACGCGTGTATGATACAGTTGGAAATCTCTGGAAAATGATAATTTCTTTCACTTGTTCCCTTTCTGCTATGACAAACCTCCTCGACTCGAAATACGTAGAAATTCGATTATTATTTGTCACACGCTTAACGTATAGTTTACTTACTACAGAAAGTAAAATTCGAATTCAAAGAGAAATCCGCATCTATGCAAATCGAGATTTACTTCCACGTACTGTGAAGATTGCGTCAAGTTGTTGTAACTTTGGTCTCATTTTCAACAGTGAAATCTTTACTTTGAAATTCGAGAACAATCGAGAAAAGATTTTTTTCCGATCACTTTGATTCAGAAACGTTATCGTAACAAAGTTAGACGACATCAAAGTAATTACCTCCGCTCACGACCACTTCCTTCGCCACAGAAACTCGATGAATCTCTCCATCGTGGACGAATTCCACGCCAACTGCCCTTTTGTTGCTGTCGAACAAGATCCTGGTGGCCGTGGAATTGAGCATTATGTGAAGATTCGGTCGATTTCTGGCTGGACGTAAGAATGCCCGGGCCGTTGAAAGTCGCGAACCGTTTCTCGAGGTCGTTTGGGCTATGGCAAATCCGGTGTGAGTTCGTCCATTGAGGTCCGCGGTACCGTAACCTGCAAATAATTAGCCAAGACATTTATTTCTTTTGTGTAACAATTACTAGACTACGGATATTTATGCAAACTTATAGAAAGTTCAAAATTGACTGTACAGTAATATGTACATGTTATATATATATACAGGGTGTTTCGTAACTTGTGGGATCCACTTCGGCAGCTGATTGTACGCGAAAAAAAATCCTATAAATATCTGTCTTCGTTTATGAGATATAATGAATCTTCTGTTTTTAATTACTTTTACGAAAGATGCTCGAAAGAAGACAAGCCTGCACGTGTCTTGTCATTCATCTGGTTACTCTCTCGATCGTTCCTGGTGTTTCTCGAATTTGTCGGAAGCCTTGCTCTATTCTATTTCGTAGTATTTCAGCATTTTCAATCGACGTTGCGTGTACAATAGATTTTAAATGTCCCCACAAATGAAAATCTAATGGATTCAAATCCGGAGAACGAGCAGGGCATGCAAATTGGACCTCCACGGCCAATCCATTTACTTGCAAAGTGTTGATTTAAAAATTGCCTAGCCACTCGGCTAAAACGCGACGGAGCTCCATCACGCATAAACCGTATACGAAGTCTAACATCGACTGGAACTTCCTCTAATATTTCGTGTAAACGCGTAAATGCTCAAAAAAAAATCAACGTACTTTGTGCCTGTTGGTTTCCCATCAAGAAAAAAAAGTCCAATTAAAAATTTATCAATTATTCCTGCCCGTACGTTTAAACTAAACTGGTGTTGATGTCTTGAATGCACAATAACATGTGGGTTTTCTTCGTCCCAATTATGATTATTATGAAAATTAAATGTACCATCCCTGGTAAAACTATCTTACTAGAGTTTGCTCTGTTTATAAAATTCATTGTATCTCATAAACGAAGACAGATAGGACATATATTTATATGACTTTTTTTCATTATTCTTAGGCGTACAATCAGCTCCCGAAGTTACGAAACACCCTGTATATATCGTTCCCTTGCGAGTATCCATCTAAAAAAACATGATTTCCGAGCTATCACAGTAAAACTATGGCAAGAGATAGCCCTTCGTCAATTGTGAAAATCTCATTCGTCGATCTTCATGATTTGGCCAGTGAAAAGGAATTATTATTATGAATTTTGTCTCGATTGTCACAAGTATATTATTTTGAATTGCATTGTTTCTTTGATTAACAAAACAACGTTCAATGTCCTTCGAAACTAAATTTTTCACTACTTCTGGAAAGTATACTTTTTGGAGTTGTGTATGAGAATTCATTCTGATGCTGGACACTTTCCTCATCAGCGTCTGTTCAGTAGTTTTGTTACATATAATTTTACAAGATTCTGGATCATCCCTTCAGGTTTGAAACTTTCTTCTGCATTTCATCTCGTAGAAAATACAAATAAAAACACAGCAGTCTGTTTATTACGTTTATAACATTACAGAAGAAAATTCATTTCTACTTGCCAATTATCAAATTAATCATAAACTCCGCTCATTTTTAAACTAAAATTGAAAGGTCATTGGAGACTCGAATCTTCTACAACTTGTTCGACTAGGACATTATTAAAGACAGGTCGTGTATTACGTAAGAGCATCTTGGACCCACAAACATCATTCACGACGTCAATCCGCTTTTACTTGTTAACTTTTCGTTTGTTTCGAAATTCTTCTGCACTGGAAATTCGGCATCGATCACGAGAATTCAAAGAAGGAAAAAAAAAAAAAAAGAAAAGACCACGCGTGCCACTTACAAAACTCGTAACAAGGTCGTTTCATTCATTATCGAAATCATGCATCGCCATTGTTAGCGTAGAGCTACCGAAGAAAATGATGTCGTAACTGACAGACGTGAACCAGAATCCCGCAACTGGTTTTTCGACGGATGGTCAAAACGAGCCATTAGACTCAAGGAGGAATAAACAACTAAATAAAGAAGAAACGAGTTCCTCGTTGCCGCGTAATAACAGGTTAGACGCGATTCGAATCAAGCGGCTCGACTCGTTGTTGTTGCTCGAGTTTTGCCCACTTTTTACCACGACTTTCTCGCGAATTTCGTTTCACTGTAACTGGCGGCTCGTAATGGACGGTAAACAGAAAGTTCCTTTTTCCAACTTGTTTGCCCTGCTATTCCTCGGGAATGCTTGGGAATGGATCTTTGACAAAATTAACTGTCACACGATTGGAATTTTACAAAAAAAAAAAAAAAAAAAAAAAAAACAGGGTGAATCTGAGTAAATTCAATTTAATTCGTTTGCAATTTCCGGCAATTAAAATATCAGCTGTTGACAAGTCTGACGAATTCAACTGTTAATTATCCAAGTAGTCTCGGATTAAAATTTCCTCTCTACACTTTAATGAATTTGCACTGCGAAGAATCGTCAGTGATTTATTAAATTTTCACGACTACGATCTTGTTTGAAGCTTGCATGAATTTATTCAGTGATTTACGTATTTTATATTGAGATGTACAATTGTAGCCATTATAATTGTGAACGTCATGTAATTTTTAGACCATCGAGAAATATGTTACAGGTATAAAACTATCCTCTGTCCAACGATTGATCGAGCTAACTGAATAAATCATTTCGTCACGCTAAATAACAGTTTATGGAGTAAACTTACCAAGTTCCTTTCCAGCTTCGAGGATAGAATAACTCAGGGGCGGGTGATAAGGGAACTGTGTGACCGTGAGTGGTCCACCGACACCATGATAACCGTAATCCATGATGTTTGCTTGAAGATTATCCTCGCTCCTGATGAAATACGGAAGGACATCTTGATAAGACCATCCTATGTTTCCAAGCCTCGCCCAGTCATCGTAATCCTTTCGTGAGCCCCTCATATACATCATGCCATTCATAACGCTGGTTCCACCCAACACCTGAAGAACATTTTAATTACCCACTCGTTTATTGCCCGTTTGCTGTTTGTACAATGTCGGACAAAAGAAAGATCGAGACAGGAACACGATGAGTGCGAATATGTAGCCTATTATATTCCTTATCTCTGGTAAAAATGGTAACAGTTTACTCTGAAGTATATTTTACGTTCATTGCTTTTGTTAAATATAACTTCTGCGTGCTTTAAAATTTTCATGACGTGAACTTAAAACTTTCTTTTATCCATTATTGTATATATATATATATATATATATATATATATCTGTGAGATTAATTTGAATTATCACTGACTGCAATTGTGAAATGTATATATTGGAGTAATTTAATTCATTTCACGTGCAATTTTTACATTTAGAATCATAACGATAACTGTTATAATTTTAAGTATATATAATTATGTGAAATTTGCAAATATGAAATATTTGTTACGTCCAATCAGTGTGTAAAGAATGATACTATACATAATGTCCTAAATATGTAACTTGAACAAATTATCCTCGACGTGTCAGAACAAAAATCGCGAAAGATTGATGATCGTTTCAACTTTAGAATCTCGGGGATACATACCTTACCCCTAGGCCAGTAACACCTTCGATTATCTTTATTCAGACAAGCAGCATCTTCGCTCTCGGTGTTGTACTGCCAATCGATGTTAGTCCCAATGAAGTTAAAAAAGAACGAAGGTATCTGCGTCCCGGTGGGCTCATCCAGGCCAGCTTCTAACAGTAACACCGAAAATCGTGGCTCCTCCGACAACCGTGCCGCAACTGTCGCGCCTGCACTGCCACCACCAATAACTACAAAATCGTATCTGAAATTAATACAAAAGGGATTCAATATAAATTCAAGAAATAGACTTCTGAAATTTTCGCGATTCACCGGTGGATACTCGACATCTTTGAAATTAATATCGTAACGCAATGAAAGAAAGAAGAACGACACGTTCGAGTCAACTGCTTTCCAAGACATTCGATCGCTACCGTTGCACAATCTTATATCACGTATTAAGAAATCGCTATTATATTTCTCATTCGAACGCTGGTGACCAGAATTTTCGAGCTTCGTCGTCATTTTAACCACCCGCGTCATTTACTACGTGCATGTGTAACAATGTAATAATGTAATCACCCACTTTCAGTGTTCCAGCCTTTCGATACAGACAGCAATAAAAACGACCAGCGTACCCAATGTGTTCGCTCGCGCGTAACAACGAGTGACTCGTTTGCAATTAAACTATCTATCGCGTAATCTGTTCCTCAGAGTCAAGTTACGCGAATCAGCTGTAAATCCCACGCGTTTGCTGCACGCTTCAAACAAGGTTACGATTTCACGTTTTTACTGGTGAGTAGGTTGACGAATCGGTCGTTCGTCGCCGTTACGGTGTCATTCTCTCTCAATGGTAAGAATTGACGCATCTTCGCGAAGGCGCAATCACTGTCGCGCGAATTAGAAACTGGGTTAGAGGAACGAAAGTCCTACAGTCCGGCCGTGCGTCGAGCGAAAGGTGGATTTCAGAGGAGTTTGTTGGGGACGTTCGTGCTGTAAGTAATGGCATTTTGAATGCCACGAGGTGCATGGCAGCCGTGTGCACTATGCGAAATGATAGGTATACACTTGCCTCGCCGAGGGACGACAACTTTACGCGCTGATGAAAATATGGTGTGCCTTTCATTCCGGCTTTCCTCGAGTGTCCACCAACGCTGCCGAGGACGATTTGGATTTCGATGAATGGACGTAAGATATTTCGTTAAATATCCACTTTGTACTTCAAGTTTAACTATGACGCCTCTAATTAACATTTGAACATTGTACTTTGCCCATTATTTCTCACTGTAATTAAATTACTGTATATGCATATTTGATTGTGATTGAATTAATGTATGTACACGTTTCTTTGATTCTGTTCCTCATATTTTAAAAACACAGCTTTATTGGATTACTCTCTAAATTTATTTACCGATTTCATAAATTTTACATCAGTTATGTCTCGCAAAATTATATGTCTGTGCTAATCTATTGTCAGGGACAATCATTCAATTACTAAGAAGTTCTATGAACAAGAGGAGAGATTATTTAGTCGTTGGGTACGTAAGCGTGAGATAATGAGATTTTTAATACACGACGAAATCATAATGTGGAAAAATAGAGAAATGAATTTTAAATGAAGGAGTTATTTCATCCAAATGAGATTGGCAATTTCCCGGTTAACGCGTCGATTCAAATATTAAAAGATCCACTCTTCACGTTTACTTCAGCCCGTGGTATTTCATTTCGTCCGAAGCAATTTTTGTAAACGTGCTTGCGAACAGTCAACACATTCAACAGCTTCCAAGAAATCTCGATAAAACCACTCGAATTGCATAATAAATAATTAAGATAATAATTTCTAAAAATTTTCGTATAAAATTTTACATATATTTTCGTCAATTTATTAAAAAAAAGAAACTAGATATCAATAAATACGATAAACATTTAATTTCTAAATATATATTTATTTCTTTTATTTAACAAAAATAATAATATATTTATATATATTTAGATCATTTATTTTCGATTATAATTAAATTATTAAAATCAATTAATTAACCCTGATACAAAAGTACAAATTTCGTTTTACTTATAATTTGTTATGAAAAATTCTGATTGCATCTCATTAAATATTAAATTGTATCTTGCTTTAATTTAGCAAACGTCATTAAAAATGAAGCAAATATTCTTAAGGTTCAGTTAATTAAAGTGCAAGAAAACCAGTTTCTCTACGTGAAGCAGAATACTTGCGAGTTCTTTATACATATTTGCTGTCGCTACTTGTTAACTGTTTGGACCTTTTGAAGTGAGCTTATTACAAAGACATACATAAATATATTCATTTATACTTATGTGAAAAGTCGGCAAAGGAACTTTGAAAGTTTTAATCATAATTTCTTTTCGTTTAATTGACACAAGAAAATACTGTTTATTGTCTACAACTGTAGCTATTTCTGCAATGTCTACGAGCAATACCGACTGATCAAAACGTCATTAACACATTTGTGCAATGTATCGACATCGTTTATGAAACTGCATGAAACATCGTTTATTGCCCGTTTAGCCAATTCTTCTTATTCCCTCTAACCAAAATGGGTCGTAAAATAAAATTCATTTCTCAATGCTACCACTTTGTTGCGCAACAGAATTCTTCCATAAAGAAACAGAATTTCTCCAGCTGATTTCAACAAATCGCGCTACCTGTTAACATCACAGTTAACAGAAGTGAACTAAAACGTAGCAATAGTCTCAATGATAAATAACCTGGAAAACCTGTTTTCATTAACGCGTCTTGTTAACGAAATTATTATCACTTTTGCAATCGTTTCCATCGATATTGTCATTAATCAGCGTCATTGCTTTGTGGTTTGTTGAAACGTTCAGTTCAGGATCTTTGGATAGTGATCTGGTACGTTTACACAGATACGAGTTAATTGTGTGATATCGACATGAATTTTAAAGGTAAATTAGAATCACAGATTTTTAGGAGGGTGAATTTTCATGTGCGCGTACCATTGTATGATATAAATTAGATTTTATAATGAAACGCGACTTGTATTAAGATTTCCAAGCCAATATGATAGTACGTTTCATACGTGATAATGCAATTATTATATTAATATATAATATACACGTTCAAGTAATATGCATAATATTTCAGACGATAAAAGAGTTATTATATCGTGGCAACCATATGAGATTTTTATCAGCGAAAGAATGTTTGTATTACACAAGCGATCTACACTGATTAATGTCGACAAGTTTTTTTTAATCACTAGGTCCACGATCTATAGAGATCTTCTAAAACTTACTGTACAATTCCCCCCCTCTATTTTATTGAACTTTGAACATTAGAATTAGATGACGAAATGTTAGGATCTCTGGAATTCTTTTCGCTTAACTTTAAATATTTAAAACTATGAAAGAAAAAGAAAAGAAAAATCGTATAGCAAATTCGACGAGCAGCTATTAAAAAGGGAACACTTCAATCTCCAAAATGATGGTGGATCTCGAGTCACGAGAAACATCTTCTCACGAACGCTTGAATTTTTATAATATACTTCTTGAGAGAGAAGTTTGAGTATCGAACAAGTGTATAACGCGTATAATGAAATGCAATAAATGTAAATAAGCACGTGAATAAAGTATGCGACGCGAGTAATAAAAGCAATTGTAGCATCGTAGGAAAGACGTTTATCCACATTCATACGTGACAAGCATAAAATTAAAAGGATGTGGGATCGCTGCGTCGTCTTGTGTCACACTGTGTCAAATTACGTAGAGGAACCGTAATTACGTAATTCGTGGACACGTATGAGAAACGCGAAAACAAGCTAATTAAATGCATATGAACCGATGAACATGCGTATATATCTCCCGAGAAATCAGTTAATAACGCTTCATCCTTCGTTCTTATTGTATTCCAGATGCTTGCGCGAAACAACGTGGCGAGTGACGCAAAAGAAGTTCAATGAAACAGCGTAGAATGTAGTAATAAATGTACGTGTGTACGTGTGTTGTGTAGGGAGGTAATAATGACTGTGACGAACCGAGTTGGAGAACCGAGGCCGCCTGATAAGAATATTTAAATCGAAATTATGAAATCTTTTTCATAGATTCAAGTGTAATTATTTCTTTTTTTTCTCTTCTGAGCATTAAAACTCTCGTTTCAATAACTATACTGTTCACAGAACACTGTACCGAGGATGCAAATTATTCTTTAGATGTATCTCAGACCAGAATAATACAAAGCGAAAGGAATAAATAGAAATGAACAGAAAAAGGCAGTGTGAAAATAAAAAGAAAAGAGATAAAATGAGTAATTAAACAACGTAATGTCTATAATACTGTTTTAGGTGGTATGTTAGTGTGGTATTATAGATTTTAATGCATACTTTCACTTGTTAACCTTAACAGGTTATGTCTATTAATATTGAACGACCTGTATTGTATAGATATAATCAATAATAAAATAATTGGTATATTTAGTAGAGAATAATATATATATATATATTTAGTATTAAACTCTCAGATCTTCGAAAATTTCTTGTATCTCGTGGAGTGCCTTTAAACTTGCACAGAATAATTTTAAACTTTCAAACTTACATAAAATAATAACAATAAATCAATAGTAGATAATAATATTAACATAATAAAATATTAGTAAATTTATTTGAACATATCAAAAATTCTTTCAGCATTTTAAAAATTATCTATCCTTAATTGATCCTGTAATATTATTAATGTTATTAATTATATTTTATTATATACCTATACATACATTACCTATTATGTACCTATAATATTATTAATCCTTAATTATCCTATAATTAACTATCCTTAACAACTAACTTCTGGCAATTTTTCTTCTCCCAAAAGTTCTCGCGTTTCTCGGAAAAATGCAATTTTGAACTTCAACAATTAATAAAAACGTCATTTGACCCTCAACGACACAGAGATGCATTTTTCCGTTTCTTCTTACTCTCTTCTCGTTAATTTCATCCCGACCGCGTCCGAGTCTTCCAGAAAATCTGGCGCGCATGTAGCTTCGAACCGTCCCGAACGATGCACTTTCAATTTCACCCAATTACCTATAACTCAGGCCACGGGTTCGCGGCTGTTTGAAACAACAGCACGAAAGGCCTAACAGTCGAAACCGGTTGCCTCAGTAAGCATCCGGCATAAGTAAAGTACAAGCGCAGATTCACGGAGGCAGGCGTGATGCAACGTGGGAGAATCATTGGAACAATGGTACCCGGGGTCTATTACGCGTGGATACATAAGTACACGCAACGATTTCACGGATACGTACAGTCAGTGGCAGAAATCTCTACAGGCGTCTGTCTGAATTTTGGATATTTAAATGGAACGGGAAGAAGAAGCGTTTCGGACGTTTCACGGACTTTAAAAATTGGCTACCTTCGATCTGGGCCATTTCAGAAAGTGCACGTGTCGACGGAGAGAGGAAAAACTTGACAACAATTTTGATATTCCGATTGATAGACAAAGTTGATGAAATAGACTGAAATATTTCGTGGCTGGTTGCAAGGAAATATTATTAAATAAAACTGGTTTCTTAATTTGGACTGTGAGCGTTTTTAAATCGGATCGTGTTTACTTTTCATTATTTTAAATACGAACTTTTATTCAAAGACATACTTACGTATTTAAAAAAAGAAAATAAAAAAGTGACTTCGAAAAAGAGTATACCGAGAAAATCTGAAAAAAAGAAATACGTATCTAAACAAAGTAGAACATGCCATTTTTCTAATGTCTTTTTAAGATTTCAGCCACAAGTTTTCCTAAAAACAGACATTCGCGTATTTCTTAAAAAAGAAAATAATTTAAGAAACTAAATCGATTTTAATTATTAGCTGGAAATGTCAGGTAAATTTGAATTATAATATAAAAAACGTGATTCTTCAAGAATTCAAAATAAATTTCTATCAATCAATAGCTGCAGTTCGTACGAATTCAAAGAGAAATTAAAATAAATTGGTATTTGCAAAATATAAAATCCTTGTTCCTCTTCATGTTTTAACTTCAAATTTCCAGATGTACGTAGACTCTTGCGACTGACTGTATATTATGCACGGATGCTTCCGAAAGCGACAGAGACGACAGGCTAGTTTCTAGTTTCTGTACGGTAACACGTGAACCGTGTCTGTGACAATTAAGAGGGTCTTCTTCGGTGTCGTTCAACCGACCCGATCATCAGACATTCTGGTTCCTGTTCGTTGTTTGTCGTTCGTTTGAAATTCTTCCGGAATCGTTTTCGAGCCGCTCCGATGCTTCGTTCGAGGCTCTAATGAAACGAAGCGATCTGGCACACGGGAATAGGAAGGATTAAAGATTTTATGAAGCATATACGGAAGTCGGAGAAAAGATGGTGATGATGGAAAAGACAAAGGATCAAAGCTTGCTAGTGATACTGATGTGTGTTGAATGTTCTACTAAAATTTTTATTGAATATCATCGGAGATATACTGGAGACTTTACTCGAGTGATTTTTTTTTTTTTTTTTTTTAGGTGTAAATAACTGCACTTAATAACACATTTGTCGAGTGTAATAAATGATTTTACTGAAATTATTATTAAAACATTTAACATGTTATTTGGGTCTTTTAGGTATAATATACAATTGACAGTTTGTGACACAAACGTCAATAAGTCGATGAATACAGTTTCTAAATTTTTATAGTTGGTTCTAGATCCAAATTTTTGCTTCTAGATGCATTCAGAAGCTTAAGAACCTTTGAAATAAATCACACATATTGGAAAGAGGAGTCTCGAAAACGTTAAAGTTAGAATTGAAGTTAATGTGAAAATTATTTCTTTAGAGAAAAGAAAAGGACAATAGGAGTAACGTTATTTGACGAGACGGTAGGTTTTAGGGTAACTGGGGCTTAAATTGGAATTTTGCAGCGGACGTAGCGAATAGAATTTGTGACGTGCTGTTGAACAAAGACTTACGAAATTTTCTGTTTCTCTTAGCACTCCGGTTTCATTATTCCATTGGCTTCTACATACGTATATTTTTATTTTAGTTTCATTATTTCACTAATTTTTATTTCACTTAATCAAATAATTTTATAACTTTATCTAACCGAACGATGAAATGAATTGCAAAATTTGTGGGAAGCTCGCGAAAATCAATGATAGAAAACGTGAAAATTTTCCCAAACAAACTTTCGATGAATTGAATAAAAATTCTAAGTATTGATACATATTCATAAGCATTAAATTTAATTTAATTTTCGTTTATTAATTAATTGAGAGAATACACGTAAGCGAGACGTATATCCGCTAACACACGACATACGCGGTTTAATGTTTTCGCGAATCTTATGAAACATGTTATTAAATCTCACACTGAACGTGTCAATTCTACCGACAATTCGCTCGAGCGAAATAGATTTATGAAGTGCCTACAATTAGTTACGTCGGAAGTGAAAATTTAACGTGTCTGGATTAAAACTGACAGTGAATTTAAAAATATTATATAACGGAGACGTAATGTGAAAATTAAAATGGACGTGCGAGACAAAAATTTCCTTACGGTAGCATAATTACGTAATAACGCGCCGCTATATCGACGTTTTAGTATTCCTCGAAGCTCTCAGGCAATATTTCACCGCAAACGTCAATTTTCGTTCGCACGAATTTTCCTTCGATCAAACAATCTGAAGTAACGAGTAACAAACATGTAAATTCATCGTACAGTGGTACCAATTTTATCGATTTAAATACTTTAAAAATACATATGCGGAGAAATGACGAATGCGATCGTATTGATTGTGTGCACAGGCAAAACAGATATCGGTTTAGAATTGGCAAGAGGATTTCAGCCAAACAGGACGTGGAAAATGAAATACAAATCCTTCTGGATTTATCTAGACAGCGAGACAAAGTATCGAACGATACTTCGCGAAATGAAACGAAAATCGACAGTCGTATGTATGATTGGTTTTTGTGTGTATTGTGTATGTGTATATATATATATATTTATTAGCCTCTCTAAATTCAAATCTCACTATCTCGTTTTAGAACGCTCTTAATTTAGTATTCATAAAAGCAACTCCGAAAAGAGATATCACAGATACACGCCCGAGGGTTTCTGATCGATATTCGGTATTCTTTCTTTTCGATTTCGATCGAAGCAAGACCAGTCTCTGGATTATCGAATTCTTTCCATCTGGCCGTGTTTTCGATCTGAGAGTTCAATCTCTGGATTTTAAAACTAACACAATATAACAAATTATGATACAATACATTGTATATTATTCATTAAATTGTCAAAAAAAGAAATCACAATTCCTTCCATTAATGATAATCATTTGAAGCATCTCACCTGGAATTAACGGTAGGCGGTGATAGAGGCCTGTTGCATGGATCCTCGAGGTCGCACTGGCTGCGGAGAAATACTTCTAGAAGGCCCATGAACAGCATGAAGGACGAACCACCGCATGTCGATGCTAAGGTCGGCCCAGTCGAGGGGGTTAATGGACAGTTGCAACTCATCTACAACGATAATTATTTTATTAGACATAGGTTTATCGAAGAAGCTTATTAATTCAATGGATACCATATTTGTGCCATTTTGATGCTATGTTATATTATATTCAAATAAATGAAACTACGTTATATTTAGCCAAGCAAATGAAACTGTCTACTGAAACAACAAAAGTATCGTACTATGAGATTTATATAACGACAGTTTGAAGAATTTTTATATATAAACAATGTTTCTTAGATACAACTGCCATCCCACAGATTGTACAACAAAATTCGTTATCGATTGAAAATTGTCATTTCCTTCATCTAATGTTCATTATTATTTTAATAACGTCCGACTTCGAATTGAAGGAATGCAACAATATCTACTTCGATATATCTTTCTAGTAATTTCCTCTTCGTTTAATTTTGATTATCTTTCTTTTCGCTTTTATCTAGTTATCGAAAGGAATTAATGAAAAATTAATTCCATTATCGTTGCGTGAAGTAAGTAGAAGCTTCAGTAACGGAAACATCTGCGATCATCGAGCGAACGAATGGCGATTTAATTATCTGCGAAGCTGGGAAAGAAACGTAACACTTCGAAGAGTGCTCTGATTGGAATAGTGAGACAACTAATTTCACGATCGCTCAAGCCAGGTTGCACGTTCGTTCGTTCGTTCAAAGGGAAGGAAGAAGGAAGCGCCAGCAGGCAGATAGACTTTCCACCTCAATGCTTTGTCCCGGACCTTTCTATCCGATAAAAATTCCTTGTAAAAAAGAGAAATTTCCTTGCAACGAAGGTGACAGTCTTCTGGTCACTTTCTAATTCCATCTCTTTTATACGAGATCATCATCTGCTCATACT
This sequence comes from Tetragonisca angustula, assembly GCA_036937485.2. NCBI lineage: Eukaryota > Metazoa > Arthropoda > Insecta > Hymenoptera > Apidae > Tetragonisca > Tetragonisca angustula. Next base: position 1,563,446 of record JAWNGG020000007.1, on the reverse strand, counting down.
GAACGCTCGCTTCATGTAAAATTCTACTGAACTCTACTAACATAACTTTGAGAAATTACGTAAGTTATGCGCACGATTTGGTCAACGTAAAATTAACAGAATTTAAGAAGCAGTAAGTATTAATAAAAATTTGGTGGTAACTATAGCAATAATATAACTATATAATAATTTATGAAAATCTTTCGATTAAAGGGAACGTTTCGCAAGAAAATTGAAAGTATAATTAGTGATAAGTATCCTTGATTCGATAGAAACAAACATTACAGTAAAATTCTAAGAAATTGTAAATCTAACAATGACTACTATGCTTGTCCACCTAAAAATTCAAGAAATGAAAGCACACGCTGTTGGAAACATAATTAAAAAATCCACTAATGCAAATGACACGTATCTTTCATAGATTTCCCACTATAAAATCGTTGAGCGATAAAAGCTCTAAATTTATCACAGAAAAATAGAATTACGATCGGTAAATAATTTTTAATCATGAACAATGATGCATGGCAGTCGGGATGTCTTATGTTTCCTGTATCATGACACCAATCGAGACTGCTCAATTTCGATAGAAATTGGATTCATTCCACGAGGAAGTTCATTAGTATCGTGTATCGAGAACACTAGACGAATTCCCAATCATCGATATCAATAAATGCAAAAATTGCAGAGTCCGCTGTGCCATTTGTTGCGCCGCTTTATCGGGGCCATGATACTATACTGATAGAACTCGAAAATTGTGTCTATTCTGTAATAGCTTGAATATTCCCAGCAACACGAGGGATATAGGTTTATCGATTTTGTGTTTTTTGTTTGACTACAGATTTTTAAATTTCTGTTGCAAATTTAGGAGAGAGAGAGAGAGAGAGAGAGAAAGGAAGATTCTAGATTTAAAATTTTAGCTTGCTTCTTGCTTCTTGCTTCTAAACGTCTAAGAATCTAGAAACCAGCAATTAAGAATCTAGAAATCAGCGACGAAGAATCTAGATACTAGAGAGAGAGAGAGAGAGAGAGAGAGAGAGAATGTCTTTTAATAGAATTTCCCTATTAATACTCCTAGAAGGATATTGCTAATATTTCTCATTCCAGAATGAGCATTTTTAGCTCCGTTTATTGGACTCGTTCTTATTATTCCTTAGCAAGTAACAAGCTGTACATACGTAAACCAATCGTCGCGAATAATATACTTTGAATTGTGTCTGAGTTTAAAACAATTTCTTCACTATCTTAAACCACCGAGAACAACAATATATTAACTTTAACGAAAATCCAAATTACTCTTTCGTACATCTCTTCTTCTTTGTTTAATCACTACCATTAGAGTCTCTCCTCGCCTCTGTCAATTTGCCCAAATTAAAAGTCTCTCCACGATCGTTCCTTTTAAGACCTCTTCAATCGTTCAAATCCTTCAAACTCTTCGAAGCTCTTTCGACGTTCTATTCAATTATCCTCGATTAAAGAATTTACGACATTTCAACGAGTACAGAATTCCTATAACGAAGGCGGGTCACACAGACGTACAATCACGATCGATGCGTGGAATTTACATCGAGGATGCCGATCTTATCTCGATCAGGTCTCATTTGAATGTATGCTTTATTTTCATAAATGCACTGACCATTCTTTCTTTCCTTTTCTCGTTTGTTAAAGATATTTCTGCGTCGTGTAAAGAATGGGAATGTGAAGATGTTCTCCCATTTAAAGATAGAAAAACATAGAAAAAATTCTTTTCACGATTGAATCGACAATGAACTTGAAGCCTCCCTTTTACAACCACTAGAAGTGCGCGAGAGCCTGAAATATCGGGTCGAGTCCGGAACACGAAATTTTTTCGGGACAGGTATTCTCGAAAGAATCGGGATTCCCGAAAGAGTTGGGATTTGAGAAAGGATTGGGAACAAGCTTAAATAATTCGTTAAAGCCCACGCCTTCAACTGTATCGAAAGGTCGCAGATCTAGAACCATCATTCGAGCAATTCCTTCTGTTATATCTTTTGGTTTGACAGTCTTTCGCGTATCATTTTGTACATGCGACAAGTTTTATATCGATTCAGTTTCTTTTCTAGTACATACACTAATGTTTGAATGCATATGCTTCAAATGGCGTAATAAACCAGTAGTATCTGCATACTTAGTTTTAAATTCATGGTGACAATGCGTGCATTCCGCCTTTGTGTCATCTTTTTCTTGAAAATGTTCCCAAACAGAGCTTCTCTTTACCTTCTTCCTTTGCACGATATCTTTTGCGCTACTTCCTGCTACCACAACTTTACTCTCATTATCACTCGACACTGGTTTTAGAGATTTTTAGTCTTTATTAAATTTACACAGATTTTGAAATATACGTCTGAAGTTGCCGAGTTTCTCAGCGATACTGCTCAACAGCGTACATAATGTTCAAATGCTAAGCACGCAGTCACACGTTCGTTTACATCAGGTCACACGATTCTTAGAATCCGTGTTTCCAATAATTTCACTGGCAGAAGAAATTGGACTGTGTATTTACATATTTTGTAGGCTGCTATAGAGTATTGTAGAGTAGTTCTCGAAATTTTCGGGAAAACCGATTCCTTTCGGAATCTCGAAACTTTTGGGAACTCGACCTCATCCCGATATATTCGGGTTCTTGCACACCCCTAACAATCACCTTCAGAAACCTGATGAGTTTTAGTTTAATTTTAATTTTGAGTTTTCAGTTTAATCGAAAAATTTGGATATTATCGAAAACAATGAACTTGAACTCTCCCTTTTGCAACCAACTCCAGAAACCTGATGCACGATCTTTCTCCCGCCATTTTATTGAACTTCGAATATCTATTACATGATGTGAAATTGTGTTTTCCTATTTAAAGATGTTAGAAATTGTCTTTACAGGATGTGAAAAGATAGAAAAAATTTTTTTCGCGATTGAATACAATGATCTTGAAACCTGCCTTTTACAACTACCTCCAGGAACCTGATGAGTTTTAATTTTTGAGTTTTCAGTTTGATCAAAAATTTGGATACTGTCAAAAACGGCGTTCTACCATATCTTTCCCGGATCACGCAGTTACATAAAGAGTACTGACTGTAAATTTTGTTTTCCAATTGCGAATAGTCATTTGGCTGTGCAACGGTGCTGCTACGTTTCGCGTTTCCTCTTCCTACGCGACTCATTCTCGCTCTCATCGTTCACCGATCCAACGGCGTTCACCTCCCGACGTTGTGAACCGTAATTATTGCCCTGCAGATGTAGATACACGTAGAACAAAACATCGCGCGGTTCTTATTGTTCTTCTACGCTTCTTCTCCAAAAAGAGAGAGAGAGAGAGAGAGACCATTTGACTTCGTCTTATTTGTCTTCTTTTTCCTTTTCTTTTTTTTTTCTTTCCTTTTGTTTTGTTCGAGGAATGATCGATGAAGCGAGGTGAACGCGAGAATCGAGGGGTTCGATGCTGTGCAGGGAATTTGCAATCGTTTGTTTCGCTTTTTGTCGTTGGTATTACGCGAGACGCGTTGCAAGGCGTTACGGTAATCTTCGGAGATGGGATTGGATTTTACGGGAGAGTTGTCGGTAGCTGCGAACGCGATAGAAAGTGGGTGAGTATCGGTACGGTATGGTGAATGGTGAAATTCGCGAGGATTGAGGATAAACGTACGGCCGAGGGAAAGAGAGATGCACGTTTTGACGACAATGATTTTTCAATGATGCTGATAAATTCGCAGCGTTTGTAGGTGGCGACCAGAACGAGGATTTTGTGCATTTTGAAATTTTTATGAACGTCACCGAAGAAATAGACTACTAAAAGTAACCTTACTACTAAAAGTAATTTGTTTTATCTACTTGTGTATTACAATATACTTTACTTTGGATATAAAATATGAAATACAATAAATATTATAATAGCTAGATGAAAGAAATTACTTTTCAATTCTATTTCTTTAATAACGTTCATAAACTTACCAATTTTCTATAAATGCATAAAATCCACATATTGGTGAGGATTATTTAAGTTTAAAATATATTTTTCTTCTTTAATTTGGATGACAATAATAATTGATAAAACGATAAAATGGGATTAACAAGTTATTAATCCCATTAATAAAATAATATAATAAACTAAAATCAAAAAAATAATATAATGAAATAGCCACCAATAAAATAATATAATAAAATATTATAACATACAGTAGATAAAATTACTTTTAAATTCTATTTCTTTAGTGACGTTCATAAATTTCGTGTATATTGCACCTACCAATTTTCTATAAATGCGCAAAATCCACATCCTAGTGACGATTATTTAATTTTAAAATATATTTTTCTTCTTTAATTTGGATGACAATAATAATTGATAAAATGGGGATTAATAAGTTATTAATTAAATAGAATTCATGCGAACGGAGTTTTACTGTAACCACTTACCTCGAAGAACAACAGAATCTTCAATACTGACAAACGAAACTCATTCCTCTCTGGCTAGCAATAAACAGGATAAAAATAATACCGAACAAACAAATATAAAGAACAATGCTATTATCCCCACTTGGCCAATGCCGGCAGTACGTCGTCTCTCCCGATACGGAATCTCTCCCAGAGATTATGCCAAGTCATGTGCGATGTTTCAACATTTTTGTATCTCAGATGCGGATAGTTAACAATCCGTATAAAAACAGCTGCTGAAGATAATATTATAATGCAAGCTTAAACGAAAAATTCCACCGTGACTTTGAAACGAAGCAGTATTTAATTGAAATAATTGGCAAATAATTATTAACATAAGAATAACTACTGAAATAGCAGACAGATATTTTAGAAAGATATTTAGCGATCGATCACTGTCGAAATTTTTATTCATCAATCTCCATCAAATTCACGAGTTATCAATAGCCAGAATAACCAACGATGCACACGAAACGCATTGCTTAACCATCACGTTGAAACGAATCTGTTCTCGCACTTGAAATCCCATTAGTCACAAGGAATGAGCAAATCACAGAATTTAGTTGTGTAGTATAATAATCAGAAGTTAGGAATTTTTCGATCGATGTTACCAACAAAGGATGGATACTCGATTTTTCTAATCAATTTCTGGTTCGGAATAATTGATAATTATTCAAACAGATCACGTATTATTATTTAAGTACTAAATTCACACTGATTTTTTTTTTTTCTTAAATATATCAATTGTAACTTGAATTTGATCAAATTGATAGTTCGATGAGAGAAAATCTTATGGTTAAAATCACGTGTGTTTGAACGCCAATCTCGAAATGTTATAGCGTTTAAATTACAGAATAATATGGCGTTTGTAGAATGGATTTCACAAACATTAATAATTTAATTTGAAATATTATAAAAACTCGAGATCACGTTGAACGTGACTCGATATTTAAAATTCCTAAAAATCTGGGTTTCCATGATTCTTTAAAGAATTTCAGGTTGTAATAACAATACGGTGTTCGAATTCAAACACCTTCAAAATAATTTTAAGTTTTTCAGTAGCAGAAAAATTCAAACTCGAGTCGATTTAATGTTATATTCTTAAAAGTCTTGGTGTTGAAATTCTGAGATTCCGTTCCGAGTTTTTCAAGTTTCGATAAATCTCGAAAGTCTCGAAAATATTGGAAGCTCTCTTGAAACTTATGGAAACTCGCAAGATTCAAAACTCGCAACACCTATAATGTTAATTATTTTTCGATTCACTAGATTGAAAAGAAGATGTTACAATTATTACAATTTTCAGACGATCAGTTTTTCGTGTGTTTTTTCGTATTTGTATGTTCTAAACAAATTTTTTCAACATAAACGCCAGGCTGTCTCTTCTCTTAATGCACATCTACTTTCTGAGAATCTGCACGAGTGTGTAAGCAACTTTTACTTAGCAAGTTTCAAATTCTAATTATTTACTTTTACGATTCATCGTATCATTAAATAAGTAATTATTTATTAGACGAATAAACTATTAAATTAATTATTTTATTAAAAAAAAAGGAATTTTTCGTGTTGCATCACTGCGAAGCCTAACTGATTATTTTATTAACAATTATACTTTCTTGTCATATCTAATTTAGACTAATAGACTAAAACAATATTGAAACTTCATTCTCCGATTTTAAGTTTATGATTTTAATTTTCACGTTCTATAATCTTATTCTGCGCTCCAACTGATCATCATCTATCATAATTGACAGAAATCGCCGATCATGTTGAATTTGACAAGCTTCAAGCCGACCGTCTGATAAATTATTCATATTCTTTTTCTCGCCTCATATTTCTTTTTCAACACGTTCGCGTTCTAAGTTTGACGAGTACTTTCACAATAAAATTAATCTGCAAAATAAAATGACCAATAAAATTAATCAACAGATATAAGTCAACCATCTTACAACAAGGTTTATTTTTTTTTCGTGTTCTATCGAAACTAAGTGCTAACAATAAGCGAGAAAAATCTGTTGCACGTGCAGTGATCCGTCCGCGAGACGTGTTGATCGTTGCCAGTTCCGAGTGATTTCACGTCACGCTATTTATTTCTAACATGCCGAGTATCGAAATTTCAAATGTTGCGCGCCAAACACAACATGCACGTTACGCGTGCAAATATGCAAAACGTAGTGTTACAGTGCACATCACCACTTACGTGTCGTAAAAGGACACTGTCCACGCGAGCGTGCGTGATCATGTGCACACACGTTCGCAACACCGTTACGTTCACTGACCGAGAACCGCGCCGATTACGAAAGTCACGCAGTTCTGCTGCTTCTTTTTTTCCCTCGGTTTCCCCGGGTTCTTTTTTTTCTTTCTCTTTTCTTTTTGTCTCGCGACGCCCTGTCAGACGTACAACGTGCGACAGACTAATTGCACTGCGTCGTTTCTCGATCCGGGACGTACGTACGTAACGAACACAGGTAGAACGCGTGTCGAAAGCTCGGAACAGTGAGAATTTCGCGTCCTCGACCGAGAATCTCTCCCTCGTACCGGAATCCGACGCACGCATCTCTGACTCCAATTGCACCTTACGTTACGGTTCGATCCGTCTTAATGAATTGTCGCGGCAGTTTTCATCCGACGGCGACACATCAGGGAAAATATCGAACAGCTGATCCCGAACGGAACTCGAATATTTTTAGCAACAACAGGATCTGGCAACGAAACAAGATTCATGATGGATTACGGGGAAAGGAGAAAGCAAAAATAGAGAACGATCGGTAGAAACATCGATAACGTATCCGCTTTCTGCTTGATTGCAAGTCATGAGAATTTCGTAGAGTGGCTTATGTAACATTTTGAATGCAAGTATATTAATTAATTAATATATTAATGAATATATTAATCATGTACAATAATATAATAATAAGTGTATATATAATTAATATAAATAATAAATATATTAATTACATTCATATTAATCATATTAATATGAATATAATGATGAATACGAAGACACTGTATCGCTACGATAATGAAAAAAGAAAAAGGATAATTCTAATAATTAATTGTTAGAATTATAATTTTAATCAGAGTTTAACACAAGTAAATCACATTTATTTAAATGGACTTCATTGTAAATTATATGTTTTGCAAATGTACGAGTGACGTTTATTTTGTTGGCAGGGTTTAAACGATTAATTCGAATAACAACTTGAACTTTATTCCTGCGAATGTTCAAGGCAACGTAGGAGTGACCAATGTAAAAATTCGTAAAATCCGCAAAGAAAAGAAATGTTAAATTCCTCGCAGGTAATGAGACACTTTCTTCGCGTATGATTGCGTAACAGGCAAGAAATTTCAAAAGTCGAATCAGAGTTGTTTTCCCGGCAGAGAGCCCATTCATGCTCTCAAACAGAATTGTATCAGCATCTGTTATTAATTTACATCGCGTAAATGCGTGGAGTCGTGGTAACGGAAACGAGGAAGCGTCTCACACTTTCTTCCTGGCGGTCTCTCTTAACAGAGAAGAGAAAGAATTATCATGACTGCAAATTATGCAGTAATTATGTGTGTGTGTGTGTGTGTTGTAATTCTTATAAAACGGCATTAAATAATCATCCTGTTTCTTTTCTGCTTGAGAAAACGCACAGTTCTCCGCTGATTTGTTTCCGATCGTTCGAAAATTCTTTATTTTTCATAAATATCCTGTAATCTTCTCTCATTAAAAAGCCGTTGCTGTTACGTTGGTGTATCTAAATATACATTTTCTTCTCTGGAAATGATTTTTTTTTTTTTGTATTTGAATAAAATTGCCCGGTGCTTCATTAATTTGCAGAGAGAGAGAGAGAGAGAGAGAGAGAGATTATATAAATACACGTTTTATACAAATTTTATCGTAGAAATATGTTATATGTATATATATTGTAGAAACGTAAGAGATTATCAGAATTCTAAAATTATTAAAATTATACTTCTAATTGTTCGAATAAAATCGTTTGAATCTTCGACAATTTACAAAGAGAGTTTGTGTAAATACACGTATATTTGAACAAAATTATCCACCGACGTTTCACGAAGAGACGACACTATTTGATTAAAGTTATGAGCGAATAACGTACATTCGAGATACAGATGTCAGAAGGGAATTGAACTGAAATTAAACGAATATTTTTGAAAGCATCGAATTTCCGTAATATTCCAGCTTTAAATCTCTTTTGTTTTTTTTGTTTTTTTTTTTTTTTTTTGTTTCATCCGTAAAACATTTTTCGACGAAACGAAAATAACCGATTCAATGCATTAAACGAAGAGATTCGTTTCCAGTTACCTATCGGTTTAAAATTAGTTATAAATAGATTTCACATCGAAACGATTTTACGTCATTCACTGAAATTATAATTCTAAGATTTATTTTATTATCACTCTTTTTCTTTCTGTCTCTATAAATATCACGGTGGAACACCACGCGTACTAAATTTACATACTACATAACTATTCATATATACTACATAACTTACAACTAGGCAATGTCGCAGTTTCTCGTTGTTTCCTTTTCCATGTTTTCGTATTTCATCTAATTGGGGAATAAATTTCATCAAATACAGAGGACACCGAGTTCTGTCTAGCCACTTAACGAACACGAAAAAAAAAGTTCGCAAGATTTACTGAAGAGAATACGATGATACATGTTCTCTATCTACATACACACATACATGCACGTCTGGTTTCGTTGAGCTTACTTATTTTCAACTCGTACCGAGAGTTTGAGATGCTCCAAAAGGAATGGCTAGAAACGTTTCTCACATTTCCAAGTGGCACATCAGAGTTCAATGTGGAACTTTGGGAAATTTCATAAAATTCGACGTACATTAGATCGTTGGAAGTTCTGTTCTTTTATATATTGTTGTCAGCAACAATCTAACCATATGTTTAAAATTGATCTCGTGATAATGCTTGTGATAAAATTACATTTAATCAATTTAATTTGGTACATTATATTTAAAATGATATTTAAATTTATAACATGCTTGTAACAAAATTGAATTGAAACATTTATTAATTTGTCATATGACCTTGTTTAGTTGAGAATTTTTAATCTTATTGGAACAAAAATATCGATGTCGAAAATTGTTTTAAATTCAATTTCTTAATTACTTCGAATTGATGAAACTGCCGATGTCACACACGAGTTTTTTTTACAAATGAAATTTGCGAAATTTGAAAAATAAAACAAACAATTTATTGTCGTTCTTTCGACCAGAGCAAATAATATTGGAAGTTGACGTTCGGGGTGTTTTAAATAAATTGCCCCATGGTCTTTCGTTTGATGTCGTGCTGCATTTTATTGCAATTATTGCTCGTATACGCCACTGTCACGCAATTAAAATCACCGACGTCCAACGTCCATCTATCCTTGTAACGTTTTATACTTTGTCATAATAGCTAGCAAATAGCGCGTACGTCAATCAAAATTTATGCAATGGCAAGATTATTTATTTCCAGCAGTCCTATGGACTCTTTTTTTCGTTGCTTCAAAGACACAACAATTTTAATCTTTTGCAGAGAAAAATTTTTAAAAGCGACTTCTAAAAAAAACGTGTCTTCCAATTGTGTCCAATTTTTTCTAATTATCATTGGGATATTCCTTTCATCAAAAATATTTTATCTCCGTTTCTTCGAATCGAATAGTGATCACTGATGCAAAACAGCAGACGCTTTTGAGATATTTCAAAGAGTTGACATCTTCACAGAGATTGAATTTTACAATAGTGACGCGATAAAAAAGAGTCGGTCTCACGATCAGGTTGTTATTAGGAAATTTAAAACATGAACAGAACGTGGGAAAGTATGTAAAATATTTGAAATAAAATAAAATAAAATACTTGATACAATATTTAATAAATGAAATGAATCTTTTGTTGTTTCATTTGGAAAAATGTGGAATTTAAAAGTCGAGGGTCTCAATAATCATCAATTACATTAATTATAATTCACTGTAAACTTAAATTTAAACTTTTTATCAAGATATCTCAAAATATTTATCGAGATATCATAAATATCTCACCCTAGACATCTTTTTATCTCACCATTGCATTTAAGGGTTAAGAAATTGAATTTTTAATGAAAAGAAGATCTCGAATCTATTTTATCTTGAAGTTGGATTTCATTTATATTTATGAACTGAGTGTTTTTCTTTTTGACATGAATGTTAGCATTGCGAAAAATGAGTTTTTATATTAAGTTCATATATCAATTGATTTGGAATACACAAATGATTTGGAATAAGTATTGTTTTAATAAATACAATTATATAATTATACACGTATAATTGAAAATTTTATTGCTCGTAAAACCTCAAATTTTTTTGAAAAAGGAAGGATATTTCCAACTTCTTTAAAATTAAAAATAATATGTAATACTTTTATTTGAGTTAATTATTGATAACTTGTGCTATAATCCATTAAATGATTTCTAACGAAACAAATTTACAGTTATTTATAACGAAGCAAATTTAAAAACCGAATTGACGATGAACAATTGTTTCCCTTTCTTTTTCTTAGAACTGTTTCATACACACAGATAATTTTTGTAATTACTGTAATTACTTAAATGTAAGTTTTCCCAAAAATATAGTTTTACACGAATCTTATCCTGTTGCACAGAACTCTATACGTGTAACATAAAAGTTTATATCCCACAGAGTCACTTTATGGAATATAATAGAATATAACTCTCGTCTAATAAAAAGCAACGTCCATAATATTTCCTTGCTCATGAGAAATATAGTGTTCAATATGAGACGCGGTAAGAAAAGCAACACGATAAGTGGTTTTCATGAAAATCAATATTAAATTCACATACACAGGCGGCAGAAGGTGGACGATAAAAACGCGAAGCGAGAAAATTGTGCAACAAGATTTATCCAGGTGTTTCGACCTTAAAATTCACGGTAATTCATATAAAAGTTTTCTTAACAAGCCGTTTTACGTAACGTGCAACGAGCAACGAGCCGTTAGGGGTAATTTTTAACGTGGCTATTAAACAAGAGTTATACATACTTCTTCGTCTACGTTTACCGAGAATAAGTCTCTATTACTTCCACCTCTCTAATCGCACCGCTTCAAGATTTACGCTTCATTTTGCGCCGTTATGGTAACCGATATGTCCGATGGTCCACTGAATTATAAAATTATTTTGTTGGACAAAAGGATACTTTTCGCCTCGGGATACTTCTTTTTTTCGTGTAAATATATTCATTCCAAATTATTTGTATTCTATATTTCTATATGTAGTATATATATTTTATTTTCCTGTATTATTTCTATATTAACCATTAGTATCTTCTATATTATTTCTATATTAACCCTTAGTATCTTCTATATTATTTCTATATAGTATAATTTCTATATAGTATATAGTATAATATATATATATAAATATATAATATATAGTATATAGTATAATATATATATAGAAATATATTCTATATTTCTATATATAGTATATATATTGTTTTATTTTTCTATATTATTTCTATATTAATCTTTAGTACCTTCTATGTTATTTCTATATATAGAATAATATATACATATAAATATATTCTATATTTCTATATATAGTATATATATTGTTTTATTTTTCTATATTATTTCTATATTAACCTTTAGTATCTTTTATATTATTTCTATATTAACCTATAGTATCTTCTATACTATTTCTATGTTAAACCTTAGTATCTTCTATATTATTTCTATAGTAACTTTTAGTGTGATAGTAGTGTTACACGAATTGAAATCATCGCGCACTCCTTTTTACGAATGGCAACTGATATTTTTTTCTAGTTTCACTGATTGTGAGTGCAAAATTTGACGTACATTTCTACTCGAATTCTTAGAACATTTATCATTTTAAATATTTAGTATTACAATAACAGCTACTATAATAGTATTATATAGTATTATAATAATAGGTAATAGAATTTTTCAATTGCACGTGTATTTTATAAAACAATGATTAACATGTTGACATTTGAAAAGTATTCTTCCAACTTTGAAATAAATATAAATACTTGTCTTAAGACTTTCGAACGAGAGTGTACATCACCAAAATTAGAATATTATATTGTTTAATATTTTCAAAAAAAAAGGGGAATGAATTTTCGAAATTGAACGATATTGAACTATTTAATATAATAAAAGAGTAATAGAGAATTGATAGACAATAGAGAATTAGTAGAATTAGATGTTAGATAATTAAAGATGATGATGGAATAAAAGAATAATATAACACGGTTATATAATTTGTTAAACATTTTTATCTCGCACGGTTTTTATCTCGCGACAGTTATTTATCTCGAGTTAAAAAAGTTATTATTGCCAACAATGTACGAAAGATCACTATTCCAACGCTGTACAAAGATATACTATAATAAAAAAGATATAATACAATATAATATATGTACTTGCAAAACAATCGTGTCACCAAAATGGCAATGCTCATTAAATCACGAAAGACTCTTTTCCTCTAGGATTTAAAAACAAACACCCAGCACCGCCATACAATTACTGGAGATATGCAGCACGTATAAAAATATCACGAGCGGTAACAAGTTCATAAATATTCACGAATAACACGCTTCCGATTCTAAATATCGTCATCGTCAAACATACCAACGATCGTATTTAATTAACGTAAAAATCAACCGTTGTATCTTTTTATCCTCGTCTGTAACGAACCTTTTTGCAAATGTGATTCGTTAATACGTACAGCGTTTAAAAGACGTAGAAAAAAAAACGATGGAGGGGAAAAAAGAGAAGAAATGGACCGTTATCTTTGCACACTCACTCTCAGTTGGAGAGAATGGTAAGACAAGTAGTACGATGAACCTAGTGGGAATATTTCAAGGGAAAGGTAGAATAATTCCATGATTCTTAATGCCAAGGTATGTCTCGACGTGAGTTGATAATATTGCAATGGCATTATTCCGAGGTATGTATGTGTGTACATGCACGAAGAAAAATCATTGTAACGTTTGATTTCAAGAGGCAATTTCGCGGCAAGCGTTGCACGTAATTTTCTTGTGACGTTGAATACAACGGAGGCGAATTCTATTTGCATCGGAATTTTGTTTTCAACAGACGAATTTTAGAGGCGTTCGACGGACAGGTGAAAGAGTACGTAGATCAGCACGACGTACATATATTTTGAAGGATACAATAGGACGAGAAAATTTATATGAAAAGACGGTGCTTTTGAAATTTTGTTGAATTAATATTTTTCTCAAAATGAGCATATTTTTCGTTCGATCCTTTTTCTTTAGAGAACAGAATCTAAATTATTTCTACTTTTCCCCTCAAAAAACATATACGTGTATATATATATATATATAAAATTTGTGATGGATTCGTAAATTTAGCATTTATTAAATTTTCGTCGAAAGATATCTCACGTAATACATATGTATCTAAATTTATCAGTTCAATTATCGAGTGATTTGATAATTCAATATTACTAGGAGAGAAGCACGTGGGAGAATTTAAACTGTGAACTCGGTCATTTCCTAATCAAGAATTCTTTTCGTCGTTCGAAAATAATAAAGCTGACTTTATCATTAAAAGAATTATGGATTCCAGTTATAGTGTATTAGAAATAACTGGAAAGGTGAATCGACTAGTACTTTTCAAATAAATAGCTCAATCACAATGTTTCGCGTTCTAAAATTGTTCAATGATATTTCGAATACGTTCTTTCATGTATTTTGAAAATGAAACTCGTAAGAGTATGAAAATAAAAGATTCCACATTTTCATTCTCAGAATATTATTCTCAGGATATTATCCTCTTGAAAATTGCAAATTGGATTTACACAATTCGTAGCGTATAATTTCGTCCTGATTTTATTCTTCGTTAGAGATGAATGTTTCACATAGCAGACGAATAATTAGATTCAAACTTCAGATATATACCCACATTCCTCCTGATTATCTTGTTCTGTCGTTCTTTTCAACGTTACACAATTCGCCGGCGACTTCATTTCTCATTGTTCGACGAAAAAAAAAACGCGAAAGAAAGGAACTCACGATTATAATTAACACGTCTTGCAACGTTTTAGAGAAAAAAAAACTCGACTTGTTCGCCGTGTCTCCCGTCAGGAACAATCAGCGCAGACGTCGGCGAAATTTCATCTTTTTTAAAGGAGCCTGTTTATCTGATTCTCGTTTCGTAAAATTTTGTAAATTCCTCTTTTCACACTCGCACCAAGATTTGAAATAAAAATGAGATGATGACAATAAAGCTTAAATTATAATATACAAGTATATATATATATATATAATTTAAATTTTATTATAAATATATAATCTGCAAATTTCAAATATTTAAAGGAAAACAATAACTTTGCAAGTATTTTTAGAAATACCGACGATTGAGATACATGAAACAAAAATGTGAAAGTGGGAAAAATAAAAAAAATTTTGCGACATACAATAAACAAAGTTTCGCTTACATTTATATTTTACGAAAATTTATTTAAATCGTTAAAAATACGCTAAAAAATTTCTGTGAATAATTAAAAATTGCTGAATTTAAACAGTTTGGCTGTCCTAGTGTTAATTCAAGTTATATAGATTTTGAGAAAAGATGACGATATTTTTTGTAGAGCAGAAATATAAATCAAGTAAGAGTAAAAAAAAATAAATAAAATGCATGCGACTAATATTAATTAATAACAAAGCTAATATTAATTAATAAATTACTAAAAATCTTTAAAATCCCAAAACAGTTCTTTTTCTGCTTTGAATGTTAGAAACTTGGCAGATGTATACACATCTGTACATTAAATTAATCTATATAAAGAATATAACGAATAATATTTTTTAAATTACAAATAATAATTTTTAATACCCGTCATTAATAACTAGCACTAAAAATAATGAATTTAGTGAGAATATGTATCGAAATATATTTCCCTACTATAAATTATGTTTCATTCTTCATTGTCAAACTTTCCGTCATACTTTCTCAAATTCAAGCTTCAGAACTATCATCAAAAATAAAATAACATTTCAACAATTGAAATGTTTATACGAATTGAAATTAAACAAATGAAAAATGTATGTACAATATTGAAATCCATTTATCCTCAAGAGAAACGTGTTTATCCAGCGTCTCAACAAACTCGATATCGATTGAAATAATTTTAACGTTAGTCCCTTGATGAACGTTTTGATTGTTAATCTTCCGTGTCGTTAATAAATAAATAAATGAAATGAGATAGACACTCACCTCTGTGGATGGTAGTTGCCCTTATTATCCACCCGAGTTATGTTTCACAGTCACGACACCGAGGATCCTCCGGCGTGTTTATACCCACGGTGCACGCGGGAGTAACAAGATCGTGGTTCACGGTACCACGATCAACAGCAGACTAGCCCGATACCATTCTCCATCGAGGTTGTAATATTCGACAACTTCCACCACTTTCTCACCTTCCCTTCTGCCATGGTACCAGCTTATGGAAATGATCCGTGCGGTCGCTACTATCTCGCCGCTGAAAGTTAAAGAACACGAGAAGATCAGCTTTTGCAACGATCAAGTAAAACACGATATACTTTGTTTTTATGAACAAATACGAGGTACTCATTGGTAGTAGCACTGTTGCTGTTGTCAATGGTATTAAGTTCCACTTTGGAAAATTGAATTGTAAATGGAAATTTAATTTGTAACTTAACTTTGATTTTTGAACGAGAAGATTTTGATATTGCGACTAAATTACCTATTGTTGGTATTGATAGGTTGTTACATACGTATCTTAAATGTGTAAATGGAAATTTAATATCTGAGTGTTTATCTGTAAGGAATATTTTTCTGAGTGAATATAAGATTACTTATTGCTGCTATGACAATGAACTTTGTACAAGTTTCACATTTTTGGAAAAGTAATTTAAAAAGTAGAATCTAGATAGATGTTTATTTTATATATTAGATTTATATTTTTGCATTTTCTATAAATGCATAAAAATCCACAGTCTGGTTATTACGCAACGAATGGCACGTGCATGTGCCGTAATTTTAAATGATTCAGTTCCGTGTCACGAGAACAATAAAATCGTCAAACAAGGATTTCAAATTAATATTTGACCCAAGAATAGAAATTTAATATTTGAGCCAAGAATGGAAAATTAATATCCGACCATTGTTTCCCGCAGTTCATTCTTTTTTCCAATATTGCATGTACAGCGAGTAATTACTTTGCAAGCTCCCAAAATGATTTTTCGCCTTCACGTCGCATCACTTTTGAAATGCACGCGCAAAATAATTTCTATTAAAATAAAAGTATCAATATTATTCCATTTATACGTCAATTTTTAAATCTAACTATTTTAAATAATTATTTTGCAAATTTTACGTGAAATATCGTTTCGATGTAAATGTGCACAACTTGTCTTCCAAAACAAATATTTTTAATTAAATCAAGAATTATCTGAATCGGTATATTTTTTCTTTTTTCTCTGTAAAACTGTACAAATTCTTATAGCAATCGGAAACAGAATATTTGAATAATTTGTTTTAATGACATTACGAAATCTGAGAAACTTTTCCAGCAAATTACTGTACGTACAAAAATAATTATACAGAGAATAATTTTATGATTTTTAAATGGCTTCGAGAAACGATATTATTTATTATATGGAACAACTTAAGAGTTTCATATTACAGATATTTCCTAAGAATTATTCAACCCAAGAATATATATTGAATTTAATTAATTCTTCTTTTCCTTTTCCGATGGTATAAATTTTTTCGAAAGTACTGAATAATATTCCTTTTTTTAATAAAGTCATTCCATACTTTCTGTCACTTTATTCGTAATATGTTTTTAACTTTGCTTTCGTCTCTTATATCGTATTCTATATGATTTCGATCAGAATTGTATTAGAATGTATTTCATATTATTTTCATACGAATGTTACAACATTTCTAAGAAATGTACGAGCCATGTTCGAGTCGAAAAAAACGCTTTTCCACAAAACAACGAAAAAATATGAAAGAATTTCTAAGTAATATTCAGTCGCGATCATGAATTAAATAAGGAATAATTTAATAATAAAATGAAGGAGAAAAATTCTAAAGAAAATCTGGAGAAAATTTTCAAAGTGTATCTTAATTACTTCGATAACGACAATAATCTATCTCGTATGTTTCTTGTCATTTTTCGCGTGCGTTTATGCCATCTACATTTGCATTACACATACCTATGAAGTTGTTGCAAATTTGACGAAAATTTCAGTGTCCGTTATGTTTCGTATCACCATATGGCCTCAATTAAAACGTACCATCAATTAGAGCGTATGTATCCAAACCTTCAATTAATTGAAATTCCAATTACGTTACGGAGTTAACTTTTAATTGACAATTACGCGTTAGTACACACAAAATTGCAATTAACATCTCTCGACAGTTTCGATTTAACAAATCAGAGTTAAACAAAAGTTCAACATCGTTCGGTTATGCTATCGTACGGACGATGAAAAATTGTCGATGTTTCAAACTCTCATAACCAGACCTTTCTGGACGGATTTCTATGCAAATTCATATTTTTGGGAACAGAATCGAAAGTTTCATTCATTCTGCAATTGAACACTTCTCATAAATGCCTGACAGTCCTTTTTAGTTATAATTTATACAAATTCTACGTCATAGCACGTTAAAATTATTTATTCATTTGATATGTTATACCATATAATACGTGAAATTGTTCGCATGCATAATAATAAATCATTCGTTTAACACGTGTAATTACAGAACGCATAAACATCTTCCGTTTAATTGCAATTCGCCGCAAAAAGGAATGATAATGACAGTAATTATTCGCGAATTCATTCACGCGTTCGAGCCGCGTTTTCGTAATGACAAACGTTCCCAAAAGAAAGTTGCGTCCCGCGTTCGCGGATGTGCAACATGCGAAATTTAATAACAGGATATTAATGACGGAACGGGAATATATTCTTCATTTTACGTAAAATTTTCTTACCTTCCTTTCGTGATTCATTTCATCTCGCACTTTCAGCCAAATTAATCGCTCGTTGACATTTGTTGCAATGCAGAGTGTTTGGTGAATGATGTATATTATTTTCAGGTCTGCCGCTGTAATTGTATCGGAACGTACAATATGTCTAATGTCATTAATGAAATTAATTTAGTATCATTAATTAAATTGAAGATATTACCTCGATAGAGGTCCTGAGGCTCGTCTTTCGTTGTTACGTTCTCGCATCGTAAAATCGTTCACGAGATGCTATCTTTCCCCTTTCACCTGCAATTAATATATAAAATGTCACGATACATGCAGAATTATATATATATATATATATATATATATATATATATATTTAATTTCTTTAGATGAATTTGTAATTTATTGCATTCAAAGTGTAATTTTTTTAAACATTGCCTGTTTTACAATCCGCTGTAATTGTGAAAGGTATAATTACTTACTATGTATGAGAGTATCTCGCCGAATAAGATGGATAGGAATGAATTCGTTTTCTAATGGAGATCTCGCCGCGCAAGAACATTCAATTCGAGACAACCGTCGCCCTTTCAAAGGTTGGTGGATTAATCGAAAGGTTACTTTATTTATTTTTTTTTTACGATTAAATATCATACAAAAATAAAATACCTATTTTATTAAATATTATACTACGTTATATACAACATATGTGTGTTATATTGTCTTTATATTGCACACATGTATGTGTATATATGTACAATGTATCTATCTCTATTTTATATAGTATCTAATACATATATATTGTATGTATGTACGTATGGGTATATATGTTTATATACTGTATAATATATTCTAGAATGTTATTACATAGATAACTGCGTTATAGAAAATGTAAAAATTTATTGCATTACAGTGTACACACCCCGGGACGAAAAGACACCGCGCTCTGAAAAATTATTCTACCCCTCCGATTCATTTTTACAAATTTTATTTAATACGTTAATACGTATCCAACTGGTTGTATTTCGCACGAATGTTACGCTTTCGATGGCTCTTGTACGACTGAGCAGCGTAAATATTCGACTTGTTCGGTCTTGTCTGCCTCGCGGCCATGTGCAATATTTACAGTTTCGTTTCTGTATTTCTAAGAAATTGCGTGTCTCAGTAATGACATTCAACATACTACACATCCATGCCCGATATTCCAAGAACACTGACGTAATTACTCTCTAAGCATTCTCTCTTTAACAATACACAATATTAGAAAATATATCTTTGCCCCGGGGTGAAAATACTGATGTAATAAAATCTACGCATTCTCTCTGTTTTAACAATGCACAACATAAGAAAATATATATTTTATTGTATATAATAATATGTTAATTAATATATTTTAATACTGTCGTATTAACTAATTTAGTTTTAGTTCCCCGATTTTTCACGACCATTTTTACGTTTCACTCGATTGTATTCGAAGTGTATGTAATCCTGAAGAGCAATTTCGTCGTTGCTAGCGCCGTAACTAGGCAGATTATAAAAGGACCGAATGGTAGGTTCCTCGTTTGCATAAATTAACTCAGCTGTCCCCGATTCTCTTTCCTAGTATTGAAATGAAAAAAAAGAAAAAACCGGTTTATTCTGCGTTGAACAATTAGACTACGTCAAAACGTCATATATAGTATGTATGATAGGATATATCCGAGTCTTTGAAATTACCATTTTTAGCCAACGTTCTTTATGTTACAAAAAAAAGGAAACAAAGTATTTTTCATTTGTTGCTGTATTTTTCTAAAAACATCTGCCACTGAATACTAAAATATAGTTAATAAAAGAAAACAATAAAGATAGTGAGTATTTCTCATTAAATTTACATATTATTCAATTTCAAGTATCAATATTCTAAATATCACGTCATTTTCAAGACTTGAAATATTTAAAATATTTTTTATTAAACTTTGATTCAATGTTTAGTGTAATATTGGAAGTTTATTAAAACTTATTAAAATTAAGAGGGTAGTGTACAAACCTGTTGTAGCTGTGAATTTGTCGAAGCTGTTTCGATTTGAGTTTTAAAAATCTTGTCAAATGTTTCTCCCTCCAAGACTTGAGAATCATTATTCAGATTTGGTTCAGTCTTCAAAGATTCCGATTCGTTATAGTTAGTTACACCAGCAGTAACTTCTTCGCTATTCAAAACAGATGTTTTTACTGAACTTTCACTGAAATTCAATTCTGTCTCACGACTGGAAGTATCAAGCTCTTCGTTTATCATTTCTAGTATGGTCTGTATGTAAGGTAAAACACTTTCCTTATTCAATTCGAAGAACAAATTTAAATCTATCTTTTCAGTCTCTTTATTATCAATTTGCGTTGACGATAATTTTGAATGGATATCGTTTGACCGATCTGAAAAATTGAAATGTTGAATGGTGTCTGAAATAGATATATTATTTCATGGAATGTTTCGATTAAATTACCAATTTTGCGATTAATTAATTATCAATGGATTTAATACGACAATAGAAGAATACATTGATTACATTATTTTCTGCATATATTTTGGATATATCCAAATTTAATATATATATATCATATAATACTTAATTACGATGTATAAAAAAAATAATAATTAATGTTACAATTTAAAATGTAGAAAGCGTATCAGATTGTTATAGATGAAAGAAGAACTTACCTAATTTGTCAAAGAACGTGTTAACACTTGGTTTGACGTTGCTTGTAAAGTTCTTATATTCATCATTCGAGAAAGAAACTTGATGCTCACTTTCATCAGAATTTTTATTTCTAGATGTCAGATCCCATTCGAAGTTTTCATCGAGTTTCTCATTTTCTGCAGCTTTAGATGAATCCTGACAGGGGTACTTGTTAAGTGGTGCTTGCTTAAGTATAAGAAGAACAATTAATAATTATTAGTATTTATAGGTAAGAAGAAAGAACATATATTAATATTTATTAATTATTGAAGAACGTTTATTTCGATTTGAATATGTGTATTAAAGTAAGAAGAAATAAAATACAGGAATTTAATCATTTGCATTCTTTTTAATCAAGGAAATGTAACAATTATTTGCGTTTCTTTAAATTATATATAAATTATGTAAGTTATGCACAAATAACAGTTCTTTTTCAAGAGAAACTTTTGTTCAATTATAGTTGTACCAAAGGCTTCGTAGAAAACTTACGTCTCTGCGATATTCTTCAATAGATTTCTCATCAAAAGTCTGTGGCACGTTTTCAATCGGGAAGAGCTGCATAGACTTAAGAAACTTCTCCAGGAAATCAACAGGAACGTCATCAAAGTGCTGCGCTTTACCCATCAACCTTTTGTCTTCCAAAAGACCAATAGAATCCTCGGAATGCGTTTCTTTCTTAGGAAGCTTCTTTTCAAAATCCTCGTACAATCCAGTCTTCAAAGAAGAGTTATCGTCTCTGGTCGATGATAAATTTATCTTCCTCTCTGGAACGTTCTTAAAGAATAGTTCTGTATTAGTGAAAAAACAATTTAACAAATAAAAAATAAATCAATATTAGAATACTAAACTCTTCTTATAACGTTTTTTATTTTGATAAGTTATATTTATGTCACTGCTTTATTAATTTTTTTTTTAACATTCTACTTGAACTTCAATCAGTTAGATGTGGTTGTTTCTTTAGATGCAAAATTAAATTGGAGTTAAGATTAAAAGTAGTATCACATATTCATCTTTATTCATTTATTGGCTCTTTTAAACTCTAATTAATTGTTGTTTAAATATAATTTTTTCAGGTGCAAAACTAATATTTAAGTGAAGAACAGTGTCGCACAAATTAAAATTACTCATTAACAACTAAAACTAAAATTAAGCGAATGATTAAATTGTCACTCTTCTTCACTTGTTTCTCGATATGATTAAGAACAAATGGAATTAAAAATGTAAAGTTTCCTTTATCGCATACACGAGACTAATTTTGTGATACTCACGACAGAGTAAGAGTTATTTCGTTCAGCAGATATCTTTCCATTCTCAGGAGTGGTTTCATGGTAACGTCGTAGGTTTGAATTATAATCGATGATTTGAGAATTGGTTAATTCCTTCATATTCTTCACTGGTACCACAAGATACCGTTGGTCGTAAGTATTTTCTGTTTTCTGCGGTCGCAATGGCAAAAATTGGCTTCCCACGTGAGGAGGATATTTCAGAAGGTAATTGGAGAATGAAGGAGGATCGGATTCTTCTGGATTGTTCAGAAGAGCAGCCTCCAAAGCTACGTAAGGTGTTAATAGAACTCTGCTTGGGACAAGAATCCTTTCTAAAATATTCGTCAAATTTCTCTCTCTCAGAAGAGACACAAGTTTTTCTATTTCTCTGTTCGAGTCGTCCAACGGAGATGTATTCTGGAATCAATCGTTTTACAGACGGTAATTAATTTTCTTTCAAAGATTTCCAAGAGCATTGAAGCTTCAATAATAATAATTTTAACAAATTTAATGTTACTGCTACGCGAACTGCGTGATTTACGATAATCTGAGTATCGTAATTAATACCAGTATTTCGATATTTAATTTTCACTTAACCGACGTGCAATCGTAATTAAGTAGGCGTTTAGTACTTTTTGTATATTATGCGTGCGTTCCCTTCGTTTACAATTACAAGTTAACTAAACAATAATAAATCAGCCACTTAAGAAGTTAGTCCCCTTCATTTCATTACACGATTCCATTCATTACGCTTCACCCTCGATTTACTCAACAATTTCCCTAAAATTTTATCGTACCGACATTTATCTCTCTCTCTCTCTCTCTCTTCGTGTGCTGCACGCCACAAATCACGCTCGCCCGAACGTACATACGCAACATAATTTAAACGATCTATTTGCGTAATAAACGCGGGAGTTAGTTCACCCCCGACGACCGTGAATAATGCCGCTGCGATTCCCCCGTTTCGTCGGTCTTTCGATGAAAATTCCATCGTGCGCTTACCATCGTATCGCCAACTACGTATGGATTTTCCGTCAATGTACTGCCGGGTCGTTCCTGCCCCGGAAATATCGGCCCCCCGGCATTCAGCTTGTCGTGCGATGTTCGCAGCCATTTTCGTAACTGCTCGCCGCGCGACGACAGAATTTCCTCAAGCCAGCCACTGTACGCGGCAGAGCCGAGTATGTCCTTGATAGATCGAAGCCAATCTTGGAATTGCTGGAAATAACGGATGCTCGAGTGCTTTTATCGGGTGGATGGGGATGAGGGGAAGTTTGGTTTCGAGAGGAGAGACCTTCGTGGCTTTCATGGACCAATAAATGGCAGATTAGAGAATCGGTCTATTCTTTTATAATATATCGATGAGAAGCGATATTTCATAACGATGAGAAAAGATGGGAAATGATATTATTTCTGTTATCTACTTTTTTCTAATTTATATTTAAATATTTCTTTCTGTCTTTTCGTCTTCGAATTTATTTTCGAATTATTGCTTGTCTTTTATTTTATATTTGATATATTCGATATATTTTATATAAATGCAGATGTGTGTGTGTGTGTGTGTGTGTGTGTGTGTGTTCTGAAAACATATATTAGATTCGGACCTTTCTTTTTTATTTAAGTATACTCTTCATTGTGTTTGTATTAGAAATATTTTACAATACTTTAAAGATACTTTAAAAATACGCGAGGAAGGTAGATCTATTTTGTGATAGTTGGAATAGATAGATAGCTGTGATAGTTGATAGAAAATTTGAAACAATTTTCTGCTTTGTTGAATAAATCGAGTTATTTTATTATACTTGAATAATCTTCCCGCTTTTGTCGGCGAGATCTGAAGAGCTTCAGAGAGGAATTAGGTCGTATTTTGAAGATGCTGGGGAAACCTTTGTGGCTTTGGCGGACCAGTAAGTGGCAGATCAGAGATTGGGTTCTTACATCGAATATATAGAGAGAGTACAGATTGATATTAGACGTTAGATAAAAGATAAGAATTTCAAATGATAAATAATTTCAACTATTTTATTATTTTATATTATCTATTATATTTATTATTTTATATTCTAGAAATACTTTGCGTGATCTTATTATTTTATAAAATAACGACCTCAGGATTATTTTAATCTCAAGTGAATGGTACATATTCGAACTAACATACGTGAGATTCTGTGAGGAGTTTCAATCATTTTTGATACATTTAATCATGTTGACAGAATAACAAATTGTATTTGAAATGTTACTTCAAGAAATATTTCTTCAGATGAAAAATATGAAATGAAAATGAAAGAGTTGTTGATAAAGTAAATGGATAAAAACATTGTATAAAAGATTCTGCAACGTGTGAGTGAAGGAAAGAAGTAGCCAGCTGTAAAGATTGTTTAAGATTTTCAATTTTGGTGTGTTTGGAAGTTTTTTGCGAGAAGAGGATTACTGAGGCTTACCTACACTGTAGAAACTGTTTGAGACCTTTAATTTGGAAAGTTTTTACGGAAGAGTACAATGGAACTTTGTATCACAAAAGTCGTTTAAGATTCTTAATTAAAAAATTCCGGAATGTTGTAATGTAAAGATAGGTAAATGGCTGATTTTCAATTTTGTTATTTAAATGTTGCTAATGAAAGTAAAATTTATGAGATTGGTAATTGAAATGAGTTCTAATTTAATTTAATGCATATTTGATCAAACGATTTCGTGGAAAATTAGGATATAATTGGTAGATTGCAGGTTTTCATGCTTAAATAAAATTAAGTGCATTCAATGATGCGCAGAATGCACGTAATGTACAAAAATCATGTTATTCACTATAATATACAGGGGATGAAATAAGTTTTCATTTCATTTCAGCTCAACTTCGACAAAATAATTTGTGTAAAAATCCATAATCTAATAATTAGTATTTGAGCATTACCTTGAAATCCTTATGTTCCTCGGCGTGTTTTATCCACAATTCGATTGCGTCCAATTCCGTTTTCGATTTCAGATGATTCAGCCATGACTCAGGAGTGCTCATCATGCAAATGAATAATTTTTATTTAATTACAAAAATATGTAGATATTTTATATAATTTAGAAAAAGAAATATTACGTATAGCAATTTGTTCTGCAGAAATAAAATAAAAATTACTTAAGATGTGATATTCACCCTGCTTTTTCAATGCCATCCGTGTTTCCAGATACCTGGAAAAATGTTCGTCATTTTTAATAATGAACGAATGATAAATGTCGATAATCGAAAACTGGCACAACAAAGTTTTGAGAAATTTTGAATTTTATTTATACGTTTCCCTCATAACGTAGAAATATCAATGAGAATCATATGACTGTGACAGAAACCATAATTGCAGATTTTATTTATAATATAAGATTTCTAGTTCTAAATAATATATTATTAATTCATTATTATAATTCCCACTAATTTTAAATAATATAACATTAACGTGCTAAAGGATATCTCGTTATTTAAATTGTATGCGACAATTCGATTATAAGATTATCTGCACAATACTGTAATACGGATTAAACATTCAAAGGGTTACCACAAGTTAAAAAGGGGAATATCTGTGTTAATATTTCCATCTAACGTATAAAAATTGTTCTGTATAGTAAGGAAGAAACGTACCTCCTCAGTATCGTTCAGAGAAACTTCGTCTTTGTTCTTCAGAGATCTTCTCGAGAAAGATGAAGAAGAATCATTCGCTGCCACCGCGTGTAACTCGTAACAAATTCTTTTAATATTACAGTCGTTTGTCTTGCAAGATTCTGCAATTTTTGCGGAACATGTTTGCATTCGTGGGCACACCCATCCACGACAATGTATATTCGTCATTTCGTTCTCTGAAAAATTGCAAGGAAACGCAGCGTTATTGCATATGCGCTATGTAACATGTGCATTTAATAAATATATAAATAGTAATAAATAATGTAATATATAATATATATAATATAATATAATATAATATAATATAATATAATATAATATAATAAAATAGTAATAAATAATATAATAATAATATTAATAATGAAATCACCAGAGTGGTAGCTGCAGTTTTTAGAACGAATAATTCCTTGTAAAATAATTGAACAAAAACTTGTTTTTCATTGTTTTATAAATTGTTTCCTATTCCTGTGTGTGGTTAAAAAGTGAATTACAATGAGCTTAAATACACGTGTCCGTTTGTATTAATTTATTTACGTATTTCAGAGCTAATAATTTTTTTATAAATCCATAGTTACTAATTGTTTCTTTCGAAATTACTGTCGAATATAGATATGACATTAACATATAGGTACAATATACAGAATCGTTTTAATTATTAATTCAGTTTCAATTAAATTTTACCTGTTGCCATTATACAATCTGGTGTATGCCTACAGGGTGGACTCGTACAGTCACTCTCTGGTCTTCGTAAGAAACACTCATACTCCGATGGACAACCGAGACTTCGACATTTAACAAATAAAAGCTGCACATCTACGAAAATAATCACTTATTTATTGCAAAATTTATTTGAAAACGACGCCTCATGTTACTTAAACTGACTTAAACTTTAATAATAATTACTTTAATAATAATAATAATTAGACATATTACTTTAATATAATTATGAAATTTAGCATTGTTAAGATAACTTTTGATAAAGAGTGCACAGACGTTGTCCTTGAAGGGTTAAAAAAAAGGGTAGTAGATTCATATTTGACAAAAATTACGAGTAAAAGGATAGCATATAACTCTTATGTAGTTTACAATTACATATGTACAGTAAATGGTAATTATTACAACTCTATATATAACAAAATATTACAGTATGATAAATATTTAAAAAATTTTGAAAATATAGTAACGTAATGATAATATGACGGACCTTTGTTCTTCATGCAGGTCTGTATTAATTTACAGGGAGGATTGGCACAGAACGATTCGCGGAGGATGCAGTGATTTCCTTGAGGACACTTGAACCCGGCGCAGGAAGCTGGACCTTCGTAATATTCCTCCTGAGATACGCATCTTGCTATCTGTTGCTCACACTCTAATTAAAACGCAGTTAGTTTACATGCGCATACTCAATGACACAATACATTTCTACCTTTTTTTAAATTAAGAAAATTGGCACACGTAAAGATTATTTTTCCTAAATATACTTGGTCTGATGATGATTATGTAAAGTTTAATTACTAAAGAAATTAGTAGTTTTGCTATTTGTAATAGGTTTACAATGATAATTTTAAAAAAATGTGGACACGTTTATTTTTCTCAATTATCTGAATATATATATTTTATTGATAACTTCTTCTTTCCTTAAAGAAACGTTAAATATAAATATAAATATAATTAGGAAAAGATAAGAATGTATATAACACATATAGAAGAATGAAAAAGTGATAAATCAAATTATTCTCGTTGAAAAAATGATAAATGACTTATCTCTCCAAAAAAAAAAAAAGTGAAAAATTGCAATATTACTCACTTTCGTCCCAGTGACAACGACGAACTTTTAACGTGCACATATATCCATTGGTGCAATGTACAGTGTCACAGGTGGAAGGACCTCTTAAAGATTCTTAAAAAAAAAAAACACACACACACGTCCATTATTAAAATCTCTTAACTGCACTTATCTGCAACTTTAACAATAAATTGAAAAATCGAACTCTATAATTTAGCACACAATACATTTCTATTTGCAAGTCAAGAATTTTTTTTTCCATTCCTTGCAGCCAAACAACTCTGTCATATCGTAACACTTTGAATTAAAAAGAATTGAAATATAGACCTGAATACTATTTACATGTCTCGAGAAAAATTGCAACTTTTCGTTTGATAGTTATCCATGAGGAAAACTTGCAGACTTTTACCCAATTTCTGTCTTATTTACAACTTAAACGCTTTACTTTACTCATTTATATCTTAAACAACTGTTTGAGCCCAGAATACGAAATTGCATCACGTTCAACGGTGTTCTTTGTATGCTTTGTCTCGTGATATAATTTAATTTCAGCAACAAGGGGGAGGTCGACGACGAGTATCTTTGTTGAGAGACTTACATACCTGTTCGAGATCTCGCGCAGTACAGCATATTGGGACACGGAGGATCTTTACATCGAAATTTTCGATGTACACAGACGTCATTTCCTCTGCACTGTAAATATGCACACCCTCTGTGATCGTTGCCATCGATAGTTCCTGCAATCAAGCACAAAATTTGGTCATGAAAATATTCGAACATTTATAAAAGCCTTTCACAAATGTATCTTGTTGTAAGAAATATTTTCAAATTAACATTGCAGTGACATTCAATTATTATGATTATATTGATGAAATTTAAAAAAAGTCCAAAAATACACACACACATATATATAGAAGATATATGAATCGTTTAATGCAAAAGTATTTATTTATTTGATTTGATATTACATTTCAAAAGATTAATATTAGATACAAGTTTGCCATGATTCATGTAAAAGAGATACAACATTTTTTGATATTTTATTATACAGGAATTAATTTTCTTGACTTACATCATTTTTGCATTAAACGGTTCGTACGAGTAATACAAGTAATACAAGTATATAAAATAATCAGTTATTCGTCATATTAATACGTTGACTTTATACTCAATCTCTTTCTCCAAATTTTCGAAAAATCCTTTTCTGACATTATACGATTTATACAATTGTTTTAGGTATTTTTATATCTTTTATCGAAAATTTAAAATTGAACAGAATATAATACAACATACAAAAATATGTAAAGCGTAGAAAATGGAATGCATTTATCTTGATTAAAATAGAATATGGTATAATATACCTTTATACCTATTACTCTATCATTATTATCAATATACGTGAAAAAAAATCTAGCTAGATAGACCTACCCTCTCAAGTCCAAATAAATACACCTACCCTTTTCGTTAAAACTTCCGAGACGAACCTCCACGATCAATAACAATAGAGCAAACAGTGTAAAGTACATGAATACGACACATTTCACTTCCATAACGATAGGAACATGATATCGAACGTTGTTCGATGGTGACTGCACCTGAAGCAAAGCAGCTGACGCAATTGGTATGGAAAAATCGTGTTTCGGTGTAAGTAACTGGATACGATATGGAACAATCGGTCAAGAGTATATTCATTCGATACGTGGGTACACTAGCGAGTGATCTAAGTTTTAATTAGCTATGAAATATCCGTCTGTGCTTGGTTATCTCGACAGTGATTAAAATTTGTATGCACATTTTTTGGAAATCTTTAAATGATAGAAATTTTTCAGAAGCTTTAGAGGAATTTCTAAATTTAATTTTACACGTTTTGGAAACTCCGTTGGAAATTTTAAAGCGCAAAATCCATCTTTATACGTTTATTGGAAATT
This sequence comes from Tetragonisca angustula, assembly GCA_036937485.2. Lineage (NCBI taxonomy): Eukaryota > Metazoa > Arthropoda > Insecta > Hymenoptera > Apidae > Tetragonisca > Tetragonisca angustula. The sequence continues at coordinate 1,533,686 of JAWNGG020000007.1, read as the reverse complement.
TTAATATGCAGAGTTGCACAGAGTAGGTGCATATAGTATGAGAGATAAAAAAAAAAAAAAATTGCATAAAATATTCAAAGTACGTAGAATAATCTTCTGCCGAGTTTTAATAAAATATAAATTTGCATCGAAATCTTTAGTCCAATAATATTGTTACATTGTCACATGAAATAATAATTGAACGACGAAATTCTGAATTAAAAATTATCCTTAGAAATGTAGTGAATACTGAAAATTTGTACTCTATTGTTTATTCTGATTGCAGGAAACCAATTTTCCTGTTTCCTGTTTATTACTGCATTTTATTTGCTCATTATCATACTTAATTACGAGTGTAATGACATATTATTAATACTAATGAATGCAATAATAATGTATTGTTACATTATCGTGAAACAATTTATTTATAACAATTATAAATTACTAGCTTTCGAATTGAACTGAAAAGTCGTATTTACATATCTCAGTGTTACATTTACGAGTTTATTACGCTATAATATAATATCGATACTCATGTAAGGTATTTTTATATGTGAATAAATTTTACGACCACTGCAAGGTTGCGAGGAAAGTATTCGATTCTTTTTATTTATAACAACGTGAAAGAAACTATGTTGTCAATAGGTAAAACGTTACACATATCGAATATATTGGGGAGCATATGAATTGTACAAATTTAAATAATTAAAATACACATCATCTTGTATAACATGAATTAAATCCATGAATTCTAACATTTTAATACCGAGTCACGGAAAAGTTAGATTACTTATCAAAGTATTAAATTCGAATAGATTTTCATAAAACTTGACACTTTAATGGCGAGATAACTTTCTGTATTCTAACATAGGTATAAGACTCTAATGTAAGTATTCCAAAAGCTACATTAGAAGAACAGGCAATCTATCATTCGCGTGAAAAATTAGGAAGATCTGAAAGTACAAATGTGAACGGTGAACAAAATTATCAAAGATAATCGACTGCAGATTTTAATTGTAACAATTATAAAATTAGTTGGACAGAATGTATCGAATTTAGAGATCCATTTTGAAATTTGATTGATATTATTTTTAAAAAAAGCACATCTTGAGGCTTACACTGCCAACTTCATCTTCATCTACAATCTAATGAAATAATAAGAAGTTTAGAAAAAAGATCACTAATAATAATAATAATAATAATAATAATAATAATAATAATAATAATAATAAATAAAAGAGGATAAATAAAGACAATTGACTGCTGGATCTATGCTATCTTAGAATTCATAGTTTCAATTACTTTAAGCTAATAATTCTATGTTACTTTCTAATCGGACAAATGTTCGTAATTATCGTAGTAAGCTCGTCTTACATTATAAAGTTAAAAGAAACAATAGATATTTATACGGAAATATAAATTTCCTAACCGCGAGGATAAATAGAAAAAAATTTTAATATACATAAATTCTTTTCATACGCGCACTGTGTAATTTATAATACACTATATTTATAAAATTATTAAACAACTATTATAGTTAACATATATTACCGTTAAATAAAACGGGGGAACTAGTTTTCAATTTTGAGAAATATTATGTACAACATGCTGGATTAGCAGATTATTTAAATTACTCAATTAATTGCAATAATTAAATGCCTCTCTAAAGAACTCGTTAAATAAGCTTCCCATTTCCTAATTTAATCTTTCGAGTTTTCAACGAGAATATATGTACATATCTATAATTTTTACCCTTGTTTTTAACTGAACATATTTTTAATTACACCAATTATCAAACGAATATTACATTCAATTCTTAAACGAAAAACTTTCTTCTATTAAACTTACTGCTACGTTATATACACCTTTAAGTCGATAAATAAATTACATGTAATCGTTCAATCGTTTGAAACTTCCATTCGTCACGCATGAAATCTTAAATAAAGATATACGATCAGGCCATAAAATCTCTGTTAATCTGCCAGATAAGAATGTACAAACATCCACAATCTAATTATTAATTTCTCACTGTCTCAAAAAGTACTCGAGAAACTTCCTAAAAAAAAAAAAAAGTCCTAAAGATCCGTCGTTGGAAAATTGCAGAATTTCTTCCGACACAGTGCACCAATCACGAAAACCTCTAGTTCGATGATTATTATGGTTCAGAGGTCAGATTAATTCCTCGACCTCGTGGTCAAAAGCTGTTATCACGCGTTACGTGGTGCTTTTAACTCGCAGCTGTAACAATCCGGCCAGAGCGCTCGTGAATCCTCCATTGTACTCCACAGTGACTTCCGTGTACACGTAATCCTCTCGACGATCGTGAAACTTGTCCGCTTCGTCGGGGCCAGAGACCAGGGCACCATAAAGGATTTGAGGATTCGGCGCGTTCTTGTCGAGTTCGGACCATCCACAAGGTGCTGGCCTGTCGGGGCACGATGAGGCTACGTGATGAGGCTGCTTCGGAGGATTTCGGCCCCAACCGATTACGTAACTCCTGCCTAATCGAGATGAAAGCAATTCTGATTAATCATCAAGTGATTTGATGAAAGTTGAAATATCTTTTGTCACGCGAGAACACGATGTGCAAAGACAGTGTCAAGTGAAACATATATTATTCAAGTAATCGCCTTTATTCGAACTTTCATTCTGGCATCCTGTTGCGGCGAGCAATTAAAAATGGTCGATAATTTAAATTAACGTAACTTTGTGAAAGAGAGATCAAATGAAAATGTACTTGGTCTCGTTTCAAAGTGTGAAGCTACTTCGACAATCGTAAGTTTGTTCTGTTTGAAGACGAAAGTGACAGTTTTTTTTTTTTTTTTTTTTTTTTGCTATAAAATCACCATCTTCGTGTCGAATACTCGCGAATACAAGAGTCTCTTCTTGGCCAAATTAATTGATATTTGTTTCAAAATTTGTACATTTGAATCTGTAAAATTTACAGAGCTTCTTCCCAGTCGAATGAGTTATATTCGTCCCGAGGGACTCGCATCTTTGAATCGTCCTGTACAATTTCCAAGCGAGTCATCTCGCATAGTAGTAAGCTTACCGCTTCCTCCCAGCATATAGTGAATTTGTTGCTCGGCGAATTGACGGTATTCCTGGGGATCGCCGATACCGTGCGAATCAGCCGCCTGCAGGCAAACGAACGCCACGTTCGCCGCGTGGCAGAGGGTACCGAATTTGTCGATGTAGACCAATCCCTTTGGCGTACGTTTTTGCTGGCGCACCGAGAAATCGCAGAAAGCACGGGCTGCCTTCTGGTATTCCAATTGTCCTGTTATCTGGGCCAACAGCATCTGCCAAAGCAACCAATATTTCAGCTTGATGCCTGCGGTATGCATATCGCGGCTCGCTGCCAACTTTTCCGAATGATGTTATTAACTTTTTGCAATGTCTTGTATTTTCATTTGGACAACATTGTATTGTCATTGTTACGATATGGTGATTGTATCGAACACGACGAGATAAATTTTATAAATAAGAGAATAATCTTCTTTCATAATAAGAGAATATCTTATATATATTAAATGTAGGAGAATATATTTTAGAGAGAGAATATATTATATAATTTATAATAGATATAATATTACAGATGTATTGCTTCGACTATTTTTAAAGTTTACATACATTTTACTTCTGTAAACTTATTTTCCATTTTCTTATCTATTTGCATTTTGACTTTTCCTGATTTCCTTTCTGAACTTTCGTCTTTGGTGTATATCTTCTTATCGCCTTCTCTCTCTCTCTCTCGTCAGTTATATTATATTTATAATAAGAGAATATATTATATAACTTATTTTACAAGTACTAATAACATTATTTTCTACTGCAATGTTTTGTAACATACAATACGATCGATATTTTAAACATTTATTTGTTTAATGTCAGCCGGCATTTAATCCATGAATTACGACAGAGTCGCTTAATATTTGTTTAAAAATTAATGGAGATACATTCGTTCGAATTTATTGTCCATTTTCAACATTTATAAGCGAAAATAAATGAAATTGAAGGTCGAACGAAAGGTGAATTAAAGTTGACGAGAAACGAGCGCGTCCTCTTCTCTTTCCCGTCATTTCGGATTACCTGAACGCCAGCGACTTTCTTATTGTAAAAGAATTCGTTCGGCCTCTCTTTCAGATGGAAATGCTGATAATGATGTTCGGCCTCCTCGAAGTACATCGTGTTGTTCGTCGCCTTGAACAACCACAGCGCCGCCCAAGCCAACTCGTCGCCGTAGTCCGTACTTTCGTAATACAACGCTGCTCCAGGGATCGCTTCGTTATAAAGGCCGCGATATCTATTGGCAAATTTGTACAATTCCTTAGCGTGTTTTAAACATTTGTCGCTGTAGTCTGGATCGTGGCTGCGGAAAACTATGCTGGTTGCAGCGAGGGCAGCGGCAGTTTCGCCTGCGAGGTCCGATCCTAGAACAATGATAATAGACACAAGTGTAGTGACAGGGCAAATTTTACTATCCCTGGTAGAAAGCGTTCGAACGTATTCAAACATAGTTTCCCATATGTTTCGAGCAGACACAAGGATATATTTTATTTTATAAAAGTTTTCAACGTTTTCAAGTGTACTTTCGAGTGCTCGCGTTTGGTCGAAAACTTGCTGCCCAGAGGTGGTATTTGTAACGAAGACAAAAAAAAAAAAAACAACAGCAAAGATTTCCATTAATTTGTTGCTTTTTCACTGGAAAAAATATTACTCGGGTGAAGTAACTTTATCTTGAGCCCGAGTCAAATGAATCTTTCATAGAAACAGAAATTATTTGTAGAAACAGATACAATATATAAAGTGAAATGAATGTTTTTTTTTTCTTTTTTTTTTTATCTACACTATAGAACCCTCTACAGAGTTATCAGCAGCATGCACATTTCTAGTACAGAAACAATTTCGTAAACTTTTGTACAAGGATTGCACTGATATACATGTTTCCTATTTACATACTTGTAACTAGAACTTATAACTAAAACTAAGAAAACTGTTAAGTCACCGAGGAACACAGCTAAACACTCGACACAAATCCGTTACAGATGCCAATCATGGATTTTAAGAAATTTACGAATAATCAACAGAGGAGTAGCATATGGTTAAAATGAATGTTATGACGAGACGAAAAAATTTCATAATTTGATTAATATGATTCAATTGAAACATCGATTGTCGAGAAATATTGTTAAATAATAATGACTGTAATATTATTATTATCAAGGAAGACTCTAAAGTGGCTGAAAACTAAAAAATTCTATTGTGCGAGGACCTAACAGAAAAGAAATTTTGAGCACGTCGCTTTGACGATCATTTCTCGTGTCTGACGGTGCAACCTGCTTCGTTTGATATTTTATATCTTACAGATAAATTCTGCGCCGTTCAAACAAATATTTCCGGATGTTTCGCTGCCAGATAAGTTAAATAGACGGGAGAAACGCAACTCGCGTGATACATGTTTGACGAAAGTTTCACGCGAAATTATGAACTCTCGGCAAATTCACGTTACACTGGTTTCTCTCTTGAAACTGTGAACTCCCGCGAAACTCACTCATTATGTTGCCTGTTTCGTTTGACGTTAATAATGTGTAGTATAGCTGGAATATGCGAGAGATTTTCGACAGATTTTCTCTGAGAAGTTCGGCTGTACGACGAGAAGATCGTGATATTTGAATCGTAGCTTCCAGAAATTAGATCATTATTGAGTTACCGCTCGAAGAAAATTTGAAAGGCAAATATACGAGATAAGACGTAATTTTATAAAACGAAGTGTCATTAAACTAATTTACACGAACGGATTAATAATAAAACGAATGAACATTGGTTAAGCACATGTAGCGAATCTAATGAAACGAACATTGATTAATCACACACGGTGATGTGTGTTAAAATGTATAACCACTGGTTGAGCATGTATTAACGTGTACAGTGATGTGTACTAATTTTTTTATGAAATACACGTTTGCGACAATTGTATCGTAACGGTAATATGTATATGATACCTGGATGCTCTGGATCGATTTTGTAAGCAGGTCTAGTGGTATTGAGTTCTTCTGGTCTTCCCCAGAACGTGTGATCCAAGAAGAATTCGCCGACCTGCCCGTAAAAGACGTATTCGCTTACGTGGCACTTAATGAAGTAGTCGGTAGCCCATTTAATAGCTTTGCGAAGTTCGTCGAGCTGGCCAGCCGCGATGTAAGCTTCTGGCCAACTGATTGCACCCCATGCCAGAAGGGTAGTCGCCGAGGCCATGGTAAAGCCGAATTTCACAAAGTCACCAGCTGAAAATAAAATTTCGACCTTTCTCGATTCATACGATATATATTGTATACTAATCACAAGAAAATTATATAATTTTTTTACTATTAAATCTTGCTTTTCTTGTACGACACGTCACTTGAATATCTCACATACGTCGTCTCTCCATTTATTTTTATTTCCGTTGCAATTCTAACGCGTCATGTAAAATTAAATTAAAAGAAGATCGACTCAAAAGTGAAATTTCATTCTGAATCTGCCAACGTAACGATCCAACACCTTGAAAAAGGTGTTCACAACATCCCGTAGCTAGAAAATTCCATTTAGCAAACACTTCGTCTCCACTGATCATTTTTTATCGTCGCATGGTTGATCGAATCGTCGCTATATATCGTACTGTGTGCATAAATACTATACGATGATCTCAACTACCGTCGTAATAGCCTCCGCTCAAATCTTCCCCGTTCAGTCCTCGATCGTCGAGCGCCGAGTCACCTCTCCATGGGATCCGATTGTTCACCGGCAGCTTTCCCGATCGTTGGGCCTCGTAAAACAAAAGCGAAAGCTCCAGGACGCGAGCGTAATCGTTCTCGTCCTCGATGGGCTTCACGTAGTACGATGGGTTCGCGTTTATCGTGGCGATCAAGGCTGCCGATGCTAACGCCAGGGTCTGTAAACGTGAGTTAATTCCTCAATTACGCGTATCACGATAGAAGTGAGTTTAACTATAGAAATGAGCTCGACACGCAGGTACGTGATCGCCGTGTACTCACGTCGGAGTGAATGGAGGGACGTGCATTTTCTTTTTCATCTTTAGAGGGGACGATGTTCTCTTTTCTTGTGTTGTTATATTTTTACAACGTTGCAGCATTGTACATCTCGTTTTCTAATAATTCTTTTTCTCGCGACGTTTTCGTTTCGTTAATTTTCTCATGCAAGCGCTCGATTAACATTCAATTCTTAAGAAATCGTTTACTTTAATGGCAGAAATTATTAACAAGTTCTACAATAAATTTGAATTAATTAATTAAAATTATAGTATGTATAATGTGGAGTTGATCAACGCGGCGTCTGAATTTTTGAAGTACTATCTTCATGTAGGCAATCATTTTCATTTAACAAGATGCATTACGTTTCAGTGCATCGATGTTATTTAGTTATTGGACGAGTTTCGTATTGAGTTTTATAAATATTTAATTCTCGAGATTCATGACCAAAGAAGATCACGTTAATTCTGTTAATGAAATTTCATCCTGGTAAAGTTTCTCTTTGTTTCAATTTTCCATTAACTTTAATCGTTATTTCAGTCGAAAAGACTCTTTTACTTTAATCTCATTTCATTCTTTCTATCAATGTCGACACATCTAAAACACCATTGCTACTGTATCATTTCATATTTATATTTACTTGAAAAAATTTCAATGAATCAAAAATTATTCGACTGAAATGTCGAGTTCTTTTGTTATTGGAACTGTACTTATGTATGCAACTGTAAATAAACAAGATGAGAAAATTTTTTAAACACGAAGATTTAATCGTCCTCGTAACTTTACAGCGGATGTAATTTTTTCCCTTGAAAAGACGGCAGAGTCCGCTAATTTAATAAGGATTCTTTCGCAGAAAACTGCCCTTTGACAATCGTGGTAATTCAACTGCGGATGTCACGCAAGTTTTCCAAGAAAGAGCCCTTTTTATCAAATTTCACGGATGTGACATATTCCCGACGCCACAGAGTTATGACGAAACCACGAAGTACGTACTGCAATAAATCCGCAAGGCACGTACACATGTTGTACGTGACGGACTTTGGTAAAGGCCACCTAAGAAACGACAGCTAAACTTTCGTTATGACCTTAGCTAGTCGATGGAAGCGAAGCCACTCCTCTTTTCGATTCTATTGCGGAAGAATGCTCGATTTTCATCGCTGTCGCCAGACGTTCATCGCCATTGAGTTCGGTTACCGCGACGTTTCATTACATTCAGATCAACATTTGAAACTGTCGATCGATGTTCAATCATTTCTATTCAATTTTCATCGCGACGAGATAAAACAAAATACTCTAAATTTTAGTAATTTAATATAAATTGACATCCATGGCCATATTTATAAACGATACTATTTGAGGGTCAAGGTAAGACTAAACATCTAACACATCTAAATAGTTGAAAGTAAATTTAAGTGGATCATCGGAGTTGTTGCAGTTTCTCGTGATTACGAATTAATAATCGCATTATGTGTTGGTGTTTTCATTCATCTAATTCTGCTTGTGCAGGAGAAATTTTGTTTCTATTTACCAATTTGGTAACAAACTTCAATTTGATTAACAAACTTTAGTTATTCAACTAGAAAAGCAAAAGTCCATTTAAGGGTTAGACAGATTATATTATTTGAGTCTGAAACTTTTAATTTTATTTAGTTTTAATTTTGACCTCTATCATGAAGAATGTAATATGAAATGAAATAAAGTTTAGTCTTACCTGGCATAGATTAATACCTATAGTTATCTATAACCAACGACACTATTTGAGAGCTAAAATAAAATTAGACATATAATTACACTTGCCTTGATATATATTCATTACAGGACAATATGATGTAAGAAAAATCATCGATCAAACAAGAGAAAATTTACTCCTTTGTGTCCGGCATCAAATCTGTGTGAAATTGATCACTAGATAACTTTCGACATTATTTATTCTTCGAATATCTTATTCAAATTACGTTATGTCGTTGGAATAGAATATCAGCAGACGAGCTTCTAGTTACTGACAACATAATACTCGAGAAATAGAGATTCACACGAGGGTGGCTCAAGTGACAAACACAAGGGAGAAATAACGCAATGCAAGAACATTTAAACAATCTCGTGTTCTTTTCCAGCGATTCACAAATGATACAGATATTAAATGGCTTTATGCAAATTCGTGTTCCTTTAAAAATAATTAAAAAACTAGAATCTAGACAGAGATATCCGTTTCATCTGTCAAATATTACAATACATACTGGATTTTATCTGTTTACTTTCGTGTGTTTTCGTAGTTCCAAATTTGCCAACAAATCTATAAAAAAAAAAAAAAAACATCCACATTCCCGAGAGATACTTTTAAGTACCGTCGTTTAAGGACGCGGAGAGGCGTTTTCCGTTTTTACACTCGTCCGAGAAGTTTAAGGAGCTTGGGAGTTCTCGTCGAATGGCTCTGGGTGACGTCGTCGGTGAATAAAATTCCGCGTTCATATCGCCGATATCAGCCGGTTTGTACGTGAAATGAGTTTGGAACCGTGTCTGTTGCTACGACGTGTTCCTCGTACGTACAGCCACGGATGCGCTACGTTCGTTCTGAGAAATTCTCAAGGTTCGTCGACCATGTAATATCTGTATGACAAACGCCAATACCCTCCGCAAACACGAAGCTTATTGTAAACTCGTGTCCCCGCATTTTTACACACGGCGGAGCCGACACGACGAAATTTGTCCACACGCGGCTCGCCTGGCTACGAGAGTACTTTTCATATTTGCAATCTTACGCTGCGGGATTTCGTTGCGAGCATGGGACGCTGTACCGAGCGCGGCACAACGTCCTTTTCGATACATGCGAGTTTTCCTACGGTAGACGGAGAATTTTCTATTTGATTTTTCGTTGAAAATTTATTAGTTACGCTATAGAGATTATAGGAAACATTTGTCTAATTGATGTCAACGTCTATGTCTAATTAACGTCGATAAATATTCGTTTATGATTGGAAAAGTGAATGAACCGCAGGATCTTTCTTTTATATTATCATTATCAATCACCAATAGACTTTGCTCTTGTTTCAAGATATTTTTTCGATTATAATATTTATATTATATTATTATGTCATAACATTTCGTAGATTAATGGATTAATTAGTATCGATCGATACTTTCTTCAATCAGACGTCTCATTTACGCGAAAGTAGTCCCGTTCGAAGGTCGATCCCATCAGACGGTAAGAATGCAGACTTTGCGTGATGGTAATACATGTCTACTAGTAAGAGACATGGAGACCGGAAATCGATGTCCCGACTGCTACTTCCGGCCACACAAAGAAGTCTACGGTTTGTCAATGTCAGGGATTCACAATGATCCAAGGAAGGAAAATTCGATTTCTTTTTAATACATTACTGAAACATCGCACATCGAACAGACATTTGACGTAGAAACGAAATATTTCACATGAAAATGTATATTAAAAATTATTACGAGTTTAATTAATTGTCCATTTTACTTTGAGTATTTTTTTTATATGTATATTTTATATTTTAATATATATTAATTACAGTTTTAATATAATATATTGTATTGCAATTTTTATTCGTTATATTTAAATTTCATACGTTGCACATAAACTTGTAAATTCACTAAAGAAATCATAAAAACGAGGTGTTTCCTTTTTTTTTTTTTTTTTTTTTTATTGGGACGCGAATTTTAAATCGGAGCATCACTGAAGAAATAGAATCTAAAAGGAATTTTTCTGCACAAATGCATAAAATCCGCAACCTAGTCCTATCATATTTGTTCGACTTAATAAGAAAACTCGGTTCATTACGGCATACCTCATTATAGGATGCCTCGCTACACTGTCACGTTTAAAAAGAGAAATAAATTATATTTTCATCAGTACGTAGTTCGCCATTTATCGTCCTAAATTATTTTCAGAACAAAAATCACATATTGAGGAACGAAGTCTCAAGTCGAGCGGATTAAGAGTTAATAAACTAAAACTCTGCAGAACTAGTTTGTCAAAGTTGCGAGTCGCGAGGAAGGAACGTCGAATTTCTCAGCAATCAATTATCCTATCCTAGTTAAATTATTTCCAGAATAAAAATCACAGTATCGAATCTCGAGGAATGCCTATTTTGGTCTTTAAAGACAATTCTACTTTAACATTTACAGACGATCTTTTAAAGACGATCGAACGGATTAAAAGTTAATGAATGAAAATGGAATTTATTATCCTGTCGTCAAATTATTTTTCGGAATAAAAATCACGGCCAAATCTCGGAGAATCCCTATTTCAGGATTTGAAGATAAGCTCAAAGTTAATAAACGAAAAGTTAATAAACTTTGAAGAACTGGTTCGTTAAAGTTGCGAGTCGCGTTCGACGAGGAAGAAACGAACATCGAATTTCTCAGTATGCAATTTCACACGAGTCGATACGAACGCGTTGCACCGCGCGAGTAACAACAATTAGTATTCAGAACGATGTCCGCGTTGGTATCTTATACATACACTACCGTGCATAAATAATTGGACATGTAATTCCATTAAGAGATTGATATTTTCGTTACGTTCCAACAGTTATGATCGATAGTTAGTTATGATCGAACATTTTTACACTGTCAGTTGCCTGAATTTTCAAGCTTTGCACGCGTTTTTAATGAAATCGCTGTTTTATGAAACATATACAGCATGACATCAGAATAAAATGAACATTCGTTTTGTTAAACTATCATTTATCATAAAGAAAAGTACAAAAAAATGCTTTTTAACGATATTAAATTTCAAATAACATCCTTCTTGAACTTTTTTGATTAACTGTTGGATCATGTAGCGAATAATAATTTTTAATCAGTCAAACAATATTAATTCTCAATTCTACTCTGATTATTTAAATTTACCATTTATTATTATATTAAAAGATTACTTAAATTTCATATTCTTCTATCTAATAGTTACGAGAATTAAAGAAGTATGTTGTATAATTATTTTTGAACGACAGTTTACATTAATATTGTAAATTAATATTTCGCACGACTGTACAATTCTAATTATTGAATCAATTAATTTGTCTGGTAGTCTATGTCAAGTACTGCATTTTATATTATACATTTTTTTGCACTCCAATACGATGTAACGTTTGACATCTGACTTTCGTGAAAGCTCTGACATTTGTAGGGTAACGAAGGTTTTCGTTTCTAGATCACTTAAATAAATGAAGTCCACCTTAAATATTTTAACTACGGACCAGGAGACTGCTCTGGCCAACATAGAATTTTCAGAAAGTCCTCTGGAACCGTCCCGATCATGCAAAAATACGTCCTATGACCTGACCTCCATTAACTTTACGTCTAATAATAAATATTAATACGATTATTAGTTAACATTACAAGTAATAAAAGAGACACATTTTCATTCCTTTTTCACTTTCTCTCACAGTTTTCTCTTTCCCATTATAGCACCACCATGTGATACATTGCATAATGTACTTTTTAGTTTGTCTTTTTAATAGTGAAATTTCCCGGTATAAAATTGATATGAGAAAGTGTAATCAAGCAAGAACAAACTAAATCGACCAAGTAAAGTAAAGTAAAATACAAGAAATAAAGTTTCATTGTGATGAAACTAAAATGATTCAGAGACGATTAATACTTAAGTGAATTATATCACATTAATAATTGTACCATCCATGCAATTTTTATCAGTATTTGGAAATTCATGTCATCCTCTATTATCTCATTCCAGTGCTGCAAAGGAAGATTTATTTGTTCCAATTTATTGTAATTTAAATATAAACTCCGACTTTAGGCAAAAATTGAAAATCCACTTTAAGAATCAGGAAGATGATCGAAACAATTTTTACATGGGTAGTAAAAATCTGAGAGCACATCTGTACTATAAGATTGTTAGAAATGGATTCTAAATAGTGAGTTTCATCCGTGAAATATTCTCATTGAATATTGTACTTTGGATGTTTCGTGTATTTTTCGCATATTTTTGCATCTTTGAACATTTCATACTGCATAAATATCTACAATCTAGTAATAACATTTCAATTCTTTGTCGTTGCAAAATTTTCGTTCATGCTCGTGTTCAAGTTAGATATATATTACATTTTGATCATAACATGAATGTTTGTAACGTATTAAATTAATTGTAGCTTTACGATCGTTTTCAATGGATTAATTTTTCCTTGCATAATATTATTTCATACTTGCGTAATAATTATTACATTAATTAATATTTATATTAACATTGTAATTTCGCATGCAATCAATCTGAATTAGATATGTTTCCATTATGTGACAGTTAGTATCGTAATGAAGAATGATCACTCACCGTAACACACATGAAAGACGTGTTCACCATTCTCGATCCTTCTCCCACAACTACTTTTGTGGGACAACCAACAGTTACTAATCACCTTTTTGCGACGTTCGCCAATATCAACGTGGAATGCATTTCGAAATATTGCATGTCGATTGTTGTTCACGTGCACTTGTTCCTCATTCTACTTCTATGAAATCGTTTCTTCAGCCACGAAAATTCCGACGATTCTTTCCTTGGTTGGACAATTAAAGTTGATCAACGTTTGTAATTAATATTCTTCTATCGTTCGTTCACAACGTGGCGGCACCATTTGGCTCACTTTGGATCCCGCCGATTCTGTAATATTTAAGATCACATATTAATAGTTTGAAAATTTTTACAGATTTTTCATGAATAGATAAATGATGACATTGTACTGTTATATTGAAAATAATTTGCAATTTTATTGCATGCTTTGAAAAATTAGAAAAATAATTTTCCTGCGGTCTTCACACCAGAATGTACCACATTCTGCGTTTCTAATATCTTTAAATTGCATACTTATGCTTTATTTCTCTCTTTCTTAAAACTCAGATACTAATAAATCGTCTATACGTGCAGAATTTTTTAATATCTTCTAAACAATCCTTCGCGCCTCACCTGCAGAAATTTCACGCGAGCAATCTTTCTAGATACGTTCAATTAATTAAAATCACTTATTAAAGAATTTTCGCAAATTTATTTCAAACGTTCGTGCAAAATGAAAAGGAACCTTTGAAACGACCTCTCGCGTCAGACAGTGCGCGTAAATTTCATATAAGCAGCCTGTTCTAATCAATAATACGATAACGTATCAAACAGTCACATGTTTCGTTGTACGTTTTTTTCCCCTTTTTACGTAAGAACAGATCGATGCGATCAGGATGCTTGAAACGATTCTTTAATCGTTTCCAAGCAACGAAAAACAATTTTCATTTCAAGCACGATTGCGAGGAATTTTTTATCGGTATATCGGAATAGTTTACGAATTGAAAAAAGAAAGAAGAAGAAGAAGAAGAAGAAGAAGAACAAACAGAGGCAGACACGGCTACGAACATTCCACGGAGAAATAATTTTCCATCCACGAACAAGAAAACATTGAAGAGGAAAATTCGCCGACTGAGTTTGTAAGATTCTTCTCCTTTCGCGGCTGGTTATATTAACGATCCACGTAAGAAGGTTGCTCTTTGTACCTTTGTACCGTCGGTATTTGTGTGTACAGTGCTGAGAATATTTCCTTTAGTTATTCTGCGCTTGGTTGTATCGTGCTGGTCCAACTTGCGTTCGCATGACGCTCGAGTCGCAATACAAGCGTGAATTCCACTTCTGAACAAATTTGTGCAGAATCTTCTATTTCTAGAGAGACAATTACGAAGAAAAAACTTGCTTGTTTTATTTTGCTCTTTTCATTTTGAACATATTTCATTTTATCCTGTCTCGTTTGTCAATTACGGAGAGAAAATGTCAGGAATTCGCTTAACATTTTGACGCTTGACACCGTTGTACATCTTACATTCATAGAAACAATTTGAAGAAAACGGAGGTGTTTATAGTATTACGATAAGTTGTCGCTCGACATTTTCAATATTTCAAAGCGTTTACATCACAATCGAAAATTAAATGGACTGTACAGTTTTGTGAACGAACGTGTGGTCTTGTATTAAATAACTTACGATTTTCATATATACTTGGTCAACGTGATTATGGAAATGCTCCATTACAGTGTTAATGTCAAAATGTTTTATATAAGTAGTATTACATAACAGTATAATATAAGCAGTATCATGTTTCTATTGTTATATTACAATGCATATAATTACATGTGCATATATATTGCACAAATAATATAATTGAATTATTGTATCAATACACTCCATAAATATTATGTTATTTACTATTATATCACGTATTATTTCTCATATCTACTCATTATCATATTACAGCACATATATTGTAAAGTACATATAATATTTAATATTATATACATAATTGTACAGTACATGTAATGTAAATATAATTTAGTTATAGTATCAATGTAATAATGATCATCATGTTGCTCATTATCTCTCTTAATACTTATTAGACGTGACACCTATTGCTATGTGTAACATAAATGCACGTAGATACGTGCAATATAGATGCAACACTTATTATACATACACAAGTCGTAAGTTTGCAAGTGTTCGAGTACTTTCACGAGCAACTGTACATCGACTTCTGTGGCTGTTCCGACTGTACGTATCTTTCGATTCTTTTTCGAGCAAAACGAAGCGATCACGTTTGCGCGACAACACTGTCTTTTAAAAACGGCTCTCCCCGTTCGTGGAAACGCGTGTCTAACACATTCGCTGGGATTCCACAAAGAAACGGCACGTGTTAATTTCGCGATACGAGGCGAACGTTAACCAATCCACGAGCCAAACCGAAGATTCGATTTCGTCGTATGTGACGTATTATTTGCATTTCCAGCAGCCAGATTTCTCGGTAAAACGACCTCGCGGAAGTATCCAGGAAGTCGAGCGCGCAGGAAGTTTGGAAAGTCGGTGTTGGATCGCTAAATATTTTGTCTGCGTGATTTTCGACGATGATGGCGACGATTCGTTAACCAGTTCGACCGTGTACAGCTAATTGTAAGATTTAATCCGTACATAAATGTGATAAATAGACCGTGAAAGTGTATGATCACATCTATGTCTCATTTTTATTCGTCTCTATTTCTTTGTTCCTGCATCGTATTTATATCTTTGTCTTTTTTTTTTTTTTTTAATGTAATTTACTTTTATTTTTACTTTCGAGTTGTTGGTCGAATCAATATTACTAATGTTAATCAATTTGGAATTCTTTGTTAGTAACGTAGAAAGCGAGAACAATTGAAACGAGAACGATTAAATTGAATTTATTCGACAATTGTGACTTGAAATTAATATTTGAAAGCTAAATGTTGTTGTTTGGCGTTCGTATTATGATAATCTGTGGCATTTTCGAGAAGGAAAGTATCATAGAATAAAATGAAATATGTATTTATAGAATGAATTGTAGGTTGTATAAGTGTATGAGTGGAGGTTTCAAAAGAACCCAAGTTTATTGTACGATTTTGTTTTACGATATTTGGTGTCCGAATATTAATTAAAGTGCTATATAAATGTAGTCTAGAATGCTATGTAATAGTATTTATGTAAACTTAAATTTTCATGTACTTTATTGAAGAAATAGAATCTAAATGGGGATTGTTTTCGTTCTTCAAATATTACGAGCATAATATTATAACGAGAATATTGTACTTTGATCTTCTAGAGCAGTTCTGTAATAGTAATGAAAATACCATTAATACCAAATTCATACATTTTATTTATGGAACAAAATATTTCATTTTTATAAAATATCGTGTTGTTGGACTAAAAATGCAACAAAAGCGTTTCTTTCATTTTTTAATATTATTTAATTACATCGCGAATTTTTGTGTATTTACGGGAAATTAGGATGCAGAAAAATACGTACACGATATATAAAAATATATGAAATATCCAAAATATAATATCTATTAAAATATTTATATATTTTTATAATATATATTTATAATATTTATATTTATATTTGTATAAATATTAATAAAACTCCGTCTAGATTCTACTTCGTAAATTACTTTCAGAAAAGTCTGTTAATTTCATACTTTTTTTGTTTCATTTATTTTTAACCATTCTTTTCTCACGATATGATACTCATTATATTTGAATCAACGTATACACGTGTTAATTATCTTCGGCACTCATTAAAATTCTTCCCGTTTTCTTTCAACAACTCGACAACTGTATATGTAATTACTTCGGAGTATATAATGAAACTAACGTGTGTCAAAATCCAAACGGAAACGAACGAGAAAGGAAGCGAAATTCTTGATTTAACTACATCGACCGAGTGAATTCAGTTCGACAGGAGGTTGTGTACTCTCGTTACGACGACTTGTACATACAGCAATTATGGACGTGTTTCATCCGTCAGGAAAGTGGCAATCTCCTTACTGGACATGTCCCCTACGATTTCCCCTGGCCAGAAGGGAATAGATTAACGTAATTCCGTCTCGTTGCCGAAATTTCAATTCTATAATCGGTAGTTTCGTACTTTCCCTCGAATTTTTTCATCTTATTACATTTCCATCAGCATGTTAATTGAATTATACCTATTTTATTATTAATTACATAACTGTACGATTTTACCTATTACATGTACATAATATAAATATATACAATTATGTAATTCATGTCACACTATATTATTTATAATTTAATTTATATTATCGCATCACAATTATATTTATGATATTTCAACGTATGAAAGTTTTACCTTCATCATTCGTAGATCGTGCGTGTAATTTTTCTAAAGAAATTGCCTTTTTTAAAATAATCTTTTAAGTAAAGGATTTTCCGCCTTGCGTACAGTTCAGCAGGCGAAAAGGATTTGTAACATTTTTAGAAGATGTTTGACGTAGAACGTGATCACGCCAATGAGAGCTTTATATTTTATTTAAACTTGAGATGTTCTTTAATTTCATCGTGTTTCAATGCACTCGTTACATTTATCAACCGACGAGCGAAATTTTATTACTGTACGAGAAGTTATTCTTTCTTATTTAGCCGTCGATTTCGCGTGAGTCATCAAAATCATGCATATCGCATATAAATTACGTGTGAAAGACTCTTCGATGTTCGTCAAGTCGACATTTGCAAATGCAAACGAAGAGTAAGCCGTTTATCACTGACTCATTTTACACGATTGCAATTAAGAATATTCAGTGCCAAAGATCGATCCAATATGTATAGATATTATTTTTCTAGTAATACTCCAATGATGATAATGATAATAATAAATAATTTTATTTTTTTTCTATCTGTTTATAGACTTCATTTTTGATCACGATACTTGAAAACAGTTTGTAATACTTCGATCTTTGAATGAACATGTATGAAAATACGTAGTATTTTCTCGAAGAGAGATTTCGTCTTCTTTTATTAATATTTCAATATCTTGTTTTATTACAACGTTTCAAACGACAGTATCAAATGAAATTCGAACACTGTATATAATCAAACTATTTATCTGACAGTGTTTCAGCACCTTCGATGTTTGAAGCAACGTTTAAAGTATAATTTGAAAAAGATCTCGAATAAGAGAATCAATATAAAGGAGAAAAGATAGGAATCAATGTACCAAAGAAATAATAAAATTCTAGATAACGAAGCAATAAAATTCCAATCTTCTAAAATGAGAAGAAAATCACTCAAATTTTTATTAGTGAAATTTTAAAACCTTCATCGTCCCATAGAGATATAAAATATTGTACGAATACGAATGTTTGTGAAAAACCATAGATATAAATGGTGTGAAACATAAAATTTACGTTTATAAAAATATAACGAACATCCCGCAGTTTGCTAATTAATCCCGTGCAAACTAAATCTCACCTTTCTCTCCCTCAGCGCTCTCGAACGGCAACAATTCACTTTCTACATTCTGTCATTATCGTTTGCAAAATTCTGCTCGTACACACGTTCCAAACAAATCTCCAAACAGTGTTCAATGAAATCACAGAATTGCTCCTTTCAAAATGGATTGTCCTCAGATCGATTGCTCATCGATAACTCACTTTTACACACTCGGACGAGGTGAACGCGCTCGTCAATGAGAATCGTTCGTGAACCGAGAATTCGGAGGAACCGGTAGTCGATAGTTTCGCGGCATCGATCGATTCATCGACTTGTTCGATTGTGCCTGACTGACTGACTTACTGACTGACTGACTGACCAACGATTGTGACTTGCCGACGACGATGTTGCAGCCGCGAACAGGTGGGGAAACGAAGTGGGGACCGATTCCCCGGAGAACGAAAGTACTCGTCTCGCATTTAATTGTTTCGAGCCGATCGGTCTGCCCGGGGGAGAGACGCCGGGTAAAGAGCGTTTGAAACGTTTGAAAAAAACCTGACAACGTAATCTATCGCGAGAAATGAAATTTCTGGCGAACGTACAGATACTGGCGAATTGGCAAATTAAATTGGAATTAGTCAGTTGCTGATCACGAAATTACAATAGAATTGCAATAGAATTTTTACTTGAACCGTTGGAAAGTTGAATCATTGACCGATTAAATGGCCCAGCTTATGCTTCGAACTGGCAAAAATTTCATTAAACAGAGTGTGCAAAGTATCGTGATAAAATATTTTATAAATATTATTGCAAACATTATATAATAAGAACGAAAAGTAACTAGTGAGAGTGGAGAATTAGTGGACATTATATAAATTCCAATTATATAGACTATTTATTCCCCGACATGTTCATGCAAGTGAAATTTTACTGTAGTAGATTAGTAAATTAAAAAACAGGTAAATAATAATAATAATAGTAAATAGTAAATAAATTAATAAATTATCAAATTGAGAAATTACTAGTTTACTAAATAATTAGTTAGTTGCTTATTAGTGACAGATAACAATAATTAGTAACACATCACCGTGAGAAGTCGGAATAATTGTTTTGTATTTTTCTAGCGAATTTTTCAATGCAATTTACATTGCTTTCAGCAAACATTTCTGCGAATCAGTCGTATAATGTAAAAGATTTGTTGCGCAAGTTTCATTCTAGAACTGAAGAACGTAGGAAAAGCCTGAAAAATAGACTGCTGGATAGTTCCACGTTACGTTCGATTACTGGAACAATTATATTGAGAAAACGGGCGAGCACAAATGGAAACTTGCCAGGATTTAATTAAATTGAATTAAATTGGTAAATTGGTAAATGAAATTAATTGTATCAAATTAAATGAGCAAATTAATAAATACTGGATTAATAAATGCGATGAACGATCGAGAAATTAGTTTTTCTTTAATAGTAAATGGAACAAAAAAGAATGAATATATTTTCTTGGGAAATCGAAGAGATAGTTATGCGCCGAGGAATAATATTTATGAAATTAAAGATGAGAAGTGTAGAAACATGTGTGTAAAAATAAATTATTCTTGCAAGAATTGCATTTTATCACAAGAGCCAACGTGAGCAATCGTTCTGACCAAAGTATTTGCGAGATATGAATAATAATGTAAATAAAAAGTGTGATATCTAGTTATGAAGAATGTAGCAAATGTTGAGATAATTCTCTGAAAGAAAAACGAAGTTGAGAAACTTACTGACAAATGATTCGATTTAAAAACAGTGGAAGAATAAAGAATTTAAAAGGAAAGGAATTTTAAAGAAAGTCAGTGGAACTTTTGCGCCGTATCAGAATAAACTGGTACATGCTGGTATATTGATTTGTTATTCTTAAGGAAGAAAAAGAAGAAGCTCGATGTTAACATTGCTGGTCAACAGAAATTATCGGTGGATGGAGAAAGAAAAAAAGATAATCAATTTCTGTCACAGACAACTCGAGGCCCTGAAATGAATGTTATTGAACATTTCTACGAATATTTGGAATGAAAACTAAATTTCAAATTCACTAATTACTGATGGCAATTTAAAAGAAATTTAACAATAGAACTATCAATGATGAATTCATAATTTTTCGTAAAATATATTTCACTGTATTATTCATTATTATTGTTTTATAAATTCTTGATTTATTATTATTTAATTGATTGTCCACATCATTTTAGAAAGTCCTATTCTTATTTATTCGTAGTTTATAAATAAAAAATATTCTTTATTGAATGTCAAATCTTTCCCTAATATCATGTTTCAATTTTTTATGGCATTTTATGTATTTCAGATGGTTTTTTGATTAATATCATTCAATTTGAAATTGCATGGAATTCAAGTACAAAGTACAAAATTCTAAGCACTAGATATTAAAATAGATTCATAAAAAGATTTTTTCAACTTTTTATACAATACAGCAGATGATCGTTTGATAAAACGTTCATTTTATTCTACGATACTGTATAGTAAGGACAATATTCGATTTAAACCACGATCGAAAGTAAAATAACGTAAAAGATGTAAGGACAGAAATTGATAAAATTCGACGAACGAATGAAAAATACTGAGCGAAAAAGTTGGAAGCAGGATTCAGAAAGTTGCACACACGCGAAAATGAAAATTCGTGCTGCTTTCAATCCGGGAAATTGCCTCGCGAAAAGGAAAGACATTCGAAGAAGCGTGCGCAGTTTTCTTGGTGTGCTTCTGTTGGTTCTCACATTAGTTTTCGAAGTACTACGTAACTACCACTTGTCCGTTATCGACATACAATCCATACAATATCATTTACTACTAACACACATTTAATATCAACCCTTAACCGACATCCTCGACCGTAACAATTTAAATTACATTACTTAAATCACGATTTAGTTTAATATAATTTAAATCATTTCTGAATTGCTTAATCTTGGAATTTTTCTATTTCATCGAGTTTTACGCGTTGCCATTCAACCACGGAGAATGTAAAATATAAGCCTTTGAATTTTAATGTGAAATTAAAATTACTATTGTCATCCGTGATCTAACGACAGTGCATACTGCTCAAGGACTAAGGACGGAATAATTTAAGACTGTGCTTATATTTACGACTTTTGACGAGTTGAAATTTTATATGTATGCGTGACGCAAGTTCTACTCTAGAATTGAAAACCGTCGAGAAAGTGTGGAAATGGACTGCTACCGGATCATTCTACGTTATTGGGATATTCTAATTGCGTCAGGAGAACAGGTAAACGAAAATGGAAACTCGTACAATTTAAAGACATCGTTTCAGATTAACAATTAGCCGGTCACTTTCACTCCATGTTTCATCCTATTTTTGTAGATTCCTTTCCTCTTTCTATTTTCTTTCTCCTCCTCTTTTTTTTCTTCTTTCTGTCCATCATCAACTAACGGGCGAAAATTAATTGAAATCTCCAGTGGAGAGTAATTCGATGCTTGGCACGACGAAAAGTGACAAGTTGAAAAAGAGAGCTGATTCACTGTTTCTGTCCATGAAAATCTGTAGTTGTCCTCGTTTTCTTCTGCCTTCGTCTTCCTTTTTCCTCCTTCTTTAACTGCTTAAATCTAACGAGTTCTCAGCTTTGAAAACGTCACTTTCTTTTTCAAGCGAAAACTTGACGGAGCGTTTCTGTTCACTTTCGACACAATAAACTACGTTCCTTCTGTTTTTGATCTAATATAAATATACTGTCGAACAAAAGAGGAGCTTTTATTCTTTTATACTTTTCAAAAGAAAAATGTAATTGCTCATATTAATATTCGGACATTAAATGTATTTGAATTGTTATAATTTCATAAAAAAGAAATCCAACAACAGTAAGATCTGAGTTCATTTTGAATGCTCGAGGTTTCTGTTTTTAAAATACACCGTTCGTTTTATTCTAAGATGTTTCCACGTCACGCAGCGAATGGATAATCGACGATACTGTTCTTCTTAAAATGCTGTAAATTGTCATAGTATATGAAAACATTGAAAAATGTTTTTCATGGTGGAATCTACAATGGATTTGAAGATTGAAGCTTCTCCTTTACAATGATTCCCTAAAACTTGAGGTGTGATTTTCTTCTCCCGTCATTTCATTGAATGTTTGAATATTAGACTTACAATGAGGGAAATTCATTCCTGCCTGATGTTCAAAATACAATAAATTTATCAAATTAATAATCATTAATTTATATTAATTACAATTAATTCGTCACGAATGCATGGGAAAAATATTAATGATTATCCAATCCTTAACTATTTTATTTTGCAAAATGTTGCTGCAAATAATTTTTAATAAAGTTACTCGAAATTATACATACATATACATATATACCTTACTATAAATTTACACGTACATATTAAATGAAACATCATACACATATGTATCTGTATTAATATATACACACGTATGTATGTATACACACGTATAGTATTATGTGAAATATTTTATTACAATGTTTTTGTACAATTATTTTTTTTTATAAATGCACCTTCTTGAGAATTCCTGTAGCTGAATATTTATACTATTAATGACTATTGTGGCTAACATGTAAAAGCAAATAGAAAGCAAATTTCTAATCTAAGAAGTAATTTTTCTTAATGTCTTTAAATATTTCGAAATAATTCCTGTGAAGATTCTTCTCTTCTTCTTTCAAAGAAAAAGGACAAAGTAAATGTTTCACTTCGAATGAATATTTGTTATTCTAAACTTCTACTGACTGCACATGTATTGCAGTATTATTTTCTTTGTAAAATTATATATAACTGACGAGAGGAGTTATTTCCTCACTTTGATTAATGTTTACACGTATCGTACATTGCACATGAACCGAGCCTATTTCCCACAATGTGGGACATGGTGTGTGTGTGTGTGTGTGTTAAAAAAAGGGTACTTTTAAAAATTGAAAGTACTTCGCAATAAATGAAACGAAACGAAATAAATGAATTATCCGTGTACGAATAATCACTTGTACGAATGAATTATGTTAGACTTAAAACGAAATTCTACGACTATTTCATTATTATAGCTGCAGGATAATTTTTTTTCTTAATTGTTTATTTACACTTTCAAGTCGATTTTAACTCTGAGACAAAAGACATCAATAAAATATTTACTTTTGTTCTTTCTTTGGATAAAATAAATATCGTTTGTCTTTCGTCACATTTTTCCTGATCTGAAACAAAGTGAAATTTTTCTGAAATTGTAAATGCCGTCACAATTATTTACGAATTATTTAATAATTTATCGTAGATTTTATATCGAATCTAAATTTAAGATAGAATCAAGAATTACATATTCCTATAAAATCTTCCTTTTTCTTTCTCTAAATTACCATTAATTATGTTACTATAGAATCAACAAATGAAATGTCAAGAATAAATCTAACAAATCATTTCATTCGACGTAAGACTGTAAAATTATAAATTATTGATATTTGGAGATCGATAATTTCAGTTTAAGGATGTCTTATTGTCAATTATTTCTGTATAATTACTATTAGTTATATTACTATAAAATCAACAAGGCAAAATTGCTATATAACTGTTAACATATTGAAAAATCCTGGTTTTTAACACAGAATGTGTATTAAGACATCTTTAAAACCTTTATGCGATATTGCCAGACGTATCTGAGACGTCCATGGTTAGTTTTTGTTTCTCTAAAAAATTTTGCAGGTAACTGAGCAACAGTGGACATTATTAGTAAATACAATGTAGAAAAGATAAATAAAAATGCTTATAAAATATTAAACACTTTTGTCTAAAAATTTACGTTCACATCCCTTCTAAATGCAATTTAATTTGAATTCGACAAGTGAATTCGAATCAATCCAACAAATTAATTCTGTTCTATTAATTAATTCTGCTAACAGATGTACATATATAGACTTCTGTGATTGACTATATATCTAAACTGTCGAATTCTGTATATAATTTTGTGGATGCATTATGGAAGCAACGTGATGTTTCTCATTACAATACGTGCATATACACTGCTGGTCAAAAGTTTAAGACCACTACATACTATATGTTAAGAAACAATCATTTTTTATGGAGAATGATTTTATTCAAGGAACACTTTACATGATATCCAAATGTTAATGTCCATAGGCATTAGTTAAATGCACAGTTTTAAAAATAATTTGTTTATTTCTTAACACAAGTTTTCACGAGCATTAATAATACAATTAATTCATTAAAATTTTCAAATTGGCATATTGCGTTATAAAATCTTCCATTAGACGCTTTTGTTTATCATGCTCTTTCTATAATAGTAGAGCTCATATGGATTAAGATCGTGTGACTGAGGCGACCAATTCGTGTTTATTAAAATTATTGTTTTCTTACAAATATCCTCTTCTCAATTTGGAAAGAATGCTCAGGATCATTATTCCGTTGTACGATAAATTTACCAAAAGAAAAAAAATTGATACATACAAGTGGTCTTAAACTTTTGACCGACAGTGCCAATTATTCCTTCATTTTCTTTATGTTAGCACCAAAGATGCTGATAGTTGATCAAGTTGTCACTCGATCGACGTGCAAGTGTTCTAAGTATTAATCGATCACCAGTTGTCGAAACGACCCATCCAAACCGAACAGATCGTCGTGTGTCTTTGGTTTCCCTGGTCGGAGCGTCTCGTTTGCTTTCACAGACTCTTGTTCCGCGAACCAAGGCCCGTATTCTTCTAATTTCTTTAGCCAGGTTTCTTGAGAGAAACAGAAACGACGTCGTTTAGTAGAGTAGATTTGATAAACTTGTATCCGGCGAGTGAACAAAGGAGGACGCAAGTCAGCAAGTGCTTTTCACATTTAAATATTCAAGTGCAACCTAAGATGATCGGCTGTGTCTTTTCTTCTCGACGTAAAGGTCGATGACATTTCATTTATTATATTATATTCGCGAAGGATTCTCCTCTCTTTTCGGCGATGACCTGTGCCATTTTAACTGGAATTCGTGCTGGAGATATATTTCGCGAATGGTGTCTGGCACGTTAATGCGTTGCAACAGGTGTTTCTGCATTATGATAATGAGAAAATGAAAAAACAATCCACAGCATCAGACTCTTAGTAAAATAGATAGATGCAACGGACTAAACATATCCTAAAAATAGGATATGGAAAATCGTAATTATTAAATTAGATATTAAGTACCAAATCAAATTAAATTAACATCACTGGTTAACGACTGTGAGCCAATTGTCAATTGTTAAATAATGTCAAATATTATATTGTAATATATTATTACAGATATTAATATTATATATTAATCGACGAATGCACTTTCAGTTCAAAGTAATCATCACGTACTATGTACATATACTTCAAAGACGCTGTTCCAATCCAAATGGTTAGATAACATTGAATTATCTGCATACCAATCAATTAATATTAAATAACAGTCAAAGCTCATGAAAAGTTAAACTTCGAACCGAACTGTTTTGGCCCTGAAATTGAAGGAAGAGGTTGATCTGTTCACAGACTGGCCTGTGAACTCGATCGTTCGTGAACGTACCATGAATAGCTTGAATTGGGCCGGCATCGCCCCCGTATTCGGCCGGCAGTATTTCCCGCGGGATGTACTCGTACAGCGTCTTCAAGTCGCTGTGCATGAATATTCGGTTGCGAATTTTCTCCTTAACGAACGGTTTGACGAAGTTGACGATAGTGTCGACCAGCGGGCTAACGTTCACCACGTGCACCTCCTTCAGCTTCACCGGGTAAGCCTCCTGCACGCAGATCAAGAACTTCTTCACGATGGCCGGCGTGAATTTTGCAAAGTGGGACGGCGTCGCAACGCTGGCGTCCAACACGTACACGTCACCAGCGACGCCGACCAACTCTTCCTTCAGGCGTACGTCGCCGATCATCAGAACCAGCTTCATCAAATCGGCCACGTTCGGCGTTGGCACGTCTTTGTCCAGGCCTCGCATGATTATCACTCGCCGCCCGTTCCTCGTCAAACCTGGCAACGGAGGTATCTGACTGGAAAAATAGGGTACGTTCTTTGAAGTGTGTTCCTTTCTCGACTGGCAGCGCCATTTTGACCAACTTGGAGCGGAAATATTTGGGAAAAAATACCTTCTTATATGTGTATATCGTGTTTAGACAGACAAATGTAACATTATAATTAACGCACAGTATTGTTCGTGCTTTGAACGACGAAAATTGATTGAAGAAATTACTTACCACGTACGTACATGATATTACATAAAACAGTTTGAAATTTCACTAATGTTGTAACGAAAAATTGCACTGGTGAAATTTGAAATATGTATGAAAACGTAGAAAGTACTATTATTGCAAAGATGTATTTAGTAAAAAAAATTGGTACACCTACAGCATGAATGAATAGTCATTTTAGTACGTTCAAAACGGATCAAGGAAATACCATTCTCGTGTTTAAAACAGCAATAAACGCTTTTTTTTTACTATTAAACACGTGCTAGAGCTTACAATGACATATTTCCGAATATTGATCTCAATGTGTCACTATAAGTTCCAGAACACGTGAATAATTTATTATAATATTCTAAGTACTTCATATTCTTGAAACTTTAGAAAAATAAAAGACATAGTGATAAAAAAAAAAACTAATTAAGCGAATCCTCGCAATTTCTGGTAGTAAAACATAGAATTTGACAATATAAATTGATTGAAAAGAATTACGTGAATGATATGAACATCGATGGATTAAATCAAATAAATCAATTAAGTCAAATAAATAGGTAAATGTATATAGCAGGTAATATACGTAGAGAAACAAAGAAAATAAACGAGAAGAAAAAATACCGAATATGAATATCGTTGCGACAGTGCTTTCAAGTTGTTCGCATAACAGGAAGAACTTACATAAGTTTCGTGATGTCTCTCAATTCCGGTCTGGTGATGTCTCGATTACAAAAAAACTCTGGGATCGCGGCTCTCATCGTAAAATACATGTCCAGCTTTTTCTTGCACTTTTCCAAGGAAAACTTGGAACCACGGAGGAACGTCATTATCCTGTAATCGTCTAAAACAAAAAAAAAGAAAAAAGCATTTTGTGAGAGAATAAGAAACAACGAATAATCGTAAATAACAATACGAATGGAACTAATGGTTTGTTGAAAGAGATTTTAAGCTGAGAAACCATGTTTTTCTATGTTGTTCAAAATATTGACAATTTGATTCACGAATGTGTTCGAACTTTTCATAAATTAAATATTATTATATTATTATATTTAATATCTTTTAATTTATTAAAAAATAAATTAAATATCATTATTATTATATTTAAACACTTGTATAAATAAAATACAATATAATAATGAAGTATAAGTAAGATATAAATAATAAATTTAATAATACAGTTATATAAAATATTAAATTCTGAAATTTCATCAGCATTGTGCTGACAATGAGACTTAATTGTGTCATGATTACATTGGTCAATGTTGAATTAAATCTAAAAACTATTTCACAATTTTATAATTTTCCAATTGCTATACAAAATACTTTTTGTCAGATAGTAAATTTGGCAAAAGCGATATCTAATAGAATAATTATAAGTCGACGTTTGAAATATTCAATTTAAATATTTTAAATATTTGAAAAATATTTCCGCGACTCATCGTATGTATGTACATGCCGAAATTTCGAAACATGTCGATTCATCAGACGCGATATCGATCGAAATGCAATTACCATCGAACTGAGGTAAGTGCGGTTGCTTGGACAGCCATTCCTTGATCACTTCCACGTCTTTGTCGCGTGTCGCCACATTTTCGTTCAGCTCCATGCGAATCTGCTTCGACATCTCCTCCGTCGGTTGAATCAGCAACATCTGAAAACCAATTACCGCTTAGAACAGTTCAAACTCATCTGAGAGAGATCTTTGTAAAAAATCTCTCGGACCTGCTTCTTTATTACATTCTTGAGTCAAGTTGTAAAATCGTTTTCGAAAGTTGCAAAAATTCGAAAAACAGACAAACATAAATATGTAGAAACGAATTATAATACAACACTCTTTTACAGTACTTTCTTTACAAAAATAGATCTTAACGATACTTAGCCTTTAACGATCTAATACTCTAAGAAAAAAAAAAATTAGAAAAGATTATTACAATTAGAAAAAAGATTAGAGATCAGAAGACACATAGAAAAAGATTTTCACATACTTGGAAGATCAAGTAGATACTAAATGAAGTAGATACATACAGGAAAATTAGAAATGATTTTTGCAATTGAAAAAGAGATTAGAAACTAGAAAGAATTTTAAGAAGCGTGGAAAAAGATTTTTCGAAAGGTGAAACAAACACTGAGATATAGACGTAATAAAATAAAAAGTTGAAAAGATTTTTATGATTTGGAAATTAGAAAAGATATTAAGACACATAGAAAAGGATTTTTAGATAGTTGGAAGGTGGAAAAAGTTATAAGACTTTAATTTTTATAAACGAAAAGACAACAATAACTTTTAATAAAACCACAGTGAAAAGTTATTGGTTGTAACTAACGAGCTTGTAATATTAAACCATGCACGTTATTATTGATGAATTGCGTACATAGTTTGTGTACTACTCTTCAAGTGTACGCAATTTATTATACGCGAGTTTGTTGAAGCGTACTCGTATTGCATTTGCGAAACTATATATGAAGAAAGGAAGCTAATTTGCGACTAGATATGACATTATATGTCAAGTCAAAGTATGTTAATTACGATATCCACTGTATGCGAAACAACCGCTTGCGCAATTAATTGGAAAATTCGTTATTTCCTCTATCTCAACATTTCCATACTCTATAAATAATCAACGAAGAAAACAACAACGTATCTTGAAACATTTTTCTGATTCGTAAGAATTTCTCTCTCCATCGTAAGACACAAGTTACGCGGTTTGCTTCTAGACGAATTACGCATTAATTTGAATGAAAATTATATTGAATTAAAGAAGTCGTTGTTAGTTAATTTAATCTAAATATATAAAAGAATTACAGTTTTTACAGACGAAGAAATATTCGCAGAAATTATATATATATATATGTTGGAAGAAAAAAAATTTATAAACGTGAATTTCACGAGTGTACGTAGATGTTCTTTGCAGAGGGATCTCGTCTCTGCAAACAGAAATTTATTTCACTGACGCGAAAATTCCGCGTACGCAAACTCTGTATAAAAAAACTTGAGCAAATTTTGCTTGCACACGCGAACGAATATTGTGTACCATCTGAATTTCATAAAGTACCACAAAATATCAAAAAATCCACAATAATAACATAGGAATTAAAAAGAATTATAATTTTCACTTAAATAAAACTGTAATAAATTCGCGACTTTTATTCAAATAAAATTAATAATAAGATTTAAAAATTATATAGATATAAAAGTAATATAAAAATTCCAAAAGATTATTATTTTCCTGTTTCGATCGAAATAACATGAAACACGTTTCTATTCAAGTAAAGTTAACAATAACATAAAACTGAAAAAGAAAAAAATTAATAACCAACAGCAGAGTCTTCAAATTATTTCGGATTCGTATTTACAATACGAATAAAAATTCTAAGAACGTTGTTGAAATGTTATTTAATTCCTCCTCGTCGAAACGTCAAATGACAATCTCACGTACCGATATAAAACATCATGATTGTTAACGAATAATCGAACCGAGCGATAAAATCATCGTTTGGATGTGACTGATAATGAGCGTGAGTGATACTCAAATGCACATGCATACGTTTAATGCGCGCTGTAACAGGTTACGCAAATACTCGAGATACACATCGTTTTTGTACCAGGAATTATTGCTGACCAGAAGCGGCTTGCCTAACGCTAAACTTTCTCTAACTCGTCACGGTTGACCGAAAGGAATCCCGTGTCTCTCTCTTTCCTCCTGGTGAAAAGAAAAGAGATCGACAATAGTTCTGCTTTTTCTTCCTTCGTTATCTGTTCGTTGATTAATTTCAAGCTAGAAGGTGATCCTCGCGCATCGCATCGCGAATGGTAGTTTATTAGACGTAGCTTTGTTTTAAGTAGATGGTGTAATTCATCGGCTATTTATATCATTTATTAATTGTGTTTGATGAATATATAGCACACTCGTCATGTATTATATGTTATTATAGTGAGAATCCGCGGAGATCTTAATTCGCTAAATTTAATTGAAACAATTTTAATATATGCACAGGGGATTTTGTCTTGTCAAATTTAATTTAAAAAGTTCGAGTTTTCATCGAAAGCACGATGCATTAGATACTGATTCTATCGTTTAGTCGAATAAAATGAAATGACAAAAAAAGAGAATGACTCAGATAATAAAAAAGGAAATTAAAAGGTCTTTGTCGATGCATCAAGTTTTACTGCTAGGAGCCAGCTTGAATCCCAAGTGAAGCATTGAACGACAGAAATAAACATCCTTCCAAGCCTATTCGTGACGTCGCATTAATGCAATGTCAGATGTTCAATGAAACTTCATCTATGAAAGACTAAGGATATCTTAGAATTTACTACGAATAAGAATAGAGTAAACAATGTATCTAATTAGATGTTCAGCTTAGGTCATTTGTAGCTGTTAAATTTTTACCTCGGCTTAAATTCTTTCCTGCATAAATGCTTAAATAATCAAGAAGATCGAGGATTAATCGATTCTCGTATTATATTGTATCATAGGTATCATTGAAATAAAGATCAGTACAAAGAATTGCATTTCTTATTTATTTTTAGACTAACGATTGCTCATTTTTCTTATGAATTTTTGGATATATCATATTAATTATCAAATGGTGTTGTTGAATCATAAATGCCCTGCTAATAATAATTTATGTTGGATTATTTTACGGTATAACATACAAATTAATGATCAAATTAAATTAAATTAAAAATTTTAATTGAATCTAAATGTAAATTTGTTCAATGTCTGTATGATAAGTAAATGTGGAACTAACGATATTAAATATATTATAATTAATCGTGTGATGAAACTTTTTAAAATAAATAATTAGAAAAAAATAGAAAAAGGTTAACAGACATCATGAACTATAGAATAAATTGTAAATTGTCAAACATTCGTATAGGAGGTTGATACTGTGCAACTTTATTGATTCTTTCAAAAAATAGATAAAAGAAAATGACAATGAAGGAAATCAATAATTAACTATACAGTGATTAACTTGAACAGTCTAATATCTCTATAACAACGTAAAAGTTAATATTCTAATTTTATTGTGCCAATGAATGGGTATTAATGCTCATTATCATTAATGATCAATGATTTTTGATAATATTTTCATACAAGGATTTCACGTTTGATTCATACGAGGAGTATTGCATTATGAGTCATAAATAGACAGCTGCTTTCTCATAACGAAAGAACACTTTCAGCGTGCATTTGCGAAATATATAAAAGGCAAGAAAGAGAGGAATTACATAAAAATGAAATTTCAATTTCGACACCGTAATTTCCTTTACGAAATTTTCACTTCAGCTAGGGATCATGAATCATTTATTATTAGACAGCGGATTTTTATGCATTTATGGAACATCCTTAAAATACAGAATTTCAAAGAGCATATATAATATAAAAAGGTGTACGAAATATCCAAAATTCAATGCTTTTATATTCTCAAAAATATGAATTTACATAAAAGTCTATAATGTAATAATTTATCGTAATGAAACACTTTGTACAAACGTCAAGTAAAAACTGTCATTTGACAAATTGATCGTCTCTAAAAATTACAAAATTGTAAAACTGATTTCAATTGATTGTAATTTGCCGATATCTCATCGTAATGATCATCGAACCTTCTAAAAATTAAACAAATGACATATGCACATAACTTTGATACTATTACCATTTTATGATGTTACTGTTACCATGACTGCCATTACTGTAAATAAAGGGAACGTTCACGGAGATCTAGCATCGTTGCAGAGAAATAAATAAAAAAAAAACCGTGTTTATTTCGCATTTGGAGGGAAAGACGCATTATTTGTGCACCACAAAAACTACACAGCATATTGCCAAAGACCGTCCTTGATAAAACCTGAAATTGGGCAACGATGGAAAGGCAGCTCGTGAACGTGACAGAAAGTAAAGAACGTGCGGTCATACTCCACTGAGAGATCTACCGAAACTTTTGCTTTCTTTCGCGTGATGTTACAAGCGCACCTGTTAGAAATTCGCGTTTGCAAACAACATTCTTGTCGTACGCGTAACGCACAAATGTACGGATTTAGAAATCTATAGTTTTCGTTCAAAAATGTACAATGAATCCATGGTACGTGAATCCATAATTGTAGCACAATAATGACAACAATTAGAAGCCAATCATTAGATCAGTTATTGCCTGTATTAATTGAAATTAACTGAATGATTGGTTAGATAATTGGACGAACTTAACTGAATAATTCTATCGATTATTGCCTGTCAACGGAAATATTATTGAAAACGAATATTATTTGCAATTCTGACAACGTATTTTGTTGAATGTTGAAAATATGCGTTACACGTTGCGTGTTAAGAAAATACCAGAAATGTACAACAAGTTAGAAATATAACGTTTTGTAGGAGAGACGTGTCAAGTTCAGGAGCGAATGAAATATTTGTTTAAACGGATGAGACTATGAATTTGTCAGAAATTCTCGAATAAATACAAATGTCTAGACGTTGTGAGTTGTATTGCTTGGGAAGAAGAAAAGAGAAATTGTTAAATATCAGCGGGGATCATTATCGAAAGGTTTAGACATTGTAGATTACGCTGAGAAAGGAAGAAGAAAGTCTTAATATTAGGCGAATATTGTTACTAACAATAAGAGTTTCTAATTAAAGAGCGACGAAGAAAGTATTTCTATAAAACAACACTGAAAGTTTTCTGACAATCTATACTAATTGTGAAAGAATTCTGTACATAATAAGTACATCTTTTCGAACATTCTACGAATTAATCTTTCGATTAATTCTAAAATCACATTCGTTTGACAAAACATAATTCTAAAATAGGAGAGCAATATTAAATAATAAAAAAAATAATAAATGAATAATAAATGAATTTAATATGAAATAATAATACAATTATTAAATAATAAATATAATAATAAAATAATAAATATTAGAATAATAATTATAAATATAAAATAATAATAAATGAAATAAATTATAAAGTAATTTCTACAATATTACTATTTAGAATTATTGATTCGATTAATAATCACGTCACGTTAAGTTTCTAAGAAATTTTTAGGAGCACAACCAAAAAAAAAAAAAAATAGAACACACTTGCTATATGTTACCACTATACAGGCGAATTTTTGTGAAAGTTCACAATTTTAAGAAGAAAATTGTTGTACACGCCAAATATTATAGAAGCTTGAACCATTTTATACATTTCTTCACATCACGTGCGTGATCTATGAAAAATCAGCCATCTAATTATTTATCTAATTTTCTATCTTAGACATTTTATACAATTAACGTCTAACGTGCGTCGTGTGCCTTCGATTTCCCATCGTAAATGAATAAAAATCCGCGGTCTAACGATAACGATCGAGAAGCGAACGTACCAACGACACGCGGGAACTGGACGATCGATCAACAGAAAAGAAGTGCACGTACTTGATGTTTCCTTTAACCTGTATTTATTTTACGTGACGTTGACGCGCGAACTATTACGTAATTTACGTCGTGCATAGCGGTTGTTTGCAAGATTCCAAAACGAGGTGGATTTGTTCGAAAACGGCAACGTGGATTTGGCGCGTAACGGAAGATCGTCGTGATGCAACGATGAATTTTGTTCGAACCGCGAAGTCAAAGGGAAAGCTTGAAACGTTATTTCGAAACGCTTGCTAGCGTAAGCGAGAACCGTGATTATCGCTGAAAACTGCTGAAAATGTAATTTTACTTTCGCTTTCTAGCGGGTGGATCTTAGCCAAAAAAAAAAAAAATATATATACACATCTATATCGCTGCGTTGATATTCCGAGGCGTTCGAATTTTAAGAAGTTTCTCAAATTCGAGCTTTTGATATTTTAATATCACACTCGACGACTCACACGCTACGTGTGACTTGATTTCTCTTCCCTTTGGAAATGTCAAATTGATCTTGAAATCGAGAGATAAATAAATTTTCACACACGTTTTTAAATTCCCGGCGTCTTTGCTATTCCTAAGCTTACAATGGATATAATAAATTGTGTATGTACAATTTTTTTTCAATCAAAGTTTACAATTCTAATTTTTCATTCTAAGATTTAAAATTATTCTTATTTTACGAAAAATTTTGCGAAGCCGAGTTGGTTTCTTTAATAAGCTTTTTTTTTGAACGCTGGCACATATTTTGCAACATTCGAGTTGAATATTTCAACTTTGATAACTTTCAATTAGGTATACTCGACTTACATTAAACGTACAGTCTATTTTTCTTTTTTTAGAAATGTCAGATCACTTTTTTTTTGTCGGCACAGTGTTGTAATCAAGTGAAATCGAGAGATATATCCAATTGAAACAAGTTTTAATACGTAAATGTGCCAACTCGAAAAATTCTACTAACTTCTAGAAATTTATTCTTTCCAATTTTACAAAAACACTAAAAACGCAGAATGAAAGGTTTCTTTCGTATTTTACATTTTGTATGTTGCAAGAAATAAATTTCTTTAATAAATGGATTCATTCATAGCAGATTATAATTATTTTCCTCGATTATATAAAAACTTCTATATCTATTTTTAATTTTTACTGTACAGAATGAGTCGTTAACTATTATCTGAACTCTTTACCTGTTGATTATGTCGAAAATTGTTTCAAATGAATTGTTGAAAATCTTCAATAGACTCATTGAATTCTTTCTCTGTAATGCAACAACTGTAACGTAAATGCGACAACTCACTGAAGCTGTTGAAACTGCCTCTTTATCGAGACAGAAAAAAATAGAAGCTCGAGAACGAGAAGCAAAAAACCAGCATCACTTTCACTTTCGTCCAAATGTATCACCAAAACTACATCGCGCTACTCTCCAAGTACACGCGATAAACACCAACGAAAAACGCACTCGTACGTTACATTCGTAATTTACAATATATTCCCAACACTATATTTCAACGATTGCTCGATACTAAAGAAATCAAAATCTTGAAAAAATGAACTCAGAATCCAGCGCGGATCCAGTCAAATTTGATATCTTCGTGCTGTCGAAGGATATTAAAAATTTTCACGCGATATTTCAACGTTCATAAACAATGTATTTGCCATTTTATGATATATAGATCGAAGATGTTTCTGCACGCAAAATATGCAAAATGTACGTAAAATGTGTTGGCAATATACAGGATGCTTTCAAACGGTGTAAGTTATCGTGTGTAAAATTTTGACATGAAAAATCCAAAATACAAAAGTTTTGACACACATAGAAAAAAAATGTTCTATTGCTTGAATTATACTCGTAAAAATAGCTACAGTCTATAATATTTTTCGACAAATGTCTACGATGGAGTTTACGCTCTTACCTTGTCTAGCAACGAGGTGTCGTCGATCCTGAAGCCAGAGTAATATGAAGAAATCGGGGGAAGAACGATCGACGACTACGACAACGATGGCCAAGTACGACCGGTCACGGAAAGAGAAATGCAAGACACTCGTATAGTGAACCAAAGAGATGGAGAACGGACGATGGAGTGGGAACGGTTACTTCTTGGACCGGTTCTCCTTTATATTACGCGGTGCCCCACTCTCGCTTTTCTCTCTGCGAGTCATACGGAATGAAGAAAAAAAACCCGGTCACAATCGATACTCGAGCGTCTTGCAAGGTGGGCACGCTTTTGTTTATCGTCTAGTCCTGTTCAATGTTTATCACTTGGCACTTCGTACGTCGAGTTTAAAAATATTTTCATTCGCTCGTCAAGGAAATAACGACGAGATTCCGTTTGTTGTAAGGGACAATATAGTGTAGAATCACCTCTGCTCGAATTTTTTATTTTAAGAATATCTTAATATCTTTCACGGTCTTATTCGTAATTACGACCAATATTTTTACTGTTTTCGACTTTTGAAAAGTCTGGAGAAATTCTGAGATATTCAATGGATACTCTCTGTCTTGATACGCGGTCGGTCTTGGAATCAAGAATGAATATTTTTACTGTTTCTGACTTTGAAAAAAGCTGGAAAAATTCTGGGACACTCACTGAAGCCTCTACTTTGATACACGATCGGTCTTTCAGCAAAATTATTTGGAAAAATAAATAGCAAAAATAAAAATTCACTTCGAAGAAATTCGAGAATGAAATTTAATAAAAAGTCAAATATTTTCGCGAGTTTGTTATATTCTTTCGTCAGAGATATTCTTCTCGCGTTTCAATCAATTCTTTTCTTTCGAAATTACATTAACATCGACTATTTTACACATTCGTCAATCTTTTTTTTTTTTTTTATTTTTATAAAGCATTTCCTGCATTACCCTCGAATAGAAAATATGAAATGCTATTCGAGTATGATTTCGTCAGAAGTGCTCAAATGTCGACGTTTAAGCAATCAATTCAACCTACAATGTAGGCACCATGATATGCGAATAAACCAGGTTTTCTTGAACGTAATTGCGTTACCCGACAGGATTTTTCTTCTTTCTTTTTTTACGTTCTTTTTTCCCTACATTTTAACGTGAATGTTCTCATATGCACGTTTGCGAAATTGATTCTGGTAAACCGGATTAAATGCATCCAGTACATTGAATTTTCAGGAATGATAAAACTGAAAAAGTTTCGATTTACTAATGAATAAAGCTGAAAAAAAGTTCCAATTTACTAATAATAAAACTGAAAAGGTTCAATTTAAATCTAAACGTCAATGAAATTGATCATCTAGACAATATATTTCATGATGGGAGATCTACGGGAAAAAGTGAAAATGTCAATTTTCGGGTCGAAACCAATTTTAAGTTCAATATTTCTTCGCGTACTTCTACGTGTGCTCCTTATCACTGGCCACGTCTCGTACTGCGAATTCAAATTCTCCGAGTTTCACATTTCTTTCAATATGAAATAAGAAAACACAAAGTTGAAGTATATATTGGAAAATAAATCTCCGTTCTCTGAGAAACGCTGAAACTTGACATTTCTACACTCCATATATTTTTGACTTAATTCCAGCAAATTGAATTGCATCAACTACGTTTAGCGTCGAATTCTGAAACTATAACAAGACATAGACTGTCTGGTGATTTTTAAGATTTAATTTCACTAAAATACTAATGAATTGTCATCCTCACTCACACAACACCTTCGCATACTGAAATATCATGAACACTGGAATATTAGAAAAAGTATTCAACGAGGTTAATTAGAATCTATTTAAGCAATTATTGCTTAAATAGAGAAGTGAATTCGTTCGATAATTGGGAAAACAATGGAAAGCAACGACGGCGTACAAAATTTCAGAAACTTTTGAAATCCTGGCATTATGTAATTTAAACCAGGAAGTAACACAGCTGCGTGTGGTGCACCGTTCCATTTTTTGTCTGATACTCATCAAAATGCTTTCCTTTCGAAATCTAACAGCACCGTTATGTTACGTTATACATACGTAAATGTACATACATTTCTAGGTTAATTAGAAATTATTATCACAGTCTACGAAAATGTCCTCGTTATCATTATTTCAATTTTGTGCAATTGAATTAATGTATTAGTTTAATAATTAACATTGTGCCTGTTTACAGAGCAACGACGTTCTCTCGGTTTGTTCCAATTCAATTTTATTTTTACAGACATTTTAAAATCCTTTGCGAATTGTAAGTAGAATTTCTGAAATAAATCGATCGCCCTCTGTTTACTGTTTTTTCTTTATCTTGAAACATTGTTTGAAATACCGTACCTTTGGAATTTAAAAAGGAAAAATAAAATATAGGAAAGAGTATAAGAAAAAATACGATAGAAAAGAATTTCGCCCAAGTTTCAATTTCAACTGAAATATTTAAAGATAAAACCACTATTTGATACATGTGTCTTCCTTCTCTAATATTTATTCAGTATATTCCAGTATTCCTCAAAGTACTAATACTAACAAAAATTATCCAGAAAAAATATTTCAAAAAAGTAGAAGAAAAATATGATGCAGGAGAAAGAGATCAAACTTTCTCGGAATAAAATCATATGTCTTGCATTAGTTCGAGATATTTTTACACCTTCCAAAACTGAAAAATTTTGCATCTTCACAAGAAGAACGTGAAATTCAAAAGACGAGAGAAATAGGAATTAAAAATTCAGCAGCGATGAAAATTTTAATGTGCCTCGCTCAGAAAAAATTTAACGCAGAAGAAAAAAAAAATTGAAGAATCAAGATCGTCGGTTGCAAGAACAACGTCAAAGATATTTCTTTTAGGAGGTAAGGATAAATGCACCAATCATTGAGACGACAATGCCAAAGATCGTGGTGAATTTCTCTGCAAGATTTGCTGAATTCGTACTTGAGTTTCGTGGTTCCTTGCTTTGTTTCGTCTCTACCTGTAAGCAAAAGTCTTCAATTTTCCATTGAATCAGATGAATGTGTATTATAACTATAAATTTTTCATATATGAATTAAAATTGATAACAATATATCAAAAATTGTATGTAACATTAATAAGAGAGAGATCATTATAAATAACAATGCATGTTACATTACCAAAATCTGAGAAATTTTGTACTTTTATATTCAGTGGGAATGAATAATGAACAAAAATTAAATTAAATTAAAAATTTCTAAATTTACGCAATGTTAAATTGAATGATACCAGTTAAGAGTTAAATGTCAAACGAATTAAACGTTGAGTTAAAAATGTATTACCTTAGCATTCAAATCGACAACATCTTTAACAACCTCGTTCTGTAAAAAGAAAAAAGAAAGAATAATATTAATTCGTTATATGCAGAGGGATGCGAGGAATGACTGAAGTAACAATGACGTTATATAAATAATAATACGATTACGAAAATATCAGTTATATAATGGTCACGCGATGCTTTTAATTGTTTCCATCAATCAGAATGGACGATTTCATCAATTGTGCCAGATTTTCGTATCAAAATTAAGAATACACCTTTTACTGAAAAAATTATATAATTCCCGTGCAATGCCGCGATGTTAGTTTTTATTATCGTATATCACGACTGACAATGAAGGAAAATTAACATCACGTTGTGCACGCATAAGTCAGCTCTAGTGTGTGAAAGCACGTTATTTTTTTTTTCGTAATTCATTTGGTTTATAATGTTGGATAAAGTATAATTTGTATACTATATAAAGTATATTTTTAAGTTGTAAGTCATGAGTTTATATACTATATAAAGTATAAATTTATAAAAGAGAGACACAGCGATTTTACCTTAATACTTGGAGCATCAGTCTTGTTGCCGTCATCCTGCACAAAAATGTTTCTACTATTACTTATTAAATTACATTCTATTATTACTAGTCTTTTAAATGTATATATAATGAGGTACCTAATATAATTATTATACATTTAAAAGACTAATTATACATGAAAATATATATATATATATATAATACCTATGAAACGTTTAGAATCAGAGTTATTCAGTATGGAAAACTATAAATTTATATGTATTGTACTATCACAAAAACAAACTTAATAAATAAAATAAGTGCACAAAGCATAGCTCTGAGTATATCCAAGTCCTATACCTCAATCATAATCGCTCATATTATTTCGTAATAGTAAAGTGGATGCTTATGTGGAAAATCGACTACAAAGTGGCGGTTCAAGAACGTGCCCTGCTAAAAGTACAAAAGAGAAAAAAAATATATATTTAAAAAAAGTATAAGAAACATTTATTATGTTACGAAGTATTTTTCTAGGAAAATC
Source organism: Tetragonisca angustula (assembly GCA_036937485.2). NCBI lineage: Eukaryota > Metazoa > Arthropoda > Insecta > Hymenoptera > Apidae > Tetragonisca > Tetragonisca angustula. The sequence goes on along the minus strand of JAWNGG020000007.1, from coordinate 1,493,072 downwards.
ATGCACATGGATTGTAAAGAAAGAAATCCAGAAAAGAATTGAAATTTTTGTTTTGCATTTCATTTTCACTGCATTTGTATCTATTAAAAAAATTTTCTGAATCGCGTTAATCAACTAATTATTAAGAGATGTAACTACCACGTAACTGTTAAGAATTCAGTTCGTGAATTTCAGGTGAAGTTATTGCAATTATAAACTAGTTTAATATTGATAGAAACCTCATCGGAAATCATTTACATTCATTATTATCGTAATATATGTCGATTATCTATCATATTATCATACTATTTGTAACTGAACTTGTTTCCTTCATAGCGTAACTAATTAGACTGCGGATTTTCATGCAAATGTAAAATAATTAAGAAATTAGTAATACATTAAACTGAAAATTTCTTATAAATGAATAAAAATTAGCAGTCTATTAATTATTCTATTTCGTAAGTCTAGTTACTCTATTTTACTCAACCATGTCGTTTGTCATCATATGTGTCATATCAATGATTATATTCTATCGACGTCAACCTCGTCCTCGAGGTATGTACATATATGACATAAGTGCATGTGCATTTGTGTTGCTACATTGAAACAGTTTCAGGTATCGGTCTCTCTTCGTATCATTTTTCTGATTTCTACATTTTTTTTCTACTCGAATCCTATTTGACATTCAGACAAGAACAATATTAAAAAGGATCTTGTAATTTGAAACGTAGGTGTGTAGTTAAAATTATTTTGTTATGCTAACTTAGTAAAATAATACCAATTTTACTTTGTAATTTACTTTTGTCATGAAATTTACTTTTTCGTAGCAAGCACATAATTTTTCGACTTTATTTATACCATTGAATTATTTGTTTACTATTATATTTAATATTTACTCATCACATTCATAATTTACACCCTGATGTTATTTAATGAATTTATTTATGATTAATTATCATATTAATTGTCATTTCTCTTATAAATAGATAGAGTTTAATTAATAAAACTATTTTTTTCGAGAATGACGATAGTGCCACTGCCTTGAAAGCAAACACATACTGATATTACAATGATGTTGCATCACTTCTTCAGAATGAAGAGAAAATTACAGATGAAAAAATGAAGAAAATGTTGTCACTCGCTATTCAAATGAATGCTCAATGAAATTACATTGGAATTACAATGTAATTAATATATTACAGTAATAAATGCTTAATAAAATTGTAAAATTGATAAAAATGTTCGTAACAGAAAGAGGATAAATTTCTTTTAAAAAAAGGGATAAAGAAGTACAATGACTTTTGTTAATAAAAAGACAGTAGTACTTGATGAAATATTAAGGCAATCGTTCGTAGTAGTTTGATCGAAGATCAAACGATAGCAATTGACCGTCAGTCACCGATTCAGTGATATCTTTACACACTGTCACGTGTCGATTCGTGCATGCGTATCTGTAGAATGTATGTTAGAAACGTTTTCTGACGGATCTTATACCCGGAAGGTCATGATTAATTTTAAATTATGTCGAAATCACAGGTCTGAATTACATAATTACATTGTTCGTAGGAAATTGATACTTTTACGAAATTGAATATTTGTAATTATAAGTTACCCGTGGAATGTCATTTTAAAATAATACAATCTTATATAATTCATCTTAAAAAATATATAAAGTTTGTAAAAAAAAAAAAAGAAAAAAACAGCGTATATTCAAAACGATCTTCGTATTACATTATGATAATTTTTACAGGATATATGAATGATATATTCGAATTTTAGATAATTCATACAACATGAAGAGCCAAACTTTGTACATTTAATTCGAGGTAATTTATTTTATTAATTAAACAATTGAATGGTTAAATTATTGTATAATTGAATTGAAAGATCTAATTTATTATTGCTCAAGTAAAATTCGTTTGTGAAATAATATACGTACACAAGCATCTTAACATGATATTTAAAAAAATGTAAAAAATGTATTAAATAACAAAATAATAATAATAAATATAATGTAAATAATGATATTTTTAGGAGAATTTCTACAACAATCACAAGAATTATTCCTGAATATCGAATAAATTATTAGATACAATCTTTGCTTGTTAATAATATTTCAATTCCTTGAAAACTGCCAAAATTCTTTAAAATTAAAAGTTCTCTAATTTTCGAAATTCAAAATTAACAGAATTATTTTAGATATTTATATCAAAATTCATTTCTCAGGTTTTATATTTTTTTTCTTTTCTTACAAAAATCATGTCTGAAATATCAAAAGAATTCTTATGTTCTGTCATCGTGGATCGATCAAAATGAACGATGTAGATATGAACGATATTGACGTGACTATGATGATTCCTGTTACCACAGGTAATGTTATTTTTTTCAGGTTCAATGTCTAGGTCACTATCGAAGAACGCTATTTATACTCGTATGTGGTTTATATCAAGTATTCTTGGACAGGTTGAAACTGTCGTCATACCCCCGGTGAATTCGATTCAAACTTTCAACGAACGTTTCACCTCTGTCTCTATCCTTCATTTATTATTATGTACTATCCTTGTCGTTCATTTATAATGAACGACAGTCAATACGATTAATACGTACTACTCGTCACCACATTAGAATTTCATCGCGTCTATTTCTCAAACGTCTCTGATCTTTTGACTTTGATTCGAATCTTTCCTAATACATTGACAAACCAATTCACGATTGAAAACTGTTTTTCTTTCTCTAATTTTGGAATAAATTTTTCAAATAAAACACACACACACACACACATACACACATCTTTGCACGATTCAACGTAACTCAAGTTTTAACATTGGAAAATAAATAAATTTCTAGTTTGAAAATTAAGTATCACTGTCGTACTAATGATTTGTAATTAAAAAACTTCGCCAATAAAGAATCAACTTTGAACGATTGCCTCACCGATTTCCCAGCAGTGTCTCGAGACGTTCTTCTCAATACGGCCACGTTACGTGGGATGATCTTCAACGGAGTAATCGGCGGTGAAATAACGTCGTGTCGGCGATTTCTGCAGCTAGGGTCCTGACACCAGCTAGAAATGATGTGTCTAATGGCAGTTGGAACGTCCCAAATTGTCGTTGCTTCGCGAAGCACTTTGGCGGAAGGACCTTGGGCGAAGAATGGCACGGGTTTGCCATCGTGTGGACAAGCTTCAATCACTACGAGAAGCGTATCCTGCGATGCCTGAAATGATCACATTTATTCGTAGAATTACATATGTCGAATTAAAGTCTAGAAATGGCTAAAGGGATGATTTCCTGCGATTAGTGTTATGTCATTTCCTTTAATTATATTATTTAATTCTTTACAGAGTTAAAAAGTGATATTCTAATACAGTTTGCGAAGGATTAAACTACATATTTTTAAACAAGTTTATTATACCTGTGTATGACTATACGAATATCTCAGTATTTTCTTTCTGTAATATGTTTCATGAAAAGCAAATACGAAAATTATTGAATCAAAATTAAAATAAATAAAATAAATTATTAAAATTAAAATTAAAGATATTAACAAATTATTGAATTGTCACAACCATAATGCTTTTACTTAACTAGTACATTATCTACGTTTCTTTCCATATATACATATATACATAATACTGAAAATTTTATATTATTATTGTTATATATATTATACATAAAATATTGAAATATTAAAATATACTATATATACATGATATTGAAAGGTAAAAATAGTGAAAAATATTAGTTATCTATCTGGAGTTCTGAATTCTATTCGCGTATATAATTTTATCAAGATAACTTCATACAAAGAAACAGTACAGCAAATGTATCATGCAATTTGTATTTCTTTTTCGATACTTACGTTAAACACGTAATATATTACGAAATAAAAAAATATCTAAAAGCGCTCGTTTAAAAATTTCAGTAGTCGATCTAAATTCGCAAAACATTTAACTCTACCAATCTCTGTGGACAATCACTTAATCTCGTCTCGACTTGCTACATGCCGCAGAATTAAATCACACATACACGGGTACACAGTCGAAAGCATTGCATTATTTATTAACAGGTAAATGATTTACTTCGCGCTGTAGAAACTCCAAGGGGGAATCGAGTTCGCTGGCAAGGACCGAAGCGACCAATACGAAACCTTTCTCGTTTTCAACGGACGTCAGTTCCTCGAGCATGTCCAGCAAATTGGATCGAAGAAGATGCGATTTCCGCGAAGGAGTAGCATCCTGCGAGGAAGCGACGCTCCTACCGAGAGATTCCAGCAACGATCGAAACAGAACCAGCCTTATTTTCGAGAACATATCGAACACGTTCCACGCAGCTTCATCTGTTTTGTAGCAAATGAAACATAAACGCTATAGGAAATTGGCTCTCGATAATCGTGTCGTTTTCATGTTGCAATGAATATTAATAATTTCGAAAAATTCGGGGTACCTTCTGAAACGTAAGTACTATTAAATGTCATAATATACTATACATACATAATACACTATATTTTTATATTTTATTATATTTTTGTATTAAAATATAATATATTTTATATCTGAATTTTATGATTTTGTATTGTATTATTTATATATTTTAGATTACACACTGTATTATACATTTACATGTTACGTTGCATTATATCATGCTGTTATATTATACTTTTGCAATGAAAAGAAACTCACCGTCTTCTCGAGTATTTTGTGCGGCCATCAAGGAGGAAACGCGATTAGTGGGTTTCCCTAAGTCGATAACGCGCCAGTCGCTGCGAGCTTCCGGCCTGACTTTACGAACTTCCGGTTTCATATTTTTCTCGTCAATTTCATCGAACTCTCTCGAAAGTCCTACTGACTCTTCAAACCCAAACAGCGATGGAATGGTGAAATTCGCGTTCGATAATGTTCCTAGTTACAAGAATATAAATATTATTTTTTCCAAATTTTAAATATGCAAACACTACGCGAATCGTTATTAATTCATTAGTCAAAATTAGACCATTCTTTTGTACGTACCATTACAATTACCATTTACTTGTAGTACAGCGAATAAAGTTTATTTTAATAATAATAATAATAACAGGGTACTCATTATGATAATTATATGATAGACTGACTAATAAATTAATTGGTTTGTACGAGCGTATAATGTTAATATCGTCAGAAGGCATAATACAAATTTACAAGTAAATTTACAAATAAATTTTTTTTTAAGTAAATTTGAAATAATTAAACCTGTAGTCATTCCCTTAACATCTCGAGTCCAAAGTAACAGCGATGCAATGTTTGAACGTAGAAGATGCTCGCAATCATGTTTCTTGTCCTTATTGCCAGAGATTAGCGCGTCGTCCAAGGAAAATCTTGCCTTGTCTTCCTGGGCACTGTTACAACTCTAAAACAAATTTCAATTTTTCACTTCAACGAAACAATAAAATTGAATGGGAGAAGAATTAATAGTAATTGTATTGGAGAATGTATTTTCTAGAAACTTGAATTTAAGAATTTATTACTGGTTCCTAATTAAATACGTTCAAATTCTATTTTCTCCAAGATAAATCTTATTTTCTTCATTTTTATCTATGTTAATAACTGACTGATTTATTTAAAATTGTACAAAGAAAATTTCCATTAAAGTTGTACCGTATAGAAATGATTACTCACAGTATTAAATTATACTTTTGGATGCTTAAAGCTATCAAAAGTCTAAGAGTTTGATATTGAATGAGGAGCATATAAAATTAACAAGCACCTTTTATTCAATATGTTGTATTCTTTGAATCTCTGATAAGTAAACTAATTATTTTATTATTAATTATAAGATTATCTGTATATAACATTTTTCTTTTTTATTTGGACCAATGCACGCAGTACCCATTAAATTTATATATCAGAATTTTATTACCACTAACGCAAAATCATACCTGAAGCATTCCTTCAACAGAGAACACGTGCGAAGTTTTGAAATTCTTCCAGAAGTCCTCCTGATTTTGGCCCGATTCAGCGATAATCAGAACGACATTTTTCGGAAGAGGACTGACAGTTTCGATGGTCATTTCTTTTACAAAATCGGCGTCTTTGATTTTCGGGAATCGTGCATCATTCCCAATGTTCTCCACCGTAAAGTCGAATCTTCTCTCGCGCGGTGCTTCGGCGAGGCTCGTTCGTTCGACGATCTTCGTCGACATTTTTGTGTCTGAAGTTTGCAAACCTTTGTCGATACCGGTCACTTCCGTTTTCGGACTGGAAACGTGATCCGTCGTAACTTTCTGCACGGTTTCCAACGATGGGACTACGTTCCAAGTGGCTGGAACGTTTCCTAAAAGAATTCACAATCTTAGAACAATATGAAGCAGCTCCGTGAAACAACTTGAACGTGTGACTTTGTAATAATTCATCAGAATATTAGAAATGTGAATCTCAATTTAATCTGTGATTTTCAGAAGATTGTAGAATCTAGGTGAAAGATGAAGCGTGTGCTTGGAATTTTCTTTCATAATTTCAATGTTACGAAATGAAATGGTTTTATAACGAAGTAATTACGAGTTAAATGTGAAACAATTTGGAAATATAATTTTGTCGTACAATAGTGTTAAGATATTTTTAGAATTTTAGTACAAAACGGCTCCATAAAGTAATTTGGAACTATAGTTTTACTATACAATAATATTAAGATAATAAAAATTATCTTATGACTTAATACTTTAAAAATATAATTTTAATAATATTAACCCTCAAATAATATTGTCGAATAATAGATAAATTATTCTGATGATTGCAAAAACTTGGAATGTTTAATTTTATTGTACTTCATATTCTCTACACAATGAAAATTTGTAGTAAGATTAAATTAAACAAAAAATTCCAAGATCAAGTAAACGATATTGTAAACGATACTTTGATATCTGAATATTATATACTTGAACATACTAACGTACAAACATTGTTATACGAATATTTGTATAATTCTTTATACATTACCCGAGCGTTCAGGATTAACTCCAGAGCAAGACAACAGCACTATGCCCAACAAAACTGTCAGAAAATGTTCTTGTAACATGCTGCCTCTTAAAATAAACATTTACAATTTCCATTAAATAAAAATATACGTGTTGACTTAAGAATACTGAAATAAGAAAACTGCAAAGTTTTTCATACCTTAGTTAAAACGATGGCAAGATGTATTTCAAAGTTTCAAAAGATAATACAAAGCGTATTTTCAGTTGAAAATACTTGTAAACGACAGATACGTCCGTTTGCTTCCTACGAGAGAAGAACGACGTATGTAAACCGAATAAAACACGGTGCTGAAACAAACAAAAGAGTGTTAACTTCCGATCAAACATTTGTTTTTCACGACACTCGAAACTGCTCTCTTTCACGATCAATATTTCATCTTACACAATGAGCACAATCATTTATGCAGATTTATATTTTGAGAATACGATTGAAGAAACAGAATCTCGATGGAGAATTGTCTTTTTGTATTATTGGAAACATTGATGTTTTGCAGATTATTCGCTAAACTTCGAATTTACATATGTTACAAACATGCATGATTCGCAAACTATATACATATATACAAACATCCAAAGAAAAGTGTTTGTTACGATCAGACTGAGAATTCTTATATAAATTTCTATTTCTGTAAATCTAATTAAATAAATCTAGAATAGACGTGTATATAAATTTACTTTATCTACTTTATTATGTCATGATAAATGGTATACTGCAGCACAAGCAAATATATTTTTATACTTATATTTGCTTGTGCTGCTGTGTATTTTTAAATTACAATGTATTCTAAACATTTCTTTTATCTACAATATTTTTGTTAGTATCACTTATTTTTATTATTCTCCATTGATGTCTGTCTTTATTGAGAATGAATCTTCGCTCCACTTCCGGCATTGATGTCTCTGCATCTTGCACCTTCAACGACGACAAATCGCAGGGAAAATATATCTCTAGTATTTTTCAATTGACTTGCGTATATCTGTCATTGCCTTTTAAAGTAATTTCTACATTTTTGATTTTATAAAAAAATTTTAATTTTCTCGTAGTATATAAAATCCAACGTGACTCCAACTGTGAAATGTGTTTTATTTCTTCAATAGAATCAGAATTTCTCGATAAAATAAAATAAAATAAAATAAAATAAAATAAAATAAAATAAAATATTGTAAATATGTGAATTTAGATAAACGTAGACAAAGGCATTCTAAGTAAATTTAGGCAAGATCAGTGAAAGGAATGTCCAATGAAAATTTCCATTTCTCTCTGTGTTTATTGGAGAATACCTTGTCAGAAAGTGTTTTAATTAATCATAACGTCGGTATCACGAGTCTTCTGCGATCACTTAAATGATGTCAAGGTTGTTTGAAGCAACTTCTGTAATAAGCATGTACGAACATCTATAACATACCCTAGATACTAACCGCTCTTGAGATTTTCTTCCAGTTTTACGATCGAAAGGACGAGAAGCTTTGGGAAAAACAACGTTTGCATAAATAGTAGATGAAGCAAATGAGACCAAAGACTTCTATCGCGGCAAGTTTCTTGAGAAAAGAAATCGAGATTAAGTGAAAATCGATACGTCAGTGTCAATCGCTTCTTTTATCTTCGAAACTAGAGATGTGTCAGGCTGTACGATTTATTAACGTACTATGCATAATGATAAATAAAAAATAAACACGCAGATACAATCCACTTTTGTTTCCAAGTTGTGCTGGGAGACGAAAGAAATTTTTGTTACAAGAAAGAATTGAATAATTATTAATTTTACACATTTGAATTTGAATACAATTTGTTATAAAGGAAAATGAGATACTCATTAATTAATAAATTTACGTAAAATAAAATAATAAAGATTATCTTTATATAAAAGCATGACATAATGAAATTTAGATAATTGGAATTGAAAGTTGCATTGTATGTATAAAAAAGAATTTTCATTACAAAGAAAGATTAATTATTTGTTAATTTTTTGTTATATAAATTGAAAATAACATAAATTACTTTTCTTGCAAAGAAACATGTGACATAATGAAATTTAAGTAAAACAGTTTTGATTTATTGGTTTCACCGATGGTTGACTCATGTTGCATATTGACTTAAAATGAGGGTTGTCAGCAAATTATTGATACACGTAGAACTACATATACGTATGTTCACGTAGTTGTGGTCTTTTAATATTTATTATCACGTCTTTACATTGACAACTGTTAAACAATGACGTTGACGATCTTTCTCATTAAAAAAATTCCATACAACAACCCTAGTACATTTATTTCATTAAAGTGTAAAAGTAAGAATATAATTAAAAATTGATTTTCTTTCATCGAATTTTCTATTTCTTCATTCTACAAAATTTCCTGGCACTAACAGAACAGAAAGTTTGAAAGAGACAGTAGACAATTTATGCTATAATCATTGCGAATCTCTTGCGAACTGCAGAAAGAAATATGTAATGGTAAATTTTCAGAAAACCATTCTGACTATTTAAAATGGTCAACAATTGACTCGTTTATTTTTTTATTTGAAAGTAATTCTTTTTATCGCCATTTCCTTTAATACTTTTATATATTTTAAATATAAAATAATCGATATAAACTTCGTGTGGCAATCAACATGTTAATCATAACTTTAAGAATTACGATCATTTTGATACTTGTTTACTACAAATGTTTAAATGAAACATCATGTAGATTAAATTACGAGTTGTTAATTTCGAAGACACAAGAAACATCTGAGATCATTCAGAAACTGATGTAACGTAATGTAAAAGAGCATAATTTAAATTCACAAAATACTAATAAAAAGACGCAGAATCTTGCGAACAATTTTATTGCGCCTGTTGTTAGATACATTTTCTTTATGTCGATAAAATAAACAGGGTATTCGTTGACTATAGCAAGAATTGCTGCAATGTTCTTCATCGAACCATGCTTTCTTTAGAATGTAACATTTCAATCCGTTCAACTTTGTAGCAAAGAGATTGATGCTCCTCTTGCAATATAATATGCTTGCAATATAATATGCTTTCAACCAAGAAAACAACAAAATCCGATGCATTTTAATAGGATATAAATTAAACAAGAAAAATTTCGAATTTACAAAATTTCAATTTTCAATATTTCAGGAAGGATATACATTTTCGAGGAAATGGACTTTTTGAAAATCAAATCTTCCTTCACACACACACATTATATATATATAAAAGCTCGTGTACTTATGTTATAAAGTTTTTTATTCAGTTTACTCTAACAACTCTGTTGGAAATTCCACGTTACGATCGCCGGTGGTTCTAGCGTTAACCACGTACTTGTCCTCGTGCGTGCAGAATTAACATAAACATTTCCGATCTGCCAATACGAAGTTTCAAATCACCCAATTAGAAAGTTACAAGTTCCCCGGCCTAACCCAGCTCGATCGAGGTAGGAAAAAAGGCATCCGCAAGGGAACCAAGGGGAAACATCCCTCGTTTCCTCGAGGAATCGCCGCGAACGCGTAGGCAGCGCAAACTTTCTAGAATAACCGTGTTCGAGACCTTCTTATCGGTCGCCTATGCAGGCCTTACTCGCCGTACACCCTCGGCTGCCAGTCGTCGAAATCTGAATAATTGATACGATTAGGAAGCTTCGTGTCGACGGTAAAAGAAACAATATGGCGAGGCACGATGCAAAGCCGCGCGAGAAACCGCTCGAGGAACGTCTGCGCTTGGCCGCTATGACGCCGATTGGTCCACGTTTGGTACCCTATCGCGTTGGAGGGGTTTCACCGGGGCGACAGGTGGCGGTTAACCATCAGCCACGAGGGGGTAGGAAGAAAAGAAAGAACGGAGAAGAACCCCTCGCTCGCCGGCCCAGTGACCATCCATCCAGTGGTCGTTCGTGTCTCAGTTTTCCTACGGCATTCATCGCGTTTCTCACGGCGAACTCGCGTGGAGTTCGCGTTTTCATCATCGTGGATTTGAACCGCGCGGTCGCGTACCCTTTTCAAGGTGAGAGAGAGAGAGAGAGAGAGAGGCTAGCGAAGCAAGTGACGTATGTATATCTAACTTGAAAAGTTTTGCAGGGCAGAGTTTTTTCAGTTAGATTTTCTCAGCTGTTAGGATCTTTTACGTCGTTTTACGCGGGGGGATTCGGAGCACACAGTGCGCACGTAATGTCGAACAGAATATTCGAGGCCTGACAGTAACTTATGACGTTTCAAAAAACACCGCGTGTCGGAATCTCACGAGAATTCACGTTCGCGGCAATAGAGCAGATTCAGAGCGAGAAAAGAAAAAAATGGAGTGAGAAGTTTTTAAATTGAAGAAAGTGACGCAATTTAATGGATAAGACGGTGTTGTGACAACTTCGAGTGACAACATCTTGAAAGTGAAGACATGTGACACGCGGCGTTTTTCCACCTAACACCACAGATTTAATGTAGTTTTCGATGCAGACTGCATATTTTTAATTACGCGTGGATCCAGGAAATATTCAAAGTATAATATTCCGCATTGTATTATATATTTGATGATGGTAAGATAATTTCCTATTTGGACAGCAGACATTTCCAATTACTGTGAAGAATATAAAATTATGTAAATATATCGTTTTGTCAATTAAGCAAACGCGGTCCAAGTATCATTTCGTTGATGAAGAAATCAATGCAAGGTAATACAGTTTACATTTTATTATACAATTACGATAAAATTCACAAGACGCGTCTGTTGGCCAAATTATAAAGATAAATAAACAAGATTATCACGATTAATCGAAAAGAATTTTCATAACCTCCCCACATGACGTGGTAATACTGAAAAGCCAAATTCTTTGAGTTCTGTCATCCTTATTGCAAATGAGCAAGTGAAAAGAGTACAAAAGATAGTGATTTGACGTTTTTAGGATGACGTGATATCATTGAATCGAACGAAAACGCGACGTATAAATTTCTCATAGAAAATAAAAAGATCGTAGAGGATGGTTGACGTTAGGTTTGTGATTTGACATTGTTAGTGTCGAATTCAATAGAAACGCGATGTATCTCCTTATCGAATATTCTTGACAGAGAATAGAAAGATTGTGGAGGATGGTTGACGTTAGTTATTTTTTTTTTTTTATTGGTATCGCGATATCGTTGAACTGAACGAAATAGAATCGTTCTGAACTGAAATGGGAATGTGACATATAGGTTTCCACGTAGTTGTGGAAGATGTGATTTGATATTATTGATACCGTGATATCGTTGAACCGAACGAAGAACCAAGCTTGATTGAGACTTCGGGAAAAGTATTTTTAGTTTCTGGAAGATTGGATCCGGCGTAGAGAATATAAAGGACGCGATTGGGTAACTTTAACGCTTGATCTGGCATTCGACGCTCTTGGCACGGGCCAAGAATTGCTTTGCAATTGAATTCAAAAGTGATCTAAAGATTCTGGTAATATCGATGTATTTTAGAGAAGAGACAGAGAGAGAGAGAATGAAAATGTGTAAAACATTGAAACAGATCATCCGAGCAATGCAATGTCAATTAAACGAAACAGTTTTATTGCGAAGTTCGTACTTTCGAAATTAGAAAATTCAGTATCCTTGAAATTGCGCGACAATCTCGCGAAATTAACACCCAACGCTCGAAATTCATAATTTTTCGATCTGCATCTATAATTATAGACTTTGATCGTCGATAATTCTGACATTAATGTTATTACGTCACGCTAACAAAGAATTAAAAATGTAAAATTGATTCTGACATTTGTCACGTCGGAATTAATTAACAAGTTAAGTATTTCTGCCTCCGTAGAAAATTGATAAAAGTATACTTGCAAAAATTTACTTTAATTTGTAAAAGTATCTCGACACTTGACCTTTCATCGTTTGACTGGGGATCCTCGTCGCTCGCTATTTGTTTATTTCACTTTTTTAGGGTTCAAGGAAGAATCACAAAACTTTGCACTTATATTATAGGGTATAACTCCGGTTACAAACCGCGAAAGTTATCGGTAATACGATGATAGATGTGAAATTAACCGCGTTCATGAATAATATCTCAAGGGTAGAAACTACGATACGCACCGGTTGTCAAACTATACGGTGCAATCCTCTTGCGTGTACATTATAGAAAAAAAGGAAACGAAAAATATGAATTATCACATTTATCATTATAATTGCAATCATCATTATAATTTACATGCTCGTTAACGAAAACAGAAAAGAATGTAAATCTCGTGATTCCGGTGTGATTTTCATAATTTGTAGGAGCGCAAGGAGGAAAGTTCGAATGAACTTTATTGACATCCTTTAGACAATTGGCAATACTGAAAGCTTTAGACTGCTTTGACTTTAACATAATGCCAGCAATGACAAATGTGAAGGGATATTGCAAAGCGTATCTTACCAATCAATTCACATAATTTTTAGAGAATTAATTTTTGTACGTGTTTCATCTGCAATTTTATATAATATTTAAATAATGGATATAACATAATAATTATATTACCCATTATTTTTTCTTTTTCTTTCAAATGATAACTTTCCAATATAAAACAACATAATATTATATTATACTTTCTGACGCTACATTTTAATCACTGTCAGATAACATTAGCGTACCTAAAAGTTCATTCCAAAGCAGATACGATGAAACTTTGACACGAGTTTATTGTTTACTGCTTACGAGTCGAAAATCGTGTTGTTTTAAATTAAAAATATCCTATCACTCGCGACAGCGATACAGGACGAAAATGTTTAATGAAGCGAGAGTTGGAGTTTTGGTTGAAATTAACCCGTTCTTATTGATAATAAAATTTTTTCAAACTCTGCTTCAGATGATGAAGTTCAAGCAACAGGGGCTAGTCGCGGACTTAATGCCCAATATAAAGCTGATGAAAGCTACCGGGCACTTCATGTTCAATTATTACACCGACAGTTCCACGAAGCATATACATAAAATCTTCTGCATCGTACGTAAGACGTGTAACTTAACGATGATTATTACAAAACTATCTTATATAAGAGAAAGTTCTAACATTCATCATAATTATTCTATTACTCGATCGATATGAACGAAACATTTGAAACATATAATCCCGCAATTTTTGAGAAGTAAAAGCAGAAAGAAAATTTATTGACAAATTAACCCTCGTCCGTGCCTTGTTCTTCCAGCTTGGTGTCAAATTAACGCAATGGTAAAATAAAAGTATCTGCAGTGGTAGGTAAAATGGCACAACTATCCATAATGAAAGAATAAATGGCTAGGTTTGTAAATTATTTTATCAATTAAATTAGAGCAGACTAAATTTTTATTATTCCGTGTGATATTCGCGCGGAAATCGCACTCTCAGATATAATATGTTCAATTTCACGTAATAAACAAGGCACATTGACGATCAAAAAGCAACAATACTTGAAAACGAATAACACCCTGGCAGCATATTTTGTTATCGAAAATCATAAAAATGTGCTCTATAGTGTTAGAAAAATAACTGTCGCAAAACCTTCGTACTTAGTTGCTGCAAAATGATGTGAAATTTCGGTTTGAAACAAACTGCGTCAAACAAGGTACGAATGAGGATTGACTGTGTCGGCGAGTTTCAAAAGAAATAATTCTAAGATCGTTTTAAAAATGAAACAAAGAGAGAAAATGAAAGAACACGGATGAATGTTCAGAAGAAACAGATTAATTAATAGATGAATTAACTGTGGCGCGGAAAGGTGCATCTCGTGCTGGTCCTCATGCAATTTGGCTTCTGCGGTATAAATCTAATGATGGAGAGCGACGACGTGGACGATCTCACGGCAAATACCATCACCATGCTGTTCTTCACGCACAGCGTGGTCAAGCTCATTTACTTCGCGGTCAGGAGCAAACTGTTCTACAGAACCCTCGCCGTTTGGAACAATCCGAACAGCCATCCGCTGTTCGCCGAGAGCAACGCGCGTTACCATCAGATCGCCGTGAAGAAGATGAGGATACTGTTGCTGGCGGTCATAGGCACCACAATACTATCAACCATTTCTTGGACCACCATCACTTTCATCGGTGACTCCGTGAAGAAAGTCATCGATCCTGTTACGAACGAGACCACCTACGTCGAGGTACTGCCATCATTCGTTCACTAACGCCAACAACCAATGGCCAAGCTTCCCAATTTTGGCTTCTAATGTTCTGCGTTTTCTTTTTTTTTTTTCAATAAAAATAAAAAAAAAACGCCAGATCTCGTAATTCGCGAGAACACGTGAAGTTATTTGGAACAAAATGAGAAGAGAGAGAGAGAGAGAGACATAGCTAAAGCTGGGAAAGCCGCCAACTGGCCACTAAATGTAACTGTTTAATCAGCGACACTAAACGCAACGAATTATATTAGCAATAAGAAATTAAATGGAGTTCCATTTCAGAATTTTAATCGGGAGCTTGTCCCTTTGTCCAGATACCGAGGTTGATGGTTCGTTCTTGGTACCCGTTCAATCCGAGCCACGGGATCGCTCACATTTTGACGCTGGTGTTCCAATTTTACTGGCTGCTGTTCTGCATGGCGGACGCAAATCTTCTGGACGTGCTGTTCTGCTCGTGGCTCCTCTTCGCCTGCGAGCAGATTCAACATCTGAAGAACATCATGAAGCCTCTGATGGAATTCAGCGCCACGCTGGACACTGTTGTGCCAAACAGCGGCGAATTGTTCAAGGTAAACTGCGTGAACTCTGTCAAAATTTCTACGTAAAACGGATATTTTTATCATCCATTCGCTATTATATCTATCTATTAGCTTAGATCAACAAAAACGTAGCGTCAAAGTCTGATACGAAAATGTAGATGAGTTTACTTGCTCATTTGTTACTGGTTAGTCAATTATTCAATCATTAGCGTGTTTGAGCAAGTTTCTCGTCTTTAAAGAAAATACAATCCCTCTCTTTCAGGAAGTAATTTAAATCGAGGCAAATAATCAAGTATATTAACGCTAGAACTACCAACGACTAAAGTGTAAAATTTGTAACAGAGAAATCAAAGCGCAAGGGCCAAGAAAAAATTTATAACGCGATGGAGAACACAAGATTCTATTTTTACTGAAACTCGTTCGAGTCTTTAAAAACGCACCATTGTAACTATATAAAATTTCTATCGGAAATTAGAAATTGGTCATTTTGGCCATTCTAGCGTTAAATATCTCAATTACGTTTTTTTGCGATGTTCGTTTGTTTATTGCACTTAGGCTGGCAGCGCGGAACATCCGAGAGAGACTGAGCCACTGCCGCCAGCCACGCCACCACAGGGCGAAAACATGTTGGACATGGATCTTCGGGGAATTTACAGCAACAGAACTGATTTCACAGCCACCTTCCGACCAACTGCTGGGATGACTTTCAACGGGGGCGTGGGGCCAAATGGACTGACCAAGAAGCAAGAGATGCTGGTTCGTAGCGCCATCAAATACTGGGTAGAGCGGCACAAACATATTGTAAGGTACGTAGATGTCCTTTCAACAATGTTTCTCAGAGAGCACGATTTGATTTTTTGTCATTTTTATGCAACGTCGCGCCGATCAAATTCATAAATTGGAAAATAGAAAGAAGCGATGGTGTTGTACAAGCATTTGTTTCTTTAAATTTGAAGAATAGCTGGAAAATGATTATAAAAAAGTTATTTTACAAAAAGGTTGTAAAAGGTTATTTTAAATGATGCTAACGAGCTTAATCACTTTTGATTCAACGAATTTTTCACATAGTTGGAAAATTATTAACTTCAACTTTAAAATTATTAATTGTGCATCGTGAAATTATAGTTAAGCATATGATTAGGTAATTAAAAATATATCGTTGTACAATCATAATTAAATATAATTTCGATAACTTTCCACATAACTAAACTATCAATTTCTTTCGCCGCTTGTAAAAATTCCACTACAATTAAAAAAAGAAACAGAAAAACGTGCTCTTCGTCGAGAAGTAAGAACGAGAGATCGGTGACAAGGTAAAGTAGCCAAACAACCGACCAATTTCTCTCGCGGTTGAAAAATAAAATTTCCAACGGCCAAGTGAAATTGCAGCATGTCGTCGCAATTTCAAAGTTCGTCAACGTCTTCACCACCACGGGCATAACCCAGTTTCCCATTTCGATTCTCATCTCCAGTTCGTTTCTACGCGGAAACGTAATCTACGTCGACAATGAGAGAACCTTTCACATTCGCGATCTTAACAACGAGAGACTTCCATTAGGATAATAATCCCAGTGCCAGGTGAATAAGTAAATTCGCGCGATTTCGTTACCATCTCCACTCAACCGGTGTCAGTTTGCTAAATTCTTTTCCATTAAACTGGTTCTCTCGTTGAAAAACTCGCGAGAAACTATTGAACAGTTTAATCTGCATAAAAGGTTACGTTCGAAGATCTAGTTATGTTCGAAGCAGGCTAGGCCACTTTTCGAACAGGATGAAAAATAGCAATTTGAAGTGTTCATGATGTAGATCAGTAAGAAGTAAATTAAATTATAAATTATTAATAAATTAGCGGATGAATGATTATTTCAGATAATTAATAAAACAATGACAAGTAAAGGGGAAAGTAATTTTATTTAGTGTGCAACTCAGATAAATCGTCCCTAAATAATTTCTCGCTTGAGTTCATTCGAACGTTGTTCAAATAAATAACAAACAATTTGTCATAATAGTTTATTTTAAATACAAAGAAAAAATAATAATCTGAAATTATAGCGAGTGAAAAATTCCACTGATTTATCATTTTTATTTGAAGACTAAAGTAAGGATCTAAATGAAATAAATCATTTGCAAGTAATATTTTTTAATTAAGTTTTCAATCGAGAAACGTGATTTCGAATTAACGAAGATCGAGACTCTTCGCATAAATGTTTAGAGCTGCATTGCTTATTCAACGAGAGCAAGAAGGATTGAATTGTACAGGGTAATCTTAATTGACCGAAAGTTTTTACATAAATTACCATTACTTATCAGATATCGATGTAAAGTTGCATCGAAACAAAGAAATAACGTGGATTAAACGAATATAAAGTAAAACACACTGTTTCGACAATTAAAATAAAAATTAAAGTTAAAATAAAAGTTGAAATTGTACTTTGAATCAATTGTATCGATTCAAATCTATTCATTTGCAGAAATAAAATTTTAAAAATACGAAAGCCAAGAATTTTCACGACGCGGTACAATTTCCGGCAAGCCAAAAAATCAGGCAAAGAAAGACAGCGAGAGACCAAAATATCACAAAAATATTAAAACGCACGAATTCTCCGTTTCGAGATTTCTCTACTAAAAAAAACAAAAATGAGAAAGAGAGAGATCACAAAGAAAAACAATACAAATGACAGAAATTAAAAAATGAAGAAAATACAGAGGACGAAAAATTGGAATAATGAACAGGACACGTTGTTGAAAAAATATACACGTACTCTCAATTTTGATCTATTGTAGTACATCTGGCTTTCGAATTTTCACGAGTACGTATTCACTCTGCTCCCGGTGAATAATTCAGAAAAAGCACAGAAATGTTTTTCCTCCGGTTGTATACGCAAACGCGGAATCAATATTCTGTTTACTCGAGGTTTCACGTCGCGCGGGGCAATCTTAGTTAGAAACAAATGCATTCGTTACAGAATCGAACGCGTTTAATATCATCGGCGAAACGAAAATCTGTTTTAATAAAAACTGTTTTCCATCGTTACGAGATAAAAATGAAACGTTGCCGAAATTCGTTGCTATCGAAACTCGAACTGGAGTTTTGCAAATAATTTATTCGTGAAAATTCAATTCGGTTTCGATAAAGGATAAATTGTGAAACGGACAGACGAGAGATCGAAATTAAAACGATATATATCTCGTTACATTAATTTCATGTGACAATAAATAGCAATGGTTAATCGAACGTATAATATAAACGTTTCGTAAAGCAATTTGCTGTTCAACGGCCGAGTAATTTCTTCCATTTCGTAAATTTCACGTGCCAATAAACTTAAATGGCCAGCTAAATTTCGTCGGATTTCGAGGGCTCGTAATTTTGTTAACGTCGCATTATTTAACGCGGGTGTAAATTTTCCTACTCTCTGTACTAAATTATCCTTTTGCGAAGGAAAGAATGGTATGTTTTACGTCTGACTGAATAGATGAATAAAAGGGACATTATGCTCGCAACGGAGAAATGGTACCCAAACAATTTTAAAAGTTTAATTTCGAAAGTTCTTAATAATCGAAATTAAAATATTGAAATTTCATTGAAATTAAATTGGAACTTTCAACGTGAACACGTAAAATATAAGATATAATGTTGAAATAATAAAACGGCAGTTTATCATTTCAACGTAAAGACACCATAATACAACGATCACGTCAAAACTTTCAATTTCAAATCAACGTTGAAGCAAAATGTCAGAACATCGGAATCGTAACGTTTAATTTCTATAAAGTGACTCCTCATGTCAAAACAATGCGCAAAGATTCAAACACCTGAAATTTACATCAACCCAAAATTCTGACATTTCAATTAAAAACAAGTTGGAAAACAAAATTAAAAAGTAAAACTTGCGAGTGCTATGCAGTCTTGTCTTTAAAAAAAATGGAGAGAGATTTTACCGCGACAACGCGGAAGAACCCGCGTTTCCGGGTTCGCACGTAGAGGGCGGGAATCTTTGAAAACGGGGAAGAAACAGCGAGCGCCGCGTCCGGCCGTAAGAAGGAAAATTTTCAAAGACGGCGAAGAAAACCGAGCCACGTTCTATATAGATACTTCGACAAGCGGAGAAACAAAGGGGATGCGTGTGTTCCCACGGTGGTGAAGTATTTATTCTAAGAGAGCGCGATATTGACCGCAACTGGGGACGTACCGAGCGGACTGGACAATTTATTGGACAATTCATGGGTTGTACGTTGCTCGCGTTCACGTGTGCACCGTGCATACGTGTCTGACACGTGTATGTACACGTTTCGTTGGTCTTACTCAACGATGGAACGGAATATAGAATGTGTTCGATGTTTGCTCTTCGGCCGCCACCCGAATCTTTACTCCGCTTTCCTAAAACACACGAAAACCTGTTGCCTACACCTGCTATTATTCGGCCGTCAACGTCACCACGGATTTTCGTCTTTTGTTACAGTCGTACAGTCGTTCACGAAACTGTTCGAACGTGCAAATGAATCATAACGTATGTACATGCGTGTGTTGCACAGGGTATTTTAAAAATCATTAATCCCCGTGTCTCCAACTAGACTCTTCAGCGGTTATTACTCCTGGCAAAAAGTTTCCAATCAAATGCATGATGTGTTATATCTAGGAGATTTTAATTCTTTTAAATATGTCGAAATAGGTACTTGCGTTTGACTTTTGTCGCAGATAATGCACCTGTGCAGTCCTGTTAACTCCTGTTTCAATTACTAAATCTGTGTAATTATTACTAGTGGTGCAATTTACATCTACAAAAGTGATCAGAAAGTCTAGACAAAGTTAAACTGTGGGTTTTGTCCCTTGGCGTAAAATTGACATAATAATAAAAAAAAAAATGAGCATCTATAATTCTTTTGTAATGATTGTATTGATCAAGTTCGAAAGAAATTTAAAAATATATTCAGAAATTATAAGGGACTTTGTAATTTTCATATTAAACACTGTTGTACGTTAACTGTCTGTAGACAACCTCTTTCACTCTTTGAGCGAAAATTCAGTCGCAAAGATTTATTTTTCCTAAAGAATCTTATCTGATTGTATATAAAGAGAATCTGACTGATACAGTAAAGACTTCAAAGCAATCCAAAATGTTTTCTTGACATTTTCCGAATGTTTAGAACGATAAAAAAATTAAAATGATAAACAATAATTGCCCACCAAGGATTAGTGTGGACCATACTAAAAAAAAAAATTATTACTTTATTATAGTAAGAATGTAACTGGAGAAGAATTTCTTTTCCTCCTCGAAGCTAGATGATGTAAATAATTAATGGGAAACGATATTTTGTGACAAGGAGATTCAAGCGAAGGATCAATGGATGAAGAAACTCCCTTTCTCAAAGGTGGAAATTTTCAAGAAAATTATTTGCGACAATGCTACGATGACGAAAATAAAGAAGGAATCATCTCTTCCTCCTCAATTTAAAGTTTGATAAAAGTTTTGACGGCAACGAGTGAAGAAGGATGAAAGAGGGATGAAAGAATCGAGTGCGTCGAGAAAATAGTACACCAAAGAACACCTCACGCCTTATTCTTCTCCTTTAAAACACTCGAAAGTATCGATCATTCAACTTGGTTACAGCTAACTTGACGACACGCTGGCGAAGCGTATTACGTTAGAACTTTGATTAACCGAGCATCCGTTGTCTGGATAAATATTACGTAACCTCAGAGAAATCAATAACTTTGAAAAAAAATATGCATGTAATATATACGTTGCATGATAAATTATAATTTTTCATGTGTAATGTGTTAATGATGTGAGTCGTTCG
Source organism: Tetragonisca angustula (assembly GCA_036937485.2). Taxonomy (NCBI): domain Eukaryota; kingdom Metazoa; phylum Arthropoda; class Insecta; order Hymenoptera; family Apidae; genus Tetragonisca; species Tetragonisca angustula. The sequence goes on along the minus strand of JAWNGG020000007.1, from coordinate 1,471,664 downwards.
ATTGTCTGGAAAATTCGATTATCCGAGAATTAGTTCGAATAATCGAGATTCTAGTGTATTTAGACATTAAAGAGGAGACTAAAGAGAGAGAGAGAGAGAGAGAGAGAGAGAGAGAGAGAGAGATGGTCAATCATAAATTTTAACCACCTGGTTAAATGCATTCATCCAGTGAACTAGGTCGAATTAAAACTTTGTTATATCGTAGCCACAAGAGCTTACCAACAAATTGGGTTTATTGCGTTTTAAGAGTTTCAGCATTTAACGAGAGCTACGAGCCTACAATGAGAACAAACAAACACCGAAATGCACTATGAAATGATTCAAGTTCATTTAACGCTAGAGCTTATTAAAATAATGACCAATTCATAATTTACTGATGGATAATAATTGAAAAGAACTAATATTATTGTTAATAGAAATAATGCAAACACAGATATTATCGTTAATATGAAATAATTGATACATTAAAAAGCTTCCGTGTTTCTTTAATTTTAAATTCTCTGATACAAGTTTTATATTATAGTCATCGATAGCTATAATATAAAATCGAGCAACTAACATAGTTTGTTACTTGAATTGAACTTTAAATCTAACATATATGATGTGGAAAATTTTGTATCGTTATGAAAAGAATATTAAGAAAATCTTATTCTTCGTTACATTCAAATTAAAATTAAAATTTATCACTTTTCAGACTGGTAACTGCAGTTGGAGATGCATACGGTGTTGCTTTGCTGCTGCACATGTTATGCACCACCATCACGTTAACTTTACTTGCTTATCAAGCAACGAAGGTAATATAGAGAATTTAACGAAAATTCTTGACCTTCTTTTGATATAAAACAGAATAAAGTTAGAACAAAATGGAATAAAATATACCTATAATAATTACATTCGTAATTTATATTTTAATATACAATTTGTCATAGTTTAAAGTTATCCGAGTAATTATTCAATTAATTATAAATTATTTGTAATTTTATAGCGTAAAATTAGACATTTCAGAACTCTGTTTTATCTTGTTTAAGAAAAAGGGAAACCGAAATTCTGATTTATCTTGCAGATACACGGAGTGGATACGTATTCAGCATCGGTAATAGGTTACTTATTGTACTCCCTAGGGCAGGTCTTCATGCTGTGCATATTTGGAAATCGTCTTATCGAAGAGGTATATCTATAAAAGATTATCTATAGAATACACTATTTATTCCATTACGATACAAATTTCTCGAATTTCCAGAATACCTTTATAAATAATAATATAGAAGAAAAAAAGAAACTGTAAAATCGTTCCCATCGTAGCTCACGTGTCTGGAATTTTCAATGTACCGTCAAAAATAGTATAAAAGTTGCAAAGTCGTTCTTATCTTGTCTTTCGAATTTGATCAGCAGATCGTATATTTCGAAATACAATTTAAGTATATTTAATAATATTTTATATATTATTTAATGTATTCTAAATGCAAATTAGATATCATATATTCGTAATTTGTACGAATTTTTCTTGCATTTCGATTTGCAATAGTTATTCGTACATTTGTCAAATGACCTCTACTACCATGATTCCAAGATATTCTAAATCAACTTATGTACCTCGTTGGATACTAGGATATATTAACTGGAAAAAATATATTTTCTATAGAAAGAGAGAGAAAGAGACAACTTTTGGACACGATAACATAGTAAATTGAGGGTTTAATTTTTAAATTTTTAAATTACGAAAGAAGTAAAATTTGTGACTTCCAATTTCCCATAAATGCATAAAAATCCATAGTTTAATACACTCAAGTTTAATAATATATATACTGAATGATAGTATCATTATATATATTATATATACATATATATATGTAATTTATTATATTATAATATATTGTATATATATATATAATATCATTACAATAATATACGTACTGAAAATAATACATCTTCATGAAAACTTGTCACACTTGATCGCAGCGACAGTCAGAACGAAACTCGTAACAACATAATGTCATACATGTGTTTTTTAAATTGCACGCAGAGTTCGTCAGTGATGGAAGCCGCTTACTCCTGTCATTGGTACGACGGGTCAGAGGAGGCGAAAACTTTTGTACAAATCGTTTGCCAACAGTGCCAGAAGGCGATGTCGATCTCAGGGGCGAAGTTCTTCACCGTCTCTCTGGATCTTTTTGCCTCGGTAACACACTATGTTTAAATGCCTCTCGATGTGAAATTTGAAAATTTAACATTACGACAAAGTGACTTCAGTTCAAAGTGAAAGGACTGATATCGAAAATGATGAAAAATAACGTATCTTCTAGGTGCTGGGAGCTATGGTCACCTATTTCATGGTGTTGGTGCAACTGAAGTGAACGTTGAAGATCATTTGCTTCAAGATCGAGCGTGAAAACTGCAGCGTTGAACTGTGCGTTATTAATATCGTCGGACACGAGTCTCGTTCTTCGTATCGTTTTCTATCGGACATTCGTACGAACGGATTCAAGTGGAAATTACAGGCCAGAGGACGATGTAGAATTTGCAAGCTTTCAACGAAGGGACAAAGTATCGTTTGCCTCTCGATTTTAACGAAGATTTTTAAACGATCGATAAAACTTCGATTTTTAAATGTTACTGTGGCCCTTATAAATATTCGGCCACTACAATACGAATTAATCGTCTTTTAACATATTAATATTTATTTTAACATACTTATTTGTAATTATGTAATCGGAGTGAATTTTAATTTTAAAAGGTAAGTAAAGAGAAAGTAATTAAACTTCAACGTAATTATTTATAACGAAACTGGAATATGAATGCTTATTTTAACATATTAAAATACTGATATTGAAATTAATATTAATGTTAACGTCAAGTTATATATTATCGTAGTTGCTGGGAACATGGATCTGTTACGACGATACGCGAGATTTGAAATCGTAGAAAAATTGGAATAATGAACAAGTTACGTCAAATTTACGGTAATTTTGTATATTTTGGATATACACATTGTACATGTATATATTTCATATAAAATTAACATAACTTGCACATTGTCCAAATTTTTTTGTGATTTTAAACATTGTCATCGTTTAGTTCACCGCTTCTTATTAAATGAATAAAATTTATGTTTCCGTACTGGCTACGATAAATATTTTAATATATTAAAAAACAATTAGTACAATGACGCTGAGAAACTATAAGACAGAGCAACAATTTCTCGAACATCGCGATTACCAAAATATTAATAAAATTCATTGCATTTACTTGGATTCTCGAGACAAAAATTGTTTAAATAAATATTATTTTACATTATACGTCTAATAATATACTATACATATTGAACAATTATGGAAAAATAACTCGGTCACAGAAAGAAGGTGACGAAATATTTAATCGTACAATTCTAACTAAAAGAAATATTTTGGTGAGATAGAAATATTTTGAAGAACGAGGAAGAAATGAGGGTGAAATGAAAGAATACCGAAGAATAATAACAGGGAGGTTTACAGAAATTAAGGAAGAACGAAATTCTAAAATGACGTTTCAAACGAAAGACTGAAAAATATGAAAAGGAAAGTTTTGTTCTGTATAGTTCTTACTATACAGCATAATAAAAAAAATCTCTAATTCGTTGTTCTGTTTTAACGTTGACTTGGCATGCTAATATTCTTTGCTGCTCTAAAAATACATATTTACGAACAAGTGCAATTATCGGAATTTAAATATTAAATTACAATGTATTCTACACGTAAAATATAAATAAATATCATTCTTTTTTATTAATTCTTCTATTTTTAATATGATTTTGAATAAGCATATTCTAAAGTATAAAACCGTAAATATAAAATATGTTCGACAAGCATATGCTAAAAGAAATTTCAACAAACATATTCTAGATTCGTTTTCAGTTGAACTCTATGAATCTTTTAACAAAAGAGAGAAATTGATCAAAAAATTTAGTTTTTCACTTATTGCCGAAATATCTAATCTTTTGAGAAGTTAATTCGACAGAACAACTTTTAAATATTTTTGTACGACGTAATTCCGTGTGTTTATACGTATAATTATCTTTTCTTCTCATAATCACGGAAAATTTTGTTTCATACTTCGAAAGATTTAATTTTGGATAAAAAAAAAAAAAAAAAAAAAAAAAAAAAGAAAGGAAGAAAAAAAAGAAAAATAAAACGTAAGGAAAGAAATATAAAAATATTTTTTATCAACGTTAGTACGTAATTTTAAGATGAAAATTAAAACATAATATTTATATTGTATTAATATTATATAAGCAACGACTTTTAAACTAGTTTTAAGTAAGCTGCACTCAATCTTTTAAGGAAGATATCAAACGGGAAATATTACGCTGATAATAATCTTGTATAATATACTGTGATGTAAAGAATGTATTTTGCTAACAAAGAACAAAGATGCAAGAAACGAAAATTATCTGTTACTCTATGCGACATACAGAGGAATTTTGTACAAACGTAAATAACATCCTATCCGAATCATGTCAAACGATAATTAATGCTTGCATCTTGATTTTCTGAATTTACGAAGATGAAACACTTTTATCGACGTGTAAATAGGCACATTAATAGTACGACTAACATGATCAACTATTATTTCTTACTTTCTCGAGCATAGCAATTCTTTTCAAATATATAGCTGTTATTTAATTTGTCTAGAAAGTTGCATTTTTGATTTATAATTTATATTGAGATCTATGAAAAATTTTATTCGAAATATATCGTTGTGATTTGTGAATCGTTTAAAATTGTTAATTTGTTTACTGATACACCAAGAAGATAGTAAGTTACTCATCTCGGATATTGTACTAATTGTAAGAAGTACAGTTATTGACGAAAGCGTTCGAATATTTACAGAAAATTCTTATTTGTATATTAATGAATATTCACGTCGTATATTAAGTTTTTTATTAAATAAATATCTTGTAGGTAACTCCTATATACATTTCCAGGCTATATACTATTCAGATTTTAGCATTATAATTGCATCACGTTGTGTGAATATAATTTAAAAGACAGAAACCCCTGTTACAATATAAATATAAATATTTATAATATAAAAAGTAAAAAAAAAATGATTTTACATATTAAATATCATAGATATTTAAAAATTGTTTTTATAAATAAGTAAAAATCCAATTACAACGTGTCTTATTAAAGATTTAATGAAATGTCAAAATATTTTCCAACATATACATATGTACGTACATAGAATTTTTTTGATAAATGTTCGAATACTTTCATGAGAATACTGTATAACTTTTCTGTGTGAAAGATATATTAAAAAACGTTCAATTTTCTTTTTAAGGTGATATTTATAGTATTCGAAAGTAAGTAAGCAAATTATAAGCGTACTTAGGAGGATAACGAAATAACAGGGACAATTACTATCTACTTTGCTCTTGATAGAATTTAAGATTTTGTCCACTCGTGCACGGCAGTTCCTCTCCGCCGTTAATTTATAAATACACGAAATTTTTCTAACACGAATTTTCTCATATTTCACGACAACAACAACAATAAACGAAACATAATTTTTTCTAATTCTACAGCTCTACTCTACGATAAATGTGTAATAATTTTACGATAACTTTAATGGCGGTAGATTATAAATAAACATCGTTGTACAATTTTAAACGTAAAATTCTGTTCTAGCCGTAGATACGTAATCATTATTCCCACGTATGTGTAACGTTAAGGAACAGCAAAGCAATGTTATCGAATGCATTTAATTAATATGTACGTTAATACTGTAATCATATTGTGAATTGAATCGTCAGTATTATAAATGGTTTCTCTCTAATTAAAGGTACAATATATAATATTTGTCTTATACAAAATGTTCTAGTGCTTGTTGATTTCTCATCGAACATTTCTGGCACGTGTTCAAATTTTGATAGCGAAACGGAGATTGCAATAATCGAATTGAATTATTGATTGATTGAAAATCATTTACGAGAGTATTTTAATTATTTTGCGTTTGATAATGAGATATCTGCAGTTTTTATTTGAACATTTGTTCTGTATTGTAATTTTATATTACACGTACCTAAAAGATTTTTTTAATTGAATCTCTACATTTAATATTCGAGTCACGCACCGTTTCTAAAAATTATCGATCATCTTGAAAACAGTTCAAAAAATATTTCCACTTAAAAAAATACAGTTTCTTCATTTACCACTTTTCGTCTAAAACTCGAATAATTTCATTTCTATCATTCTCACACTTTCATCTGAAATTTATCTCTTGCGTCACGTAACATTAATTTTCCTTTCAAACACCTGATCTATAAAATGTAAATGATTCATGTCTGTCACTTCCCAAACGTCTGTCGAGAAATTTACTTCCAAATTTCCTTATCGAATTCCCGAAAACTTCTCCATTTCCTTTGGAATTGATCTCTTTTGCACACAACTTGTTTCCAATTTCCCTCGTCGAAATCCGAATCTCGTTCCTCGTCGCATTTCGCGCGAGATCTTCGTTTCCACTTTCCACTCTCGTCTTGAAAAATCTCACCTAAAAGTCTGAATCTTTCAGTTTCAAGACTACGACTTCGAAAATCAGAGACGACAAGGTATATTTATTCCTGTTTGACACTCACGTCACGTTCCACGAACGTTCGTCTCTGTTCGAGAGGGGAAGGTAATGAACTTACCGCGAATATGATTTACGAAAGGGAAGGTAACGCCGCGCGTCGTCAGGGAAAATAGGATTCGTAGACGGGTGTGCGTGGAAATAGTCGCGTTGAATGCGCGCATCAAGCTTTTCCGTCGTGCTTTGCAATCACGTCCCGTTCTCGGGACCCAGAGCTCTCCAGATTTCAAATGCTCCTATCAACGCCGAAGATATGTCCCGACGATGGTTAATCGAGATAAACTACAACCACCTGCGACGAAATTCGCCTCCTGAGGAGAACCCCGTCCTTTCGAACCCACAATCGCGAACGAATCTCTCTCGTTTGACAAGAGGGCAATTTCGGAACGAACTGTTGGACGATTTGCTTCGCCGATGAAAACGACGTTTCGAATGGCTGCCTTCAACGAATAATTGGACAAAAGTTGTGCAGAATTATATTATAAATTAGTACAGATACAGTACGTGTCTCATAATTCTGTTGTCTTTATTATACAAATTTATCAACTTGTAGTTTAGACTTGTTTGAAACGGAAGTTGAACTTGCGTTGATAATGAGGTACAAAAATAGGAAATTGCTGAGGTGCAAGAAAATTTATGGAAAATTTGAAACAGTGACAAATAAATTGTTAAAAATTGTGGAACAAAGATGAGAGATGAAATACACCCTATATAAAAATTGAAGCTACTCGTTTCTTTTTTAAATTAAAATCTTCACACTGAATTTATTCAATTTCAGATCATTGAGATTTAGTAGCTTTCTTCATAACTCCAATAATATTTTCAGCTAATCTAATCTCTTGTCTTACAGATACAATTCTTTTTTCTCGATCTTCCTAGGCAAGCATTAGTTACTATAATTTATTAAATCATACGCGGATGCAAATTATTAAAATGTTATTCCAATCTAATTGAAAGAAATGAAATTTCAATCTCATAAACGACTGCATAGTCGTTCAAAACATCACGCTCCCGTTTTAAAACAGAAAACATCTATGTTTTCAGTGAATTCATAAGAGCCGGACTGTTCTCAGAAGGAAAACATCCATTTTTCACACTTTGTTGACAACGACTGATGCGAAATCCAGATCCAGATAACCAAGGAGTAGCTCTGAATCTACAAGCCCTATGATGAATGATCATTTCATGCACCTAGTCCAATGACATTTTTCCTCTACATTTTTTTCTTATGAAAAATGTACAAGAAAGTAACAATAAATTATTCATTAATAACTGTTCGAAATGTGAATTAAATAAAAATTAAACATACCTGAAATATAATACTATACTATACTATACTACAATATTATAAAACAGTTGTTTTGGTCAAATACACCTAACAACGTTTTACATAATTGTATGATTACTTTACATACGACAACACTAAAAATATTACATCAAATACATGAACACTGCACTAATATTGATATTTTTATATATTATATTATTTACAATAGTATATAATTTAATATACTATTTATACTATTCATAATACTTAATATTTATAATACTATTTATAATATTTTTTTAAAGTAAAAATATAAAACATAAAGATATTAATAATATTGAAAACTAATTAACAATACTATTATAAAACTATTATACCACTCGAACTACGAACATTTTCAAACTCCCTCTATCACTTTGAAATTCGCGTTGCGTGTATGTTTTGCAACATTGTAACCGCGACCGTAGCAACATAGTGATTGAGAAAGATGACCGCAAAAAAAAAAAAAAAAAAAAATAAAAAAGAAAAGAAAGTCCAGCATGGAGAGGTGAGGCAATTAAAAATAGATGGAACAGGTGAATCGATACGACTTTATTGTTTAACATAAATCCTTGCGTGATTGTTTAATGCGCATGCCCATTGGGGGAGAGCGGCTTTACCGGAAGGCAGTTTCGATCGGCTGGCCCACGTTCTATGATAAATAGGTCTTCCTCTTTTACAGCATCCTTCCTTCCTTCGAGTGCAAGGTATACACGCGAACAACGGATACCTAGTTTCGGCATACAATTTCGCAGGAAGCAGAAATATACGTACTCGAGAAACTACTTGGTAAACTTCGAAAAAGTTGATTAAATAAAAGTTCGTCGAATAAATAAAGTTTGAAAACTATTTGCATGCGAATCGTTGAAGATAAATATCGAATTCTTTTTTGACACACAAAAAATTTAGATCTAGTAAGGTCCTTTAGAAGCAAGAGATAAAACTGTGGATTCTATATGTCATTCGAGAAGTCAGAAGAATGCGCAAAATTTTAGGAGAATTTTTAGAATATCATCCAGAACTATTTTCCCGGGGCAATTTTCCAATAACAGTTTTGATAATTTCGAGTTCAACGATTCAGTTTTAATAATTTTCAGTATGTTGAATAAATTAAAAATTCCTTCCAAATTTAATATTAAAATAATTAATAAATAATAATATTTAAGAGTATAAAAATAATTGAAAATTGATTGTAATAAATTGCTCTGTGATCAATAACAGTTGATACTTACTATTTATAGTCATTGTATTCACTCTTGAGTTCATATCACAGGGCCATTGGAAATCATGAAAGTTTAGAATTTATACTTGCAAAATTTTTAACGATGAGAAACATGACTGAGTTGAAAGATTTAATATTAAGGGATTTAAAGAAAAAAAAAAAAAAAAAAAAAAAAAACAGGGTTAAAATTATATCAATATATACTTCTGCGCAAAAGTTTTAGCTCATAATTTAACATCCAATATTTTTGTACCGACACTCAATATTTAATATTCAATATTTGTCGTAATATCTTGTCCAGTGAATGAAAATTCCCGTCATTTATCATGCGAAAAATTAAAGTCGACATTCACGGATTTCTCACCAAAAGTGTTCTTCTTATCAACAGTACTACATTGTACATTCCCTTTACTAAATAATCCTATAAGTTCAAGGTAAATCTTGTTCCTTGACGTTTAAAATTTCCACTTCGAGATGCATTTAACGATCCTGCGATAAACGTGCTTTCCCGATTACATTATTCAAGCGTTCCTTTGACGAAAAAAAAAAAATAATCTCCAAAGAACGTGGCAAGTTTGCATCCAATCGATCAAACGAACAATCATTCCGATGACATTAAAAAAGAAAAAAGAAAAAATTCAGAGTCGTCAAGTCTCTAATGACAATCGCGAGATCGAAGAACGCAAGTGAACAATTCGCAAGTGAATCGCTGTTAATCTACAGTTGGAACGTTCGTTCGTTCGTTGGACAAGCGAGCCTAAGTGATAGTTTGAGGGTGCAGAACAGTGTGACTAAAGATTGCGTATACTTTGGAGGGCTAGTAAAAGGAAACTACATATATTTGATTGACACGAGCTTTTGTGATTTATTTTAACACATTGTGAACTGCAAAAAGCGACATTAGAAAAGGAAGAAAAGGGCTCTTATTTAGCTTTTTAACGGCATACTTTTACATAACTTTTTTTTACATTACAAACAAGATTAGTTGCAACAAAAAAGCAAAAAAAAAAACGTTCAAAAGTAAACAATATTCTCTAGGGTTTGACGATTCAACATTTTGATTTTTGTGAAAATTATGAAAATAGCAACTATTTGTTTTTGTTGTATCGAATTTGTGCCAAAAATTTCTACGTTCTTTGTTTGTATTTTTCGAAATTGTTGAAAATTAAAAAATGTCCGAGTCCCTAGTAAATGTTACACTAAAGATACGTACCAGTAATCAGTTTCACAGTAATCGGTTGGCTAGATTCCGAGATATCTTGCACACCGTTTCTAAAAACCCAGTTTCGAGAAAAACGCGTTTAAAGAAACTTCATTTTTCATACGTATCCTTTGCTTAGATATCGCGGCTCACGGTTCTTACAATTCACAGCTAAATTGGGGAATCCAAGTCCCCTAATATTCGATTCACCAAAAGTAATATTTGAATCGCGCGATTTACACTTTACAATACTCGTACTACAATGCTCAAAGTAGTGAACAGTGATACAAATTCAATTATTCTGTATCCGCGGATTTATTATTACACCCCAAGATAAATCGTTTTAAAGGCTAAAGACCTTTTCTAACACTTCAAACTACTGTTTAAATCGAAAGAAACAAAAAAAAAAAAAAAAAATCGATTTTTTCGAAAATTTCACACTGTCCCTGACCGCTTCGAAGTGGTCAACGAGATTTCTCGGCATTTTCAAAATTCTCAAGATCTCGGGAAATGTAGGGGAAAAATAGGGTATATACGCGGCAGTGGGAAACACCGGGGAGTCAATCTGACGGAAAGAAATTGGCGCGAAGCCCGGCTGGCATGCGCAAAGACAGAGTGACTCTGTCGGTAGCTTCGATCGTCCAGGGGTCGACATCGTCGTCCACCGAATCAGCTTATCCTCGTGCTCTCGTGATGCTGCCCGTGCTACGCCGTTTGCCACCTCGTTCTTTCGTCTCGTGATAGAACGTGGCGAGAATCTATCCACCGCCAGCTCGCGGCACAGCCTCCGTTCGATCCGGGAAGCGGACACGAAGTGTTGGGTCGCGGTGGTCGCCCGCGCGACAGGCAGCACAGCCCGACCTGAAAGTGAAACGGCAGCGTTCGAGATTCGTTCCGCGCGAGAGCCAAACGTCCACGGATGAAAACGCACGAGATGCTGCCCCCGAGGCCACCAGTGGACTCGCTCGTCTCGCAGGCTATCGACGCGATTCCGCCTGACAACGCGTGCGGACCGTTGCCGACGATCTCTTAATCGCAGGCGGTCACGCGATCGTCGCGTGTTCGCGCAGTTTCTCACCGTTTGTAACTCCTTTCTTACGGAGACGTCTTCGCGTCTGTAATAAAAGGTCGAAAGGGACGCGGCGACCTTTTTTATACACATAGATGAGTCGAGTATTTCTCAATCGACGCGTTGCCGCGACGCGGGGCTTGGTGATCGTGTAATCATCGATTAAGTCGCCGTCGGATGAAATTAGGTTACCACGGTGTGTCGTCGTACGACAGGGGAGGTCGAAGGGAGAGTCGTTTCGGTAACGAGCGATCCAGAGAGGGGAAATCCGCGAGCGAAACAGGTGGATCGCGGTCTTACGTGGGTCGGGGCGGCCGAGTGATCGTGTAAATAAGCCAGCGGGGGATGATCGATGATTGGGCAAGGGATGAGGGATGAAACCGGGGTCGATTGTCGGGCCGCTGATCATCGTCACGCTGAAACATTACATAACCGGTGCACAACGATGCAAAATTATTGCGGCGAGTGTATCGGCGAGGGGTCGATAAAAATGAGGGCCACGAACGGGAACGCGGTTTCTTAAATAGCGCGCAACGACAGTTCAGTCGGCGATTCCGAATGTGTCTGACAATAAATCAACGGATCGGTCGCCGGCCGTGCAATCACCGTAATTACGCCGATTGCGATGGATTAGGTCGGTGCGTACGAAAGTTTGAATTTGTTAATCGTTTGTCAATGCCAACCGCGTTCAAATAGAAGCAATTCGCTGCAAATCGCTGTACGTTCGTTGCCGAGGAGATTTTACAATGAAAATTGTTAATGACTATGATTTTCTTAAGTCGTAATTTATATACTTATACGTACAGAAGCTAGGAAATATGCATTTCGCTGGATTATTCCTCGACGCGTGAATGGAAAAACACCGTGGCAACACTCGAACACTCGAACACGAAAATTCTTTCGCTAAGAATTTTCAACGCCTGAAAATTAACAATTCCTCTCAAAGTGTGAGATTCGTTCGCTGAATGAATGAATCATTAGTTCGACTAAACTGTTACTAAATTCGATCAATTATCTCGATTGAAAGAAAATAAGTAAATGAACGAACGCTTTCGAGAAACGACGTCTCGTACGCACCAACTTAGTGCATCGCATTCCCGATTGTTTCGTAGCTGGAATATATTAAGAAATAATTGATACGACAAAGGTAACGAAGATATATCGAGTGCGAGTCAAACACGGGCGCGCGGGATTTCGATTTTAACGCGTGACAAATGGAATCGACGTGAAACGGGACAGTATCGGCCGCGCATATAGTGTCATCGAGATTATTACGATATATTTTTTACCCAGTGAGAGTATTCGTTTTAAAAAAGTGATACCGTGAAGCGGAGATTTGCTCAACTATTTTTACTCGAAGGCAATTAGTGAGAAGCTTCTTGGGAAACACCGATAATCATAGGGACAAAAACTGCGAGCGGCAGGAGGAGGCGAAGCCTCCCGCCGCAAAAACAATGTCGTAAGTAATTGTCACGCGTTACGCGAGACCCTCACGACTGATCTAGATTTTCATTCGGGTATCGTGACGAATCTTTGAACCGTTCGAAACTTTCGTTTCGTTTCCTGTTACTGAGAACTTTCGAAATTTTCACACACACACACACACACACACACACACGCCTTAGTCCTTTCTAACTAATATCTCTAATGGGCAAGAAGAAAAAGAGAAACGTAAATCAAAATTGTCAGCTCGCATTTTATAATCAGATGAAAACAGTTGTGATACTTAAATTTAATGTAAAGTTTTGATTCGAGAAGGTTGATAATATATTTTTCTTAGCACTGTATGCGTTCAAACGTCATTTTTTCGAAAATAACATCTGCTTGCTCATCAGAGATAAGTATATATACGTACAGTGGTTCACGAATATTCGAATACTTGTCACAAAAAAATTTTTATGAATATATTATGTGCTTATCTGTGCGTTGGTACATTTGGAAGCAATCTGAAAATTCATATAAAAATTACAAGATTTATTGCAAAGTAAAAAATTACGTTAATAGGCATTACATTATTGAACACCTTGAAGTTATAGAATTCAATATTAAAAGTTCGATGTGAGTACCTGTTAATATAAAATATGTTATGCTATCAAAATTAGTTAGTATTATATACATCTGAAGTGTCAAAGATGCTCTCATTAAATATTAAATATTAGAGACATAATGAAACATAGCTATTTCGATTGGACACAATACCAACTCCACTTAATTGTTCAGAAACATAATTACATATATAATTCATCTCGATGAGCTTATTTGTTAAAAGATTGTACAAGTACTCGTGAATTCTATTGCCAAGTTTAAAATCCTCATTTTTTCTATTTTTTAATTTTTTAATTTGTGGCTTTTGAGCTATGTTATACTTGTATCGAATAATTTTGCAATCTCTATACATAAGTCTCAAATTTGACCAACATAATCGTGACAGTCGGATCTCTCTACAATGTTGATAAAAATTGACAAAATGTTTTACACAACACACACATAACACGTTCATAGAAATTTCACACAGATGTTCGAATAATTTTGTGAGAATCTTTAAATAAAAAACGATCTCTTCAAATGGAAACGTAATTTTATCATCCGAGTAGCACCAAATCTCGAAGAAATGACTTAATAAATAATATTTAGTTTATTCTTTTATATATATATCTTTGTTCTATTTTCTAAATGTCTCGTAACTGGCGCATAATTAGATATTCCAAATATAAAGTACGAGGTAAATTCGATAACACTTTACGATCCTTTGTTTTTGTTAATTACTTTCGACAACTCAGTAAGTTGTTAATTTAACGTCCCGAGGTTGGAGTGTTCCGCCAACAGAATTAAGTCGATCGTTATCGATTACTCGCAACGACCTTAGTATTGTGCATTAATAAAATTTACGTTGCCGAACAAGTAGTAAAAACTCCAAAGTTGTGAAATTCAATACCAAAAGTTTGATAATTATTAATGCCCGATATACGGTGGCGGGGAGATGTATTGCGTGCAATGAAGAAAAGAAAAAAAGATCAGAAAGCTGGAAAATTGATAAATTTACTTTGATAAATATTAATACAATAGTTGCACTAATGTCCAAGAGAAACGAATGAGTGGAAATAAAGTTTATACTCCGCGTTTTACTAATTAATTTAAATAGAAATTCAAAACAGGGTTTTATTTGAGTAGACAAAAGTATTCGTACAATGAGATTTAAAAGATTAATATTTAGAATTATTAATATTGCCTATCTATTTTTGGTGAATGATTGATTGTAATCGAGATGTATAAACACATGCAATAGTATAACTTTGTTAAATCAAGGTTTCAAGCTTTATAAAAAATTCTCTCAAATTTGGTATTCATTGATGGTTTGATACGTAATCTATCTCTGTGTAATAAAAGAATCGACAAAATACCAATTATATCGAATCTGACGAGCTTCTAGCTTCAAATCGATAAATAGTTTTTGAAATTTATAATCGATTTATTCACATACGTTATTACATTTTGAAACTACGCTCCAATAACAAACGCATAATGCTTCAGATTCACATTTTAGAACGTGGTGTTTGTCAACTCACCAAGCTGCAAACAAAGAAACACTAACGTTAAATTGAAAACATTCGATCAGAACGATTGCTAATTCATACGATTTTATAAAAGCAACCAAAGCCAAGATGGACGATATTAGGTTACATTAGACACAAAATGCTTCGCCCTAAATATGCATATGAAACAGGATACGAAATCGCATCATCGGACATGCGAGATGTGATCCATCAAATGATAGATTCGCGAAACTCTATTACAGCTATCACGCTGTATCCGATTGTAACTACCTAAAATCATCTAAAGTTTGGTACCACCACCGGTAGTTTGTAGCGACTACCAGCAATTGAATATCAGATTCAATAGATTCGGAGAAGATTACTCTGAAATTACACGAGCAATAGTTCCCAAAGAAGTAGAGAACATTGAAAAATGTACAGACCTGAGAGTTTATTAACCCACAGAATGTTTGAAAATGTTTGAAGTATCATCGTTTCAATCTGTGACGTTTAAATTTTGATTACTAAAATTTATGAAATTACTAAAATTTAGAGTATCTAATTTTATTTTGTACTTTACATTCTAAATGACAAACTTCAAAATTAAATATAATAATTCAATAAATTCATAAATTGGTATAATTGACTCAATGATAAGAGTTAATTGATACTGCAAGCAAAGATGCAAACGAGTCTTTCAAGAAAAACGTGAAACTACTTGGCAAAAAGAAAGAAAAAAAAAACTAAACTTTAGAAAGGAAGAAATTGACGAAATTCTGTTTTCAAGATAGGATTGGGTTGTTTGACAGAGTCGTGACACTTTTGAAATACACGTGTGATCATGCGAACTATCCCTCGGATAACAGAGATGCATACTAGCGCCAGGGAATCCTGGAATTCACTGGAGACCAGCTCACAAACAGCATTCATAACTTTGGAATCGAGAAACCAGCCACAGCAGATCTCTATATTGTGAAACATCAACAAACATGATTCGTATGAAACCACCGTCCGTCTACCTCGTATCCTAGAGTTCAACATGATTCCAAAGTTGTGAGAATAATTCCAAAATACTTCAAAATCTTAAATATCTTTATTTTTTTTTGTATTTTATATTACATATAAATATTTTATATTTATCGCTACATTTAAACGATGTCATACGATTTCGTTTCGTGATTTCCCTAGAAAACCCGCGTTTTAATCTAGAATCTCGAAATGAAATTACGCTAATCCCAAGTTCATCTTTTTACGGATTTGAAACAAATTTGAAAACATATGAAGAACGTACACAATACGTGTGAAATACAAAAATATGTGAAATAACCAAATTTAATCAGTAAAACAATTTTCTGTTCAATTTTCATAAGAAAAAAGAAAAGAGTAAGATACTGGAAAAATAATGAACCTTCGAACAGCTTTGTTCCTCGAAATATATTCGGACAATATGAATTTGCACATAAATATTCTAGTCATTAAAAGTTTGCATCTCAAACTAGCTCCTAATTTCTGATAGATCCACCAGTCTCCTGTTAGAATCGCGAAACTTGAATAAATCTGCAATCTGATTGTCGAACGTGAGCCTTATATGTGGAATGCTAGAGTAGTTGGACTCTCAAGATCGAAGGTTAATCCGAGATCGTACCCTCGAGATTAGGATGTTCAAACTTTGGAATTTGGGACTAACAATGGGTTGAGATGAGTGCTATTTCTGGCTGGAAAGATAGCTACTACCTCTGGCAAAAAATTTTCGATCGAACGCTTTAGTACTCGAAGACATCCAAAAGCTTTGGAACCTTTCGTGCTCGCGAAAATTACACGAGTCGATCAATAAGTAAGTTACGTCCGTTTTCTAACTTTTATTTTATGTGAAAATATATAAATATATCTCTACCAGACGATAGTCGTATAAAAACAGTATCAGTGTCGACGCACAGTATAAAAGAATTCGTGTTGTGACTTTTGCGACTAAAAAATTATTTTCAGCGTGCAATTGACAAAGGATCAATTGATGAATTATGGACAAAATGTAACAATCATTAAATGATAAACATTCAAGAATATTACTTATTGAGTAGATATGCATTATTGTTTACTCATTTATTTAGTAAACTTCGAAGCGCGAAATTGCACATATCTTTATAATTACAATATAAAATAGAAAGTACAACAGTTTTTATGATATTTTGCAGGTAAAACAATTACGTATCGTAAACTATATTTTCAAAAATCAATTCGTGATTCGTTTTCTTTATGGTAAGTACTTGCAAATGCTCGAGGAGGATGTACTGAAGAGTTATATATATATATATATATATATATATATATATATATATATATATATATATATATATATATATATATATTGAATGTTTATGTTATTAATAAAAAAATATTTTTCAAGTATTTTTTAACTAAATATTTCTTTTATATGCGCCTGTATCTTTTTTTTCGCCGGGAGTACAACTTATTTATCGATTGGTCTACGTAAATTGAAATGTTATTTCGTGTGACGTATTTCAAACGAATGGAATGGTATTTTATACTTCAAAGATTTCAATGCTTTTGAATACTTGCGTTTGAACGAAAACTTTTAGCCAGAGGTATAGATAGATAGATAGATAGATAGATAGAGAGAGAGAGAGAGAGAGAGGCAAATAAGCGCAACCTGCTTGCTCCTTCTATCTACAGACGTGCATGACATGTTTATTGAAGTAAATATTGCAACGATAACAATAACGAAAGTATGTCCTAGTTTTAATCCTTAAATACACGAATAATTCTTTTCAATTATTATATATTTAGAATTAGTGACATAGAAAAGTGTTTCTCAATTATCACAGACCACCTTTTAAATAATTTTTCGTTGCCAAGACGTGCTTTCGAATAATATATTATCTGTTAATTTTGAACAACGTACTCTACTATCTTATTTAGCTAGACACGATTCGAAATAACTACCAGTTAAAATAATTCACTGCTCCAAATCGATGTTTTCCATTTCAGTCCAAACATGTAATTAAAAAAGAAAAGAGTGAATATAAAAAAATAAAATGCACGAAGAAAGACACGATACGATATTAATTTGAAAATGCTGTCGCAATAAGTTTTGATACATATTTCGTCCAGAATTAATGTTTTCCGACAGAAATAGTCGTAGCGAAAAGGTTGGAAGACCAAAAATATTTCTCGCAGTGTCACGAATCAGAGCTCTTTGTTATCGATTCTTTTAGATGCGGTGGCATCTGTCTCAACTTCTACTCCCTGGTCCAAATATAAAGTTCTAAGAGTTTCGGATTGTACGTACCTATCGAATCGCACCGATTCCAATACGTTTCTTTCAAAATCCCTTTCGAAAACGAAATCTGTGTTTCGTGAAGTCGTAATCCTCAAGAGTGTATACATTTTAGCAAAGAGAATTATGGAGATTACAGGGTTATTATAATTAAACTGCAGATAGATTTAGGACATTTTTAGGAAATTCAGGATTTTAAACACCCGCAGAATGTACGTAGCGTGCAAAAATATCAAAAATGGAGCATTTTGCGCGTATATGAAAAATTTAAAGTTGCAAATATGCAACTCGTACAATATGAGAAGCTAAATAAAATATTCCAAGTGCTAATATTTATTAAATGTAATATTGCCATGTTCATATAAAAATACTTATTTATTAAAGTATAATATTGTACAAAGTGTAGTATTTATTGCACGATATTTATTATAATATTTAACAGATGGATTTAGGCTCTGTTTCTTCAATTGCTAAGACCCCTCTTGAAAATATGAAATTACATAAATATTCGTAGCTGTTAAATACAGTGTTGTTGCATTATCGATATTTAAAGATCTTCCTCAGAGATACTCATATTCTATCCCTGTTTTAAACAAAAGAGCATACGTGAAGATAATACAGTTTAAAAAAGTACAAATCGTTGCTCTTCCTCGTAATTTTACGCTGGATTGTTGTTTCTTACGACACAGGTGTCGTTCCTTACTTTCAACACGTATTTATTACATTTCACACGAGAAAGATTAAAATACTTGAACTTTTCCCACTAGCGAAATAATTTTTTCCAATTTCATCGAATTTATATTTAAGAATCTTTTCAACAGATTCAACGACTTAGTTAGACATTGAAATTTGGCAAAATTTGCATTCGAAAATCTGTTCCGCGCGTTTAGTTATTCAAATCAACGTTAGGATTACAATAGAATCCATATTTGAAAATCTTTCCCCGCACGTTTAACGATTTACTCAAACGTTAAAATTTAACAGAAATGTATATTCGAAAATCTTCCCCGCATATTTAATGATTCAATGAAACATTAAAGTTTAACGAGATTTATATTCTGAAAATCTTTCCAGCGTGTTCAATGGTTTAATTAAACGTCAAATTGTTCTTTTTCTCTCTTTTTTTATGCCTTTCGCTTGACGCCAGAAATAAATGCAAGATTGAATCCGAGACAGGCGAATAATATCAGAATACAGTATCTAAAGCAACAACATAATTAATGCAAGGCGAAATTAGTCAATTACGTACACGCGTTCAATCCGTCTGTTTAATTACAACCGGAATTAATTACTTTAATGCTCCGTTTATGCAGGAACTTTTGGCGAGATTAACGGATCAACATTGTGATATAATGCGCGCGAATTACAATCACAATTACCATTTAACACGTTAGCCACCGAAATTGCAAGGACACTCTGAGTGTTCCGAATTAACACCGAAGTTCATTTTCAAACGTTCAAAGATAAAAAAGTTCCCAAACGTGAAACTCTCGAAACGCAAATGTCTTTGTGAAATTGTTTTCTTTTTTTTCTTTTTTCTTTTTTTTTTTTTGAACAACTCGACAAAAGCAGTCTTCTATTTCAAAGGTACTTTCAGTGTTGGTTTTAGTAAGAATCGATGCTGCATCGAAACAGCGTTTCGCTCGATCAATTTCTATTTATCGAATTCTACTTTTCAACTCGCGGTATGACACTGTTGGGTCAAGTCAAATTTGAGCTAATCGCGAGTTATTCGATACATTAAGGACTAATTCGATTTATTTTAACTCATTAATGCCCGCCCGATGTTCCGGTCGGGCTGTTTCTGTCTGCCAATTTAAATTTCCAGCTATCGCGAAATTTAATTGATATTTTGTCAATGGATAATAACACGTTCGTTGATATGTATAATATTCAAAAAACCTAATTCGTTTTGTACAAATATCAGATCACTGCAGAATCGATATGTTGTACGTTTGTTTTGTTAAGAGCAATGCAATATTAGAAACCAATATAATAAGTCCAAAGTTAAAGATACAGTAGCCTAATCTGCTTGTCAACGATAACATCTTTCTCTGGAAATATGGACGAACAAGTACCTTTTTTCAACAACAAACGCACAATAAGACCTCTTCTATTGTAACATCGTCACAATAATCCCAAATGAACTCTTGTATCAATCTAACTTTTCTCATAAAATCGTACGCGATCACGATAGAAAATTGAACGTGTATAACCTAGTAACCGAGTAAATAGAAATTTAGTTTATTGATAAAAGAATTTGGAAATTTATTTATCTCCTCATAGACAGGTGTTAATTTTAATTATTACTTACGGACGAGGATTAATGACTCGACTATTACAGATGCTTCGATGCTTCTTCGAATTTTGCAAAATTGTGGAACCTAAGTAACGACATAACGACGACAAGATATTAAACGAATCTTGGGGGTTTACGATTTAAGTATTGAGAAGCAGAGGATTCAATGATATGAATCACAGATTGAAAAGAATTGCAGATGAAATGTTTGATCAACGCAACGTTGATTCTTCACACGGGTTAACACATTCGCAGCCAGGGACGGTTCTATCAGCTGAAAACCTCACACGTCTTGGGTATAAGAATAATTGTCAAGAATCGGTAGTTAAATATCTAAAAGAATTCCGTCATTAACATTAGGACTATGAAATTCAATACGACTTTAGATTTCTTTCTCTTTACAACTACTACAACAAGTTTCAAGAAGTTGCTACTTGTGCAATAGTAGAAATTTTAAAGGACGGATCTATAGAAAAATTTCCTAACACGTTTCAATTTCCGAGAAAGAAGTTTCTCGAGAGTTCACGTTTTCACCTGCTGTTATTTGTGATATAAAATCATCGTTCGGAGGGAACAAATCGTGCTTTAAAACGAGACCAATTTGGATCGTTGTGGTCGAGATGGTAACAGTTCGAATGATCGAAAATCATGCTCTCGATACGACGAAATGAACGTCCCACGTTACCACTTTCACGGTCTTCGAATCAAATGAACATTGAATTCCGTCTAAAAAGAAATCTGCCCGATCGACAGATTCGCGACCGAAAAGGAACGACGAAATTCTTTCGCCGTTGTTCACCGGGATTTTCGGCCGGGGGAAACGGCAACAAGCGCGTGGCATCTCGCGGTGTTGAAAAGCGCGACGAGGAGCCGTCAATCAGCGTCGGTGTTGATCGCTCCTTGGAGTTGGCCGTACTGAAGAGCACCGATGCCAGTCGAGTTGCGAGCTTCGGCCGCGAAGCTCGGCCCCAGCCAGCGGCACGCTTCCTTCTCTCGCAGGTGCGACAGTCCGCGTTCATGCCTCGACCCGTGGAAATCGCGCGTTCAACCCGATGGATCGTGCCAAGAGAGAGAACGACACGCACTCCAAGCCGACACTCTACGGCAACAAGCGGCTACTGGGTAATGAATCCTCGAAAAGAGACAGAGAAAGGAGAAAGAAACTGAAGAAAACAAACTTGTGACACACACACGCGCGCGCACACACACGCACATACACACGAGCTGTGATTTTGGTTGCGATTGATCTTTGTTGATCTTGATTGTTCGAGTGGATACTCTTCGATTGTGTTGGTGGTGGTGGTGGTTGAACTGTGACGATCCAAGTGCAGTGTGACTTTCATTTGATCGTTCGATTACGTGCAATTATGTTGATTATCATTTTGCGTTGATGATGATTATTGTGGTGGTTTTGTGATAAGAACACCGGTGGACGTTTCTGTGCATTCTTCCGACTTTCACTTACAGTTGGACGTTTCTTTTTTTTTTTTTTTTTTCTTTTTAGTTGAGTTCAGACGTCATTTATGATAATATTTTTCTCTCAGTTTAGTTTTTGGTTTTCCTTTAGACGGCGATCTTTTTTTTCCAGCCAAAATTTCTGGTTTCTGGCGTACGTTTTTCTGACATAGTTGTGGGATTACGTTCTTTTAAGGGCTAATTAAAACACGACGTGAAACTTTCATCGGAAATCTGAGCTTTCACGCGGGTCCAGCGTGTTTTAGTTTATTTTTTGTTTGAAGATTATTAATCTCGTTCAGGTTTCACATTTTCGCACGATCAAAATGGAAACGTACGTTTCCTTGAGTTTTTCCACGAGCCTTAACTCTCTTTACTTCGTGTTAGTTTGTTTCGTCAAAGCTAGTTGTTCTCGTATTTTGTTCGAGGATCGTTCGACGATAATTAATTTCGTCTAACGTTTGAGTTTCCCATTTCCACGTGTTTGTTTTCACGTTAAACATCGATCAAAACACGTGTATATTTTCTTTATCAATCTCTCGTCAAAAATATTCGAACGTGTTTATTTCACACCAAATATCGAGTTCAAGCGCCCACGCAACATTCACGTTGAAACGCAAGCATTGTTTACTTTGGATGAAATTTAGTTAGTGCAAATACGAAATGTAACTTTCAATGCCCTTTCCAACGGAAATATCGCGATTTTCCATCGATTATTAAAAATTACGTGCAACACTCGACAACAGAGAGAAAAATCGTACGATTGTAAAATACCAAACGCGAGTTTTTCGATGCGGTTAATGCCAACGATCAAGAACGCGTAATCCCGTCGAAACACACAAAATTTTATCTCCTGACACTTTGGAGTAACGTCAATGTATCTTACAGACAAGAATGAAGCTAAAACATCATGTAGGAAAAAGTCCAAAAAAGGTTTCGTCAAAGAGTTATAACAAAAATACAAAGTATGACAAAATACGATCGTTACGATCAATTTCGGGAATGGATCAATCAACTGGTCTCTTGAATCATCAGAGTTTACGTCTCTAGATCAGATTGTCCAATATTCGAGTTTTATCGTCAGAAGAGAATCTTTTTCAATAACCACATCGGTGAATAATTAGTTCGATTTTGAGTTTATACTATATATTCAAGTATCAAAGTTCAGCAAATCGTTATGTTTACAAAACACGGTGTAGATTGTCAAAAGGAACAATATATTTCTCTTTATTTTTAATTACACGTCTCTTCGTTTGAACGAAGAGTAATATAAAACTCGAAATAATTTAGATCTGTCTGACCAAAAACATTCGACGTAAAATATTGGAATTTTCTCTTATATATTGTCAGACCAGAATGTCTGCTGGTAATTAGATTATCTGCTAATTGCAGACTTTCCATTCTGAGGCTATGATGCTCGAACGTTAAAATATTCGGGAAAATGTGGGAAAAATGAAAAAGGTTCATACTGTATGTACAGATTTTAAGTATTCGTAAGAAATGATAA
Organism: Tetragonisca angustula; assembly: GCA_036937485.2. Lineage (NCBI taxonomy): Eukaryota > Metazoa > Arthropoda > Insecta > Hymenoptera > Apidae > Tetragonisca > Tetragonisca angustula. The sequence goes on along the minus strand of JAWNGG020000007.1, from coordinate 1,448,174 downwards.
ACTTTACTGCAGTACCTGAATACGTAAAACTCGATTTCGTAAATTACATACAGAAAATTACAAATCTGCATAAAAGCAGTTATTCGAAAATTCCTTTTTACAGTGTATCATTTAATGACGGAAAAATTGAGTGAAAGTGTGGCAGGTAACATAGTTCCGAACGTGGGAGGGTTAAAATTCAATTTCCCTGGAAAATCTCGTATTCCTGTGCGTGACGAAGAAGTGTGTAAATAAGTTGGCGGTTTTGAGAACTTGCCGGTTCATCGTGGAAAATCCTGTTATGAAATTCAGTTCAGTTCTGTTTTTTATTCGCGCACGCCGCGGCACGAAGTGATTTCTCCCGTCCAACTGCGAGAAAATTTCGGCGAGAGAAAGGGAAAAGAAAGAGAAGAAAGAAGAAAGAAAAGGTCAAAGCATATTTCGATTTCGAACAAATGGATTAGTACACCGAGTTTGCAGGCAACGAGTGTGATCCCGCTGATATTAAAAGTAGTCACGTTGCCGCGAAATTTTTTTCTATCGTTCGGACAGAAGTGCAGAAATTTGAATTCTTTTGAAACTACGAAATCCTCGAAATAGACACAAGCATGTCTCGGCAATTGTGACACTGTGAGTTAGGATTTCTATTGTTGAACCAATATTTACCTGCAATCGTAAAAAGTCATTCAAATTTTTTTGAACAGCTAAAATTTACATTTATATTGTTTAACTGTGTTTAAACGTGCAAACACTTGGACACGCGAAAAGAGTTCGTTCGAACCTTTCAATCTTCGTGCAATCACGAAGTATACATCTAATTGTAAATCCTTGAAATAAATACCTCATCTGTTGTGACATTCAGTCGGAATTTGTATCGTTGGATTCATTTGACATTTTAATACCCCTGCATAAAGAAAATAATTGCAAAATCATTGGAATAAATATTTCATCGCGCGTGGCATTTAAGTTGGAATTTATATTGCCGAGTTCGTTTCATATCTAGCTATGGAACAATAAATACAATAATTGTGACAAAAGATTGCAAAAAGATTGCAATCTTTAATAATTTTATTATCGACTGCGAGATTATTATCTGTGCAATACTGTAGTACTCGAGGGGTTGAAAATAATTTAAAATTCATCGATTGCTACACTGCGAATCTTCACGTAATTTCACATTTTTATAAAAACAGATAAAAAAGCAGAAGAAGCAGAAATCTGTCTCCGCTACTGAAAGAAATACCCCGTTTTCAATGCGTCACATATTTTTCTACATTCTGTACACTCATTCTGTCTGGTTACGCTTCAATTTGCATGTAAATTTTGCATTTATTGCAAAATCGGCAAACAGATACGCGCAGAGAATTTCGTGTATTCAACAAACTGATCCGCATATTTTCAATAAATCCATACTTCTATCGTCGATGCGTCGTAACGTACGTACATATGTATATTTATCTGAATATGAAAGATCGATGGAATTACAATACACCACATTTACATTTACCAAAATAGCCGAAACTCGAGTAACGAAGAACGAACTTTCTTTGGCCCTCAACAAAGCTGTCGACTTTTTCATTAAAATGCTGCCAAATGCAGAGCGCGTTGCATCGCTCAAAGAGACGTTACAAATAAAATTCCGTCGTTAATCGTGAGCAAATTTCGACTGTGTAATAAAAAAAAAGGGAGGGAAAAAACAGAGGGAGAAATTAAATAAATGGAATGAGCTCGGAGAAGAGAGAGGAAAAAGAAAAAAAAAGAGAGAAAGGAAAAAATTATTCGTATCGTTTCGGAGCCGATCGTTTCGATGAAAATAATTGAAATGAAATTGCAAAATAATCGCTTAAAGGGAAAGGGGAGCCGGTATTTTCACGGTGAAACGCACGATTGTCGTTCGATTGGTCGTCCTCGCGGTTATTTGAGCTCGATTCATTGAATATTCTTCGCGAGGATAAAGCGAATTTCATAAACGTCGATTATCCAGCGACCCAGACGAAAAATTGAACATTCTGAATTTATCATGAAGGCATCAGGGCGATATCGCCGGATATAATAGCCATCGCTGTTGCGCTTAAAAATGACAATACCACTGTGTTCGACAAAGAAGATTTCTGCGGAATAAATGTTGCGCGATTATCGCGAAAATCAGTTCGACAAAGTTCGATCTTTATTGTCTCGCGTGATTTCGAAAACATTTCGAATTATCGCGAGTTTTGGTTGTACGTTCTTCCGAAAAGAGAGAAAAAGTAAAAATCATGAAAACGGTTGATTGGAAACAAAATGACCTACAATTTGGCTATTCCCGAACGATGAAACCAGCAAAATGTAATTATCAAGATAATCTTCAATCTGACAATGTTCAAGCAATAAAAGTTTTAAAAAGTGGTTAACAATTTTCTTTCTTATAAGGGAAAATTTCAAAACTTTTTATTGCAGCGACGTATATAAAATTCCTAGAAATTTGTTTTCGAAATTCTCACGGAAAGCTTACGTGAAAAGAGTTGAAATGAGGAAATACATCTTGGAATGTACAATGTACAATGTTTGAATTAAAATGCATGATATCTTAAAGTACCTTCAAATTTACATCATTATTTAAAAATTGAATTCATTTAATATAATATTTATTATAAAGTAAAATATGTGTTATAATTTTATAATTGTTATAATAATACAGTAATATGATATGTATTTAAATTCCAACTGTGTTCACAAAAATATAAAATTACAGAGATATCTGAATTTACTGGATACAGAGTATTCCAGCAAATAATTTCCAATAAAAATGCATCTATTTCTCAACTTTTAAAAATTACATCCCAGTTGTAGTTATCATGAAATAAAAATATGTGCATTCACCTATACATATCATTTATTGGCGAAAGACGATTACTGTTAAAATCACGTAACGACCATCTACGGTATATCTTGTAAAAACGTGTTTCAAATGACCGCTAATTACTTCAAAAAGTTGCAGAATAAATTCCTGACATCTTTATTCTCTTTAAACTTATCGCTACGAAGAAACTTTCGTAATGACACTGGAATTTCATCGCGCCGCTTATTATACAGATTATCGCAGAACGGTAGATAATGGGTCGACAGCAGCAAAAATATAATTATTTCAGTATTAACGCGTTCCTGAAGCTTGCGTTCGCTCCGTGAATGCAAAAGTTTCAAAAATAATCGTAAAGTCTCTCTGCTACATTTTTACGAAAAAAAAAAGAAGAAAGGAGAAAAAGCAATTCCGACGGTCGCTGAAAATAACGTTCCATGCCTTTTTTTTCTCTCAGTAGGCGGAAATTTAATTCGTTTAAATGTTAACAGGAAGTTGGTACATTGAAAATATCGTGAAAAAAATTGTAAAGTCAGAAAATCAATTCACAACCAGTCTGCTAGGACGACATCTTGTTTTGAATTTTATGGGACAAGAAAGATAAAACGTGGATTTAATGATACGAATAAAACGTGAAAAATAATTTTTTTGACAATGAAATTTATTCATCTTCGTTCTTTATCACTGCCAATTTGATCTCAAGTTTTCCAATTATTTTATTATTTCATATTTACACGTATCAAATATTAATTACTAATTAATACACGGAAATTTCATCGAATAGATGCCTTAATTAATCGAAATTGTAGAAGTAAGAGTAACTGACTTGTTTCCAGCAGATATATAATAATAAGTACGTAATAATAACATCGTTATGATAATATCATTTCAAATGAATTCGGTCAAACATCAAAATCGAATAAAAATTAAAATAATCGAAAAAATTAAAAATATAAGGCCCCGAGTGCGCTTTCCAGTGACAAGAACAAATATTGAGTGGATTAAATTAAAAATAACCGCTTGAATTGGCTTAAAATTAGGATCCACCAGGATTTATTGGGGCTTTCTTGTTAATTTCTAGTTATTATGAAGCTACGTAGCTAGATTTATACCAAATTTCATGCACAAGAGCCGCATTACGCCATTAATATCATACTGCTGCTGCAATCAAGCCTTTGTATAATGATCTTGATTCAAAAAGACACAATGCACGATCGTTTGTATAATAGTGTTAAGCTAAAAGCATGTTCCAATGCTAACAATGTCTTTTCAATTTTTTTTTTTAGAAGTTTCTAAAAAAATCCACGAGCAAAAATAACAAAAAATTGTTATACGCACTCGTGGTTTTCATATCATACGGTTTTACTCCAGTTCTTATGGTATCCTAGTTTCTATGGTGGAAAACCGGAAAAGAGGTTATTCTATAATACATGGAAAAATATTCTGGAAAAAAAGAATAACATTTTCATTTAAGATTTTTGAGAAAACCGAGTTTGAACTTTTTTTTTTAAATTATTTGATTAACTCGATGGGAGTGAATAATAATGGGAGGATATTTTACATGTGGGAACAAATGACAAATGTAAAATAAAACTTTATAATTTAAAGACCTCGTTTCCAAGAAAACACGCTTTAGTAATGTTTCGTTAAAAGTTATCTCGATACTTGTGCGCTTGATTTTGAACTTTAATCTTCTCGGAAACAGAGCATCTTACTAAAAACTTACTTGAATCATTTTTTGTATGTTATTCACTTTTGTCCAATTAATTTCTGAATTAATTTAACTCGAGTGTACTCTTGACAAATTTTCAAACTCTATTTTCTCGAAAACGAGGCGTCACATTTTATTTTATATTTTCAGTTTATTTTTTTTTTCTACGTAGAATCACTTTTTGACACTCTGTACGTATTTACTGTAAATGCCTCATTATGAAGTTGCAAAAAAATATTGAACACACCGTAGAATATTTATATATCCATAGCAACGAATTTGACATTACTGGAGTACGGATTTTCATGCAAATTTATATTTTTATAGAAAAATAGAACTCGAATCTGTTCCATTTATTAAAAATTATAAAAAATATTGTATTTTGTTTTTTTCCATATTTTCACACACTGTATGCATTTTACAGATTTTTGGGACCTTAAAGTTTCTGATGAATGTATAAACATCCGTAATTTATCAATTATGAATCATATTTTCTTCTTAGGAAAAATGTATGCTCTGTACATTTAATCCTTAAAACTTATCACCAAGATTCTTGATGATAAGGTTGATTCTATCAAATTACGTTGATTCTATTATAAGTGAAATTTCACTCTGATTGCACATTTTTCTTTTTTTTTTTTTTTTTTTGTTTCCGAAAGTAATAAAATCGAACGAGAAGAATCGAATTTCACTCAAATACGATTCTTCTCGTACTGTAAATAAATATTTCAATGAACAGAACATCCGTGGGATTTTTTAATAAGGGATTTAAACCAGAGAAAAGTATCGCAAACGCGAGTGGAAATATAAATTTAATATTTGCAGAAGGAATGTAAATATTGCAGCCACATATGTAAATATTAGGAGAGTTCAACGTTGGTTTGTGAAATTCGACGTTGGTGATTTTTCACTGGAAAACGAGCAAAGAGAGAAGAAGAGGAAAAATTGGAAAACATGATTCACAATGATACCCCGAATAATAGATATTATTAAAGACAACTGAAAGTATATATTATACGGTAATGAAAGATATTTGAAAAACAATAAATGTAATATATATGATAATAAATAATAATCTGAGACATACGCATTAACTATAGATTTCTAAATTAATTTTAAATCATACACACGATATGTCCCCTTTGAAGTTTGAACTTGAAGAATCAATTATCAACTATATTGAACAAAAATAGACTTACTATGAATCACTTTTATCTAATATTAAGGAAATTTATAATATCAAAATCTTATTATTGCAATCAGAATGTTCGTATAATCTTGTATAAGCCATGAATAAATGTAGTCTCAAAATATTACATCAGTATCATATAGAATTTAGATCAACTTTTTCAAGAACGTAAATTCTTTTGAAGAAATTACAGAATTGGAAATTTTTATAAATTTGGAATAAGTTAATTGTTGAATATATATTGGCTAAATATAAATAAATTGTCTCTGAGAAACGAAGAAAAACATTTTATAAAGTAATTTTTCCCTTACGCACCAAACAAAATTTCAATTATGAAAAAAGGACTTATATATCAGACTAAATTTTACACATACACTGGAACCTTTAAAAATAAATATTTTAAAATTGTTAAAAACTGAATATCACGTTACTAGAATTCTGAATATCAAACAAAAATATTATGTTACATGCGTTCGTAAACGTACCCCACTGAAATCAGTGGAATTTCTGATTTTTCAAATCGTCCATAACAAATGGATCATTAGGTAATATTAATATTCTGATTAACGAATAAACGACATAAAAAAAAAAAGAAAGCGTAGTACGTCACGCAAGCAAAAATATTCGCATGGTTCGTTTTTCTCGAAAAAGTTCCAAGGTGACTAAAAAACAATCCACGGCCATTTTCGATATCAGTGACAAAATATCGGACTATATTCACTTTTATCGATTTGTGACTCCCCTTGTTGTACAAACTTTACTAATTTTCTCATTTTAAGCGAAGTATAAAATACGAATTTTCTAGAACAAAGGCATCAGAATAAAAAAAGTGACCCCACCATAAAGTAAGATGCTAGATCACATATTTCAGGTATTTTTCATATTCGGACAACAGTAATTTATTTAAAAAAAATAAATTTATTTTAAAAACACGAATTTATGAAACAAAAACACCGGAGATTCCATTTATTAGAACAAAGAGATAACCCTAATATATATCGAATAGGCGATTGAATTAACCAATTGAACTAATTTGCATACTCAAGTACAGTGCCAAAGTAATTGATATTTATTATTGCTAGCTGCTACACGGAAAATCTGATCAGATGATTTTTTCCGCATCTTGGATGTTTAAAGACGTAAATTGTATAAATGATTCGTAGAGCTGGATCTGGACTACTTGGAAAGGAGAGGAGGCGAGACAATAACTTGTGAAAACGCCGAAAGTGGATCGAAAGAGGAAGAAAGCCCTGCAGACACTCTGGATCGTGTCAAAGTTGTGTTTCTCGGTGCACCTAGGGTGGGAAAGTCCAGCATAATCAGGGTGAGCGCTGATTTTTCGTTGAATCGAATCGATATCTATCTCCGTGGCTGTTAATACTGATCCTTTCAGATCTTCACTAGCGAAAATATTAAATATTCGTTTTTTTTAATCAATCTCTTCAAACTTTTCGATTCGTTTGAATTTGTTCGAAGATTGATTAATTCTTTCACGTTGTAGAGTGATAACGATTTTAATTTTCGAAGTTGCTTGAACCATTTGTTTAAATCAATTATCATCAGTTTTCACGCAATTTTAAAGCAATTCTCATTTTAGTATCACCGTATTTAACTCGATGGTAGAATCGCAATTTATTACTTAATTGTTTCTGATTACCTACATATCTGTTAGGTGAACTGTACAAACGTTCGTTTCTACAAATAAAACAATTAGAAAATATATATATATATTTTTCTTCTTTTGATAATTTATTTAATTATTTTAATATCCTCAAACGTGATTACGAGAATTCTGGGATTTCAACGCAATAATATGAAAATAATTCCACGATGAAAGCTATTATATTATTATATGAAAGTTATTATATTATAATAATGTCCATGAATTAAGCTCAATAATATGAACAAAACAAGACTGCAAACATGTATTTATATCCTCTATCTAATTAAAGCTTTTGTTAGAATAATATGACGAAAACTTGTATTATTTGAAAAAAAGGACATATTTTGACAAAAATAATATGAAATATATATCTTTTTGCTTCGTTCAGCCGCTTTCAATTCTTCAAAATTGTTATTATACAAGTAACAATATAAAATCATAAATCATAACTATAAATATAACTTCGAGAACCAACCTCTTATAACTGACACTCAATAGTTCTTGTCATATACAATAATTCTCTTCGCTCTTAAAATAACAATAATAATAATAATAATAATAATAGTATTAATAAGTAGTAAATAAACCGTGTAGGTGATTAAATTTCGTTCGAATTGAAAGCATGCGAAACGTTAAAAATGTTGAGTGGCTCCCGACTCAGCGGCCAGAAAGATGTGACCTTTAGCTACGGTTAAATATTTCAGAGATGTGTTTCTCGAAAACCGACTTTTACCACCGAGATTAAATTACGTTCAAATTAAAAGCATGCATCAAATAACATTAAAAAAATTTCGAGTGATCCCAACTGAGTGGTCAGCGGCTGTAACTTTCATCAGCTGAGGGACATTTTTTCCTCGAAGCCGAGCTTTTGCTGCCGAGATTAAATTTCGTTCGGATTAAAAGCACGCGAAACATTGAAAATTTTCGTGTGACTTCTGTCTAAGAGACGTTCCTTCCTTGAGACAGACTTTCGCCGCCGAGATAAAATTTCGTCTCGGATTAAAGAGATGCGAGAATTTGCGAGAAATTTGCGAGCGATGCGAACCCAGCTGGGCCAGGGGCTGTAACTTTCGATTGAAAGACGCTTACCTCGCCATTGAGATCCTTCTAACACAGTACAATTCATTCTGCACACGTCTTCAAGCAACTGAGACCTCGTCAATTAAGACATTCGTTTTCCCCGTCTGACTGCGAGTACATACGTTACACGCTCGCTTGTTCAAACTTACCATAACAACAATGGTTATCAAAATATACACCTCGTTGTCGCGATGCAACTCGGTTTTCCAAGCGTCTGTCTGAGCATCCATCCGGGCAACTTGATAGGGCACAAAGGGCCTCGAACACAGCGAAGAACTAATAAGAAACTAATACGAAACGCGGCAGACTAACGTCACGTAACAGAGATATCGCGCACCTAACATAAATTAGACGCACCTGTACGTCGACTGAATGATTCCGCAAAATCCCCACTTGTTTCCTTGGAACAGTGATAAACAGTACGATACACGCAGTAACCATATTTATACCGAGCAGATGGTTCTTTGGTTTTCTGCTTCAGAGTTAGAAGAAATGTCAACTCACGTTTAGAAGAAGGTACGCTTCATCGAACGTGACTCGTGTTATTTCGAATATTCTTACTTTAGAACAATAACATGCATGCCTTGAACATCAGTTATGTGTGGAAAACAAAGACTTCTACGAAAAATCCTTCTACTAGAGAGCTGTTTTTGAAGAATGTTGAAAACGTGGCATTCTAAAAATGGCTCTTCAATTCCTTGAGGACATTACAACATATTTTTAATTACACAGGAAGTTTACAGTTTGAGCAAAATAGAGGTTGAAAAGCAGTAAAGAAATTTAAGGTACCGGAAAAACACGCGGGATAAAATTTTTATACTACTCGAGGGAAGATTCCGAGAATAAGAAAGTGGAAAAACGAGACCTGTTAACACTCAAGCCGGTTAAAGACCACGATCGATGTTCACGTAAGCTCACTGGGGACTGAAACAAGTCACGAGTAGCTGCATCTTTCACCTCTGGACGTATATTTAGTTAATAGAATTTTTAAAAATGCAAGAAACGTCAGCACGAAGAATTGCAGGGAAATTGAAAATGCTCGAGTTTATTTAAAAACTTGACAGTACTCAGTCGTAGAATCCACTTTTGCGAATAATTTAAGAATTTAAATAAAAAGTGTAAGATCACACAACAGATTTAAAATATAAACGAAATAATTTGATTCATTGTTTGTTTGATTCATATTTAACTTTCATTAAACAAGACTTCAATAATAAAAGAGTTGTTAAATTTTCCAACTAACTGATATCAGCATTATTTCAATGAGAATTGAATTAATGAAAAAGTGCAAGTAGAAAAGTATAACAGTTTTCACTGAACGTTGACAAATTTAAAAAAGAAAGCATAAGTATTTCTCTCACACACATAGATACACAAGACACATACCCTATTAGCAAAGCTAACAAGAGGTTCAGCTTTTCGGCTCGAACTGTGACGAACATCGCTTCGCAAGATGCGAATGACTTCCGCTCATTTCCGAAGCCAGTTTCCGGTTAACTGTCGTCTCTTGAGGAAATTGAAAGTCGTTGAAAAGGGAACAGCGAATATTGCATCGGGAAATATGTCGAATACAAGATTTTCGATTAAATCTCAATTTCGTCGTATGAATTTTTCTCAATTAAATGAAATTTAAAAATCTTTTAACTAGAAGAATGTTACTTCTTTTTTCAACTAAGAGACACTAAACGATAAAAATGATTCCTTTCTTTTGGATAGTTTTTTCCTTTATTATACTTACATTATATTATTCTTATTACATTATGGATTAACGTAATTATACATGTACAAATTTTTTAAAATTCCCATAAAATTTCCGTTATCCAAGATTATCTTATATACTCATTCTATGGGCTTTTTTACTATTATAATAAAGCTTTAAATCAATTTCTCCATGTATCAATTAAATTTTATTTTCTTCCTCCACTTCAAACTGCACTTATTTTGTCCGACATTAAAAAATTATCATAATGAACAATGAAATTAATCTAAACCAACGGAAGCTACAAAAAAAAGACACTTTAAAGCAAGGAATTCGCATAATTTTTTGACTAACCGACGACGAAAAAATAAATATCAAAAAAAAAAAAAACCAAACAAACGATCAAAATAATTGGCATTTTCAAACTAAATTTGAATAACTCAAAACACGCATGTAAATTTCTACAATTTATTAATTTATCCAAGTGTTGCAATCTTTTTGGCAAGCAGTGTATATTCCAAACAAATAAACCTCGACAAGCCGAATGGATCGCCGATTGCGCACAACACTTCAGACCAGTCGATAGCTTTCGAGTTTTCCCAGCGAGAAGTCCCAGAGTTCGTCGCCATTTGTCGCCATTAACGAGAACGACAATTTGAATCGTAGAAATCGGCGGGAGCACGGTGTTAGTACTCGTTTATCGGTTCCAGCAATTTGTGTGGAGCGAATTCTGCGAGGAATACAAGCCGACCGAGCGTAGGGAGACTTTCTATCCGAGCGTGGTGCTCGCCGATCGACTGTACGAACTAAAAATCACGGATCTACCGATGATCCCGTATTTTCCGGTCAGCTCGCACCTCGAATGGACGGACTTCCGTTATTACGGACTACGAAGTGCGAACGCCTACGTTCTCGTGTTCGATCTCAGCAATCAGGACACGTTTCAGGTACGTATGCAAAAAATATATCGTAACGACTATGAAATACGTGCTATTTGGCCGCCAAGCCTGCATTTACAGTTGATACGATACATTAGATGTAGAAATTAATACGACGTTTCTTTTTCTTTTTTTTTTTTTTGCAGATAAACTTGCCATTTATTTATTGGTTTTGCTCTATGATCATTCCAGGATCGAAAAGGAGATTGCCTCTTTTTATTTGATGTTTGTTTTCTTCAAGTTGGAGGAGAGTTTGCATTTAATAATGATAATTTTCAATCTTCAAATTTTTATATCGAGACATTCTTGATCAGGTACATCTGAATTGCTATTGAAAAATCTTTAGCTGAAAATGGAAAAATGTGTTGTTTTTTTTTTTTTTTTTTTAATAATCTACACTATGTTTTATAAACGTGACGATCTGTGTTTTGAAATTTAATACTTAACAAATTTCTACATCTAATAGCATTTAGATATGTTTGTATTTTTGTCGATGTGAAGAAATTGCACCATGATTTTTAAAATCATAGTGCAATAGCTGAAGAAATCAAGAGCGATTTAATAATCTTTACTTGATATTGATATATCTTCAATTAATGAAGAGTTAGAGTTGAAGTTAACCGAGTTTCTTTAATTATTTCCGTAAATGATTAATAATTGATTCTCTAGTTTATAATTTAGTTATTAATATCAGTATATCGTTGGAATCAGTTGCTCCAATTACATCTCAGAAAAAATTCTAGGAGTATCAGGCGAATAAAAATAAGCCATCGAGTACCCGCATCACGAGACGCAACTATGTTATAATATCCTCGTCGCTTATGCTTATCATGTAGGATGCAGGATTATCTTCCTTATTCGAGACGAGAGTTTATTAGAAGAGAATTGGCGGTACACTTTAAATCTTCTCTTCTCGATAGCTTTCTGACTATAAAACTTTGAATACGTGTACTTAAGTAAGTTTTAATATCCAGTTCCAGGAATACATGTAAATTTTTTTCTTAAATTTTTAATATCAATAGTAATTTACTTGCCCATAAAAATAAGACAACTCAAGAAATGTGATTTTCTTATCACTATAAGAATGCTGCAAAGACACTCCCCTGATCAATTTCATATGAAACTCATTCATTTATCTTCATAATTTGGCTGGTAATTCATATTCTATGAATATCTGTAAATTTTGTCCTGACCATTCATTGTGAACAAGTAAAATCAGTTTGAAAGGAAGATTAAAAAGCTCGCTTTTTAGATTAATATATTGTCAACGATTCATTTTGTACAAAGTTATCTCACAGTTGTCAATTTCGTTCTTTTCTCTTTCTCTTTTTTTTTTTTTTTTATTTGCAAACATCAGTTTCTAAAAAGTTCGTGTTTGTATCTCCCAGAAAATCTTCTTAAAAAGATTTTTCCACTCCAATTGCTGCCAGACACTCCCATTTCATTACAGACTTTTCTTTATGTTTAACGGAGCAATGGAAACTTTCTTTGTACTATTTTTATTGTGACTATCCATCCCTCTTTATATTCTCTTAGGAAAAACTATTCCTTGAAAACGGCCGCTCAGCATTTTAATAAATTTATCGATTCGAAAGGTTTGAAAAAATTCTATCAAATTTGTAGAATTCCAATTATAAAAACGGACAATTTATGTTCTCTCTGTTGAGCATATTAGAAATACAATTTATAAAAGATATTATTTGAGAAATTTTTATATATGTTTAATAAATTCTTGTACGTTTCTTGATAAATTCTATACTGTTCTTTTCACCCTGATATGATCTTTGACTTTTCATATTTTAATATCCAAAAACACTTTGATGACACATAAAATTGAAATAAAAATTAATCACGTGTAATTTTTATAACTTTCTTAATTTAAAAATTTCATTGGTCTTTCCGAATCAAGTCTCGCGATATTCTGAATACGCTTGTTCATGAATATGAATTATAAATACTCAAATCAAGACGTGCGTATTAATATCGCTTCAATCTTCTGCTATTGAACTACCTTCTCCACGTATCATCTCCGAGTTTCATATTTGTTTCATTATCTAGAATTGATTCTTCAAAGATGTTTCCACGTATTCATTAATATCCTATGTACTTTACATTTCATCTCTGTTTATTATTATACTTTGCCTATTTATTTTAACATTAAAAACTATTTATATGTACACTGTATCTCACATACGTTTATTCACTCTTACTCGTTTCCTCTATTTTCATTAATTCCTCTCGCGTGTCATTAACTTTAACCTCCTTACAATATTTCAATAACATGGTGTTAACTAATGAATTTATAAATTGTTCGTAGTGTTTCACTACTGAGTACATACCAATAGTATATACCATTATATAGTGATGATTATACATTGCTCAATGTATGCCTATGTAGAGATTATGATCGCTTTAACATTATCAAATGATATTAAAATAGACAATATACTCTCTTTCTCTCTCTCTCTCAATATCTATATTAAAATAATTCCATTTGTAACACGACAGTACATTAGGACGTTGCGAGAGCAAATCTACGAAGCACGGGACATGAGGGGCGTACCGTTATTGGTAGTCGGGAACAAGCAAGACGAATTGTCGCCTGCGGCTGCTTCCGGAACTCGCTACAGGGACATCGTTAATCTCGTTCGGAAGCACTGGCGATGTGGCTACGTCGAATGTAGCGCCAGATTTAACTGCCGCGTTGTACAGGTACGTATAACATGAAAATCTATTATTAACAGGTTAACTGTTATGGTGGTTACCCGTGATCAACAATTTACCACTAACGCCATGGTCACCGATTATCAGATTATCAGGTATTTCGATTGTTAATGAACTATCATATTCGTGACATTTTTCACGTTACAAATTTGGTTTGGAGACTTAATAAGATGTGATTAACAATTAGACATGATCTATATTATGAAATAAAATTCTGGTATTATAAGGTAAAGTTGTACCAGATAGTATGGTATTTAATTTTTATAACGTCCAAAGATCTTTTCTCTATATGAGTTCTATTATTCCAAAGAAGTTGTATCAATGTTCTAATAATTATTTTGTTTAAAATAAGCAACAAAATGAGCAAGTGTTGTGTAAAATTAAATGACAAACTCAACGTATCGTACTAAAATAAATAAAAACATTCCAGACGTATAAAATTCAACGTGTAAATCAAAAGTTGAATGTAACTGTAAGAATTTGCTGTACTATATATATTATAGTAACATAATTTTACCAAACAATTTAGAAGTTATGTATATTATCTAACCACCAGTTATGCGAGTGAGGGAAAATGCTCCTCCAGGCAAATTCTCGATTAGTGTTTAGGTAACTTAAAGTTTAAATGACTTTAAGATCTTAAGATATCATATCGAAATAATCTGGGCAAAATGACAACTTGTCTTCGTATACCTATGATAACAATAATAACAAAATTTTAATAGTTTTATAAATAATTTTAATGTCTCATGAAAGCGCTTATATTGCCCGTCATTTGATAAATACTCCACGATATATATATACACACACACACGATATATATATATACACACACACACACACACACACACAAAAGATGTTTTTTACTATACTTGTTAGAATATTTCATAAAAAGTTAAAGATATTCAAAAGAAACAGTTTAGAAAAGTTGTTTGATATAACGACGAACAAAGAGTTATTTTATAAGTGCTTTAGTCGCAAATAAAGGAGATTTCGAGGCTTAAATAAAACTTTACATTTATTCATAAATAATATGATAGTGGTTATTCAGATTAATCCAACGAAATTACTTTATTTTTTGAAGAGTCACAGAATTGAAGAGTCGAGAAATTTGCATTGTTAGCAGTCAATTGAGATTTGAAAATATCTGAAAAATCAATTTGATATGTACCTGGTACAGAAATGAATAAATGTAAAGCCTTTAAACCAACCTCTGCGTCCCTAAACTTTTTCCAGTAAAATTTCAGATTGAATATAAAGACGATGCTATATCATTATGACTATTAGCTACATAAAAATTTCAAAAAAAGGTATTATAATAAAACTCGTAAAACTGACTAATTTAGTTAATCAATAGATAACATTTTTTTATGAAACTACTTACAATTAGTACAAAAGTATAAATTTATTATATAGATCTTATTATTAAAATTCGTCCGTTTATAATAATGTTTGTTTATTATTATTATATTAATAATACAATTAAACTAAATTCATACTTGAAGTTAATCATTTTTTTATATAACTACAGTTAAGACTGTATAAACTATAGAATACACAAATTAACATATGTATTTCTTGATACAAACTATCATTGCAGCTATGTTACAACAATGCTAACTGAGAATTGGAGATAGAAACAATTACAAACAGAAAAAAAATCTCAAT
This sequence comes from Tetragonisca angustula, assembly GCA_036937485.2. Taxonomy (NCBI): domain Eukaryota; kingdom Metazoa; phylum Arthropoda; class Insecta; order Hymenoptera; family Apidae; genus Tetragonisca; species Tetragonisca angustula. The sequence goes on along the minus strand of JAWNGG020000007.1, from coordinate 1,432,687 downwards.
ATTAGTATTACTAACTCAATTATCAATACTAACTTAATTACTGTTTATACTTATTTATTACAACTTGGCAAATTAATCCTAGTTTTTTGTCTACAATATTCTTTCCAATCTGATTTATTAATTTTTTGTTGGAATTAATGTCTTTATAAATGCTACGAATACCACTGACTTGGTATTTTTTATTTGAACTTTTATTTGTATATGAAACAGAGTTTAATTGTTTCTGGAGAACTGAATCATTATTATTTGAAAGAGCAACAGGTACCTTTGATACTATTTGAGAATTACAGTTACTTTTAGCTTCTATATGTTGTATGTTAAAATTATTGTTTTCATTGGATGGAATGATAACAATTTCTTGTGAATCTGATTTTTCATTATTTGATATGGCAGGTTCCAAAATGAAACTTTCAGAATCATCTGAATTCACATCTTCATTTATATTTATTAACTTATTTGTCTGTTTGTCAACATTAGACAATAGAATATGCTTGTGTTGTGGACTATACAAAGCCACTGTGCTACATGTACTACATATATCACTATTGTCATCTGTTATTTCTTTTTTCGTTGATTCATTTTGTTTACTATTAACTGGTTGTTTCAATGTTTTTGTAACATTTTGACTTAATGATTCTCCTTTTGATATAGAACGTGTATTTTTTCTATTCACTGTAGAATTTGTTTTTGGTACTTTTACAACGTTAATATCTTCTAAATCACTTAAAACAGATAATACGTTTCTCTTACTTTGTAAACTATTCCTGTTATCAACTTGAGTAATTAAAGTCTGATTTGTTTCCACAATGCTATCCTTTGTTTTCAATGATATTTCATTATCTCTATTGTTATTACTTCTAATATTCTGCCAAAATTTAGTGTTTTTATTACTTTCCCAAACATTTTTTTTTAACTTTTTAGTTGTGTCTGATGATTGTTTTCTATGAGTATTTTCTGAAAATATTTCATTATTTTTTTGCAAACTTACTTCCATCATTTCCATATCATCATCATTAAAACTAGTTTCATTTTCTATCTCCACATCTTCATTATTAATACTACAGCTACTTTGTTCATTTGAATTAGATTTCATGGCCCACTTAAGATAAGAGTTTTCTAAAATTTTTTGTTGTTCAGCTAATTCTTCCTTTAATTTGCTGATAATACTACTGAAAATGAATACAATATCTTCAGCATTCTGCAATGTTATTATATTTCCTGTAATATATTTCGACTGTATTTGTCTTATATGAAATTTATATTTTGAAAACTTATATTTCAACCCTTCTATCACATTTTCAATATGAGGTTTAAAATTTTCAACACTCTGTTTCTCTTGTCCATTTTGTAATGCAGAAGTATTAGTTCCAATTAAATGTGAATTATAGTAATTTTGTCTATCAGAATCATTCTCTTTTCTAACAAACCTTATTTCTTCAACAATGTTGCATCTTTTCTTATTACCATTATTTGTTCTTAAATGCGTTGTTTTATTTTGGATTTCAGATATAGATGAATTGGAAGAAGTATCAATTGAATCATAATCTATAATAGTCTGCTTTTTATTTTGAGTGAGTTTTATTTTCTTTTTTGTAGCTCTGTTATCATTATCAGAATTATCTAAATCACTGTCACTTGTTAAATATATACGCCTTTTTTTATTATCAATGTCATCTTTCCTTTTTATATTACTTCTATATGTATCCATGTATTTTTTACTACTACAATTTTGCAACACAGAATTGACATTAGTTGAATTTTCTCTTAAAGAATTATGTTTATCATATGTACCAAAATTTATCTCATTACTAGATTCTTCTGTCGATGAAATAATCGGCATGTAATTCCTTTTTCTGAAACAGGACATCTCTATTTGTTTCTTTTCTTCCTTGTAATATATTTTTTATTAATATATTTTATTTATTGTATCTTATACATGCATTTTATCTCAAAACACAAATATAATATAAATATGTGCAATTAAATAAATTTTATTCTATCATATAAGTTATACTTTTATTATTTGGTTATTATTTTTTATTATTTAAGATATTATAAGTTGTTAGAACTGGTTATACTTTAAAAAAATTCTAATAAATCATACTTCAACAGTTAAATTAAGAGTAATTGTATCTAAAAAAAAAGCTTACCTACGAATTACAGACATAATGATAGAGTAAAATTATTTAATTAATCAAAAATACCTCTTTTTATTACAAACACTTTGTTAAATATCAAACCAAATATCAGATACACAAAATTACACGTATACCACCATTTTGAATAATTCTCGCCATCTATAAAGTCAATGTGAAACTACTTCCTAGAGTCATTTATGATTGTAGGTATACAACTTATTTGCATTCAAAAGTACATTTGAAAATACAAAATTTCATTTATTAAATAAATATTGTACTAATGAGGAAATTAAAATTTAAATACAGCAATCAATTTATAATTATTCATCCTTGTAAATAATAATTTAATTTATGATTGGGATACACATATAGTATCGTGAACTGTCTAATATTACTATAATTTATTAGCAAAATTGTTATACGATTCAAAACCAGCTACAAATGTCCTTTATATAGTAGATCAATAATTAATTAAAAAATTTCTAAAAGAATTTCTTAAGATTAATGTTAAAAATTAATGTTTGAGGTCAATGTTAAAAAAAATTTCTAAAAAAATTTTTTTATATTAATATTACGTTACATATTACTGCATTTCAGATATTATTAATTATCAAATTTGTTTTTATTTGTTGAATATCTGGCTGTATGTTGTGAATATAGAACTACATTTTTAAGATATATATAAAAGGGAACGAAACAAATAAAAAAGTATGTTTTAAATAGAAAAAATATGAAATGAAATGTATGTTTTATTTGTCTAACAGGTATTCCGCGAATTGATGAAAAGCATCCAAGCTGTAGAAGGTAGACCACCTTCACCTACTCCAGCACCCTCGCAACCCCTACGATCTCACCCGCATGATACCAGCGAAAAATGTATTCTTCTCTGACATTGAAGCCAGAAAATCAACGTGCTCGACTTCTGCGACCACATCATCAAAGGAAGTTGCTTCTACCCATACCATGACACAGGGTCGTAGTTTATCTGAGCTGAAGACGAAAAACAAACGTTCAAACAAAAGATCCTTAATGCGAAAGTTCAACTTCATCGAGAATCAAATCAATTATTCTCGGCATTTCTTTAATCAAGTTGTAATCCGAAACAGAAGTCCGCGAGCTGTTTTGGTTCACTAATCGACAATGCAGAGCGCAGTATTGTGATTGTTCGAGATTTTTCATGAAAAGCACGGTCACTTTTTGCACATAAACGACGAAGGTTCTATACTTAACATATTGTTTTCTTGTCGTTTTCGTAAATTTAATCCTATAAGTACAAACTAAAAGTAACGACTAATTTCATTCTTATTTCTTTTTATCAATTTCAACGTTGTAACAATCGTTTGATCACTTTTCGTGAAAGATCTCTCGTAGCTCACGAATTACCAGTATTAAAAGAGTAAGAGAAATTAGTGTTGAAGGAAATATACACGAATCGAAGAATCTTCGGGTCTCGTCTGTGAATACTGTTCCCACCGAAACTGCTCACTGTGTAACTTTAACACTAAAAAATAATGCAATCATGTTGTACAACTGCTCTTTCGCGTCGAGAGCGACGGAAACATTGCGAATACGTATAGTATATACGTAACTTACTGCCGAATCCCTCTACGTACAATTTAATTTCCACCAATTTAATTTATTTTGTAATTCGCTTTGTAAATATATCGTGCATTTCTTATATTATTCTGCATCACAAGGTAATCGATATTAATGAGTTTATCTCGCATTTTGAAATTCCTACCTAAGATTTGAAATCGTTTGAAAAGTACAGTCGTGCGTATGATCGAAATATTACTATTGTAATTAGTTTAAGAAACTTTTCGTTCAGAATGCGAGAGATAAATTTGTTTGTAGATTAAAATTGATCATTCTCCATACACCATTGAACTCATATTTCGATGGAAAATTAAGAAACCTCTACATCTCCAAACGCAACAAAGTTCACTCTATTTTCAACGTTGCTTTATCTGTGATATGTTTTATCGTTTATTGCTTTATTACTACACTGAACATGGAGTAAACGAAATGATTCTTTTTGTTCACTTTTCAATAATGCATTCGGCCTAATAATAATAATATTAATATTAACAATAACGACAGTAATAATATTAATAATAATAACGACGATGATAATAGCGAACAAATAAATGTAATAATAGTGTGTTATTGAGAGTTACCTCAGATCAAGCAATAGTGTATACAATATATATACATATATTTTACTATACTGTTAAGGAATTAATCACTAGCCGGTAAGTGTAGCTGTTGATATTGTGAAATACCGTACACCTACACATATGCAGATCTCTAAAAAAAAAAAAAAAAAGTGTGTGTTAACCATTGTTGTCGTTTGTACGTATTTTAACGTAAAACATAATATTGGCTCAATGATTAAACAACTTGTAAGGAAAGCGATTCCGATCAACAAAGTTCGACGGTCGTTGAACGATCGTTAATGAATAATTTCTGTTAATTGCCAGGATAACGTTAACAATCGATTGTTATTTAATTTCCACGATTAATTTGTTGTCCAGCACACGTGTAGATCACGCAGAATGAATATACGTAAAGTGTTGAATATATCAAATAGAGCAACATACAAACTGTACATTACATACAAACATGTGTTCGTTGGAAGAAAAAAAAGAATCTTTGTACCGAAATAGCGAATCTTACGACTAGACAAGGTACAGAAATTTCGACGCGAATTTGTACAGCCATCGAGAGTGTGTCGAGCAAGCGTTGTTTTACATACAAAATATCACGCATTATTTTGTATGCAGGAGTAATGCAATAAAAAAAGAAAGAAACCGAACAAGTTCAATGGATCTTTTAATTCATTTCCCGATTTATATTTAATTAGATTATAAGAAGTTAGATCAAATATTACTACAATATTGGAAAAACAGAATATGGAAAATGATAAATGCTCCGTTATTGTTAAAAACTATTATTCTTAATTTATTGTTAGTTATTAATTGTAAGTATTTTTAACGTTTAATGTTTCACTGACAGTGTGTTACTGAAGAAAACAAAACAGCATACCACTTAAATGTTGCAACAAAAGTAATTCCATCTCTTAATTCGGAACGAAACAATGATTAAATTTCACATATTTTATTTTACACAAATAAATTGATACAAAAGTGAAAATAAAAAAAGTGTAGCAGACGAATAATGTGATGTATTAGTTTTCTTTTATCGTTCTGACAATCTTTCATCAGCAACATGATTCACGTTTGAGGACCATCGTGGAGGACGAATCTCAGTAAAATGTTCGAAATGTCGAAAGGATTGCGATTGCCGAGTGTGATTCTAAAGAACATAAAGAATTACAGCGACATTGATTTTCACGGACAACGACACGTATTGACGGTTGGAATCGATTTACCGATGTACGAGGTTACTCGCAGCCAATTTGCTTTTCCAAATTTTTGATGCTACATACAGTATTAATAATTTAAAGGACTACAGATAAAAGACAAATACAACACTTTTTGTACTTTCGATTATATAAAAATATCTACCTTTACTGATAGTGAATTATCTTGAAATTCTTGTGAGAAAACCATTCCTTTCCAAATCAATAATTTGTCTTTGTTTAATTTGTCGTGTATATTATAAATATGTTTCAGTGATGTAATCAATATTTCAGTGTATATTTTCTGTTATTATTGTGAGTATTATACTTTGCAAGGATATGAGAAAATGAATTAAATGTTAAAAGGTGAGCACAACGAGAGGGACTCCAAGTACAAGCATAAACTTGAAGGAGGCTTTGTGCGAAAAAATTCCGATACATTATGACCTTGTGAGAAATATCCGTCAACAGCATGGATCCTCAGTGGTCAGTCGTATCACTGTAGAAAATATTTATCAAGGACTGAGAGGAGTGAACACTATGGTCAGAGAAACCTCTGAAATTGATCCGAAATATGGGGTGAATATTATTATTTTGACATAACATATTTCTTCTTAAGTGAAATTAAAAAATTTTCATTCCTGTGTAGATTAAATATAGGGGACTAACGATACCGGAAATTATTACGCTACTACCTAGAGAAGGAAAGTCACCAAGCGCAGAAGCTGTTTTTTGGCTACTTTTAACCGGGGATATTCCAACAAAAGAACAAACAGCATCCCTAATCGCTGACTGGTCAATACGACGTGAAAAAAGAAAAGATTGGTGGTCGGGACCAGGTGGTGGAATCGTCGGTTCGATTCTTCAAACTTTACCGAAAACAACGTCGCCTCTTGCGAAACTGTCAGTAGCACTTACAGTGTTTGATTCTGGCAAACACATAACTGAAGCTTTAAAAAATAACGCCATAAATTATACTCATTGGGAAGTGAGTTTTAATATTTGACTGAGGATGTTTTTATAATAGATTCAAATTAGAAAATTGGTACTTGTTCAGTACTGCATTTTAAGAAAGAAAATTACTAAGCATTGTAGTAGGAATTATTAATGAATTGCTCTTGCGTTATATTTTTTTTCAATTTAAAATCAAATGAGATTTGCTTTAAAATTAAGAAAAAACAAAAATGCAGAAGATTCCAGTAATAAAATTTAATTAAAATACGTAATTAAAAATTTGAAAAATTAAAATTTGTTATATGAAATTTACCATTTATATTTTCAGTACATGTATGAGGATAGTATGGAACTACTAGCAACGCTACCGGCAATAGTTGGTTTAATTGCTAAAGGTGAATTGAAGAACTTGAAAGAAGAGAAAGGCGATTGGGTACAATTTTTATCAGAATGTCTATGTAACGCATTTGACATTTCGAAGAATAATAAAAAGTCGTTGATGGATTTTCTCCGATTATACATTGTTCTGAACGCGTAAGTATATTACATACCCTCATATAATTGTTTCACGAGATTTTTTAAAAATATGAGAGTATACGCATTCTTTCTTTTATAAAATTTATATTACAAAATATTTTTGTTGCATCAAAATGGAATTCCTATTATTTTCATGACTCTTCAAAAATATACAGTTATACATGTTCTTTCACATATATAGAGTTCATAAAATATTATTATAGAGATGAAAACGGTGGAGTACCTGGCGTTCATATTACAGAAATACTCGGAGCTTCTCAACCGTATGTGAACCAAGCTCTTGCAGCAGGAGCTTTAGCATACGTTGATGAACCTAAAAATGGCACAGTTTCAGAAGTAAACAGAACAATATTTTTCGATTTCAAATAATTGAATTCCAAAAAATTATTATACGCATAATTGTCCGTAAATAATTTTTTCGTTAATGAAATAGTGTATGGAATTCCAAAGGGGAATACAGCGTATTTTTGGCCAAGAATTAAAGGAAGAAAAATTAAGGAATTACATAGCCACTTTAATTCAAAGAGATAAATTAACTGGGTATAAAGAAGCAGAGTTTTCTGATCCAAAATATATCGCATTGGAAAATTATGCAAGGGAATATTTGCCAAATGATTTTGGTGTGCAGGTACACATTACAAATTTTTTTCACATTACATATAAATTTCAAACTTCAAAAGATTTTTAATTACTTATATATTACTTATTTTTTTCCCTTTTAGTTGTCACAAACCATTACTAACATTCTTACTACAATGATGAAATCTACAAAAGGAAAGAAAATTCATCCCGAACAAACTGCAATTGCTGCACCTATTTTTCAAGTATGGTAGAAACTTGTTATTTTAATTTTTGCCTATTTGTTACTTATTATACATCATATCCTTTTAATTATATAAGTTCTATGGCCTGAGAGATATGAAATTCAATCAAGTATTACTGTGTATATCACGAGCGTTGGGTGCAGTTGCATCAGTCATTTGGGCAAGAGCTGTTAATGCTTCGATTGAACAACCAACATCCAAATGCACTTATACTTATTTAAATTCTATTCAAAGAACTGGAGGAAAACATACAAAAAGTATTCAAAAATGAAATTTCTTAAGTTTTATGTTAAATTAACAATATATGATATCTAGTTATATACAGTATTAAATTTAATGTATATATGTATATATACACATAAATTATTATACATAATGTATGTTAATTTTTGTTAAATTTCTCTAAACTTCAAATCTACAATATTTTTCCAATCATTGAATGATTAGAAACTAAATTTTATTTTAATTTATGACATGTAATAAAAAGCAGGAAATATTAGAATTAAAAGTCATTATGTACAAAGTACTTGAATGAATTGATTAATAACTTAATTTTAAACTTGGCGCTTGTAATTCTGTTGATATATACATATCGAAGACTAATCTTAAAGAAAATGGCGCAATTTGATATGTTCATACGTCAAAAATTATGAATCAAACTTTTGTAATTTTCTATGAAAATATAATATTATAAAGAGTATAAAAGTTAATATTTTATAATAAATCTTAAACTAAATATTCAGCTACTAAATGAATTCATTACAAATCTCTAGTATGTCAATTTCTTTTTGTGGTTATATGTCCTAATATTAGATCTATAGTAGCGAAAATGCTATTTCTTTTACTCTGTATTTTATCAAATGTTGTGTCAATACAAATCACATAGTTTTATATATATATATATATATTTATATATATATATACATATATATATATATATATATATATATATACATAAACTTATGATAATTTATCTTGACATTAATTGTTTTCTACTGAAAGCATACTGAAAAAATTTTGTACTGTATGTACATTTTTTTTATGCGGTACATATTGATAATAATTTTTGTATCCATGTCAATCTACATTATTTATTAGCATAAGAGATTTAAATTTCAGAGCTAAAACCATGGAACACTCTAGAATATTTTCAAATAATATATCTTCTACTATAGAAGAAATTAGGCCTTTTATAGAACGTGTATGTATTATAAATTTTCAATATTTTATAGATTTTTATATAAATTTAATAATAGTTTTATTATTTGTACTTGCAGCAACCAGGCATTTCATTAAGTACATTGTTAAATATTCAAAGAATCCAGACTCCTATAGAGGCCATACCTCTTTCATCTGATAATTATGTTATTGATGTTGAAAATCAGTCAACAAATGATACAAATTTACATGATGTTTTAGTTCATGACAATAATTTTTTAAATAACATTCGTGAGGCTGCAAATGAGGTTGTGGGTGAAAGCCAAAATAATAATAGTAATAATGTTATTAATCATAATAATAACAATAACAATGATATAGAAGAAAATTTAGCACAAACTGTACAAATTAGTCCACGGACACGTGCATTCTTTAAAGGACTTAAAAGATATATTCTTCTTGTTTGTATTCTTCTTGCCAAAGGCCTGTATGATCACAGGACCAATATATTAAACTTTATAGTATTAATTGTTACATTTAATTATAGTAATAATGTTGTAAAACGTGAAATTGCAAAACAAAACAATAAAAATTGGCTATCACTCTTAGTTATTATGTGTTATATTATTGGATGTATAATTTTTATTCAGTTTGAATATAATATACGTATATTTTCTCCATATTCACAACCTCTTACCATTTGGGAACTATTGTGGACAGTTTTAATAACAGATTTTATTTTGAAATTGATTACTACTATTTTTAAAATTTTTTTAACATGTTTACCTTCAAAGCTTTTACCACTTCGAAAGAGGGTAAGTTCTATTGCAGCTATTTAGTTATATTAGTCAATTAGATATCAAATGGCAATTTTCTTCCAGGGAAAATGTTTCGTTATGGTGGAAGCAACATCTCAACTTTATCGATGTATTGTGCCTATTCAACCATGGTTTTATTATTTCTTTGAATGTTATCAAGGTTCAGAAAAAATTTTTGGAGTATTGCTTTCTTTATTGTATACAGTAAGCAAAGGAACTGATTTATTTTCTCGTATGAAATTATTTAAAACTGCTATTTGGAAACTGTTTCAAAGTGTGGTACGTTTCGTAATTTTTAGTAAATGAAAGAATATAAATTTCATAAAATGAAATTAATTATTCATTGTTTTACAGAATTTAGGAATATCACCAACGAAAGAACAATTAGTAGCATCGGGTGGAATTTGTGCAATTTGTCACGATCAATATTCAATGCCGGTGAGATTGCAATGTAAGCATATCTTTTGCGAAACATGTGTTTTAACGTGGTTGAATCGAGAATATTCATGCCCATTATGTCGGGCAATAATTGCCGATGACCTTCTTTATAGAGATGGCCATACAAGTCTTCTTGTTCAGTTGTATTAACTTTTATGTATAATATGCATTATTGTATTTTTTTACTGTTAATTGTATTCATAAAAATATCTATTAAGTATTCGATTTACATAAAATGAAACTTTTTTAAATGTTCTACAACAATGTTATTTTCATATGAATCACTCTACCTTGATATTTTTAATAAAATTGTTATATACCGATAAGTCAGAAAAAGACTATAAAATTTAAAAAATGTAAAACATAGCTTGTATATATGAAACACAATAATTATTCGTATAAAGAAATAAAATTTATATTTTGAAAGTAATTTGTCAATTGTTAATTAATTGTTTATTTATGAAAATAATGTAATTGGTTTATCGAAATAATGAATAATTACAAAGTTTCTTTATATGTATTATTACATGATGTTTAGTGTTTTTATAATGTATTCAAAGGTGTAATTTTTTTTATTATCATAAATGACAATGAACATAAATAGTCATAGTATGAAAAAAATATAACTATATAAAATTGGCTTAGAATCTAAATTATGTTCGTTGTTGATTATATTTTAACATTTGGTCATAAACATTCTAGATCAAACATTGCGTCCATATAATAAAATAATTAAAATCACACTGTAGAGAAGTTTCATTGATGTACAACATATAAGTCTCTGAGATATTATAAAACATATTGTTGTACAGGACTTTAACACTGACAATAAAGTAATTATTATAAGGGTATTTTTTTTCTTAGTATATATAGAAAAATAGTTCATAAAACATTGGCTTTCATGCGTGCTTGAAAGTATTCTCCATCCCCTTTAGTCGCTTGCTTATTTATCTCTTTATGACGTTCTCTACTTACTAGTTCTTCTAAAACTTCTCCATCACCTTTAATTAACCTATGAAAAAATTAAATCAAATTATTTGTACAAATTAATATATTTGTATTACAAGTTATCAGCAATATAACTTCATTTTTTAAAAATAAAAAGTACCTGTATCTTCCGGTTTCTTCATCATAAACTCTACGTATTACACTTTGCTTTTTTTCCCATTCCTCTTTTGTCATAGGTGCCATTGCCTTTGACTTTTCGGATATTTCTTGTGAAATATCTTTAGAAATACTTTCTTTAGATTTATCAGTATTTCGTGATTTCTTTTTTGACTTTTTCAATTTTTTCTTCAATTTTTTCTTCATTCTTTTCTTCTTTCTACGCTTTTTCATAGCCTTTTTCAACTTTTTAGCTTTTCTTCTTGCTTTCTTACGTTTTTTCTCATCTTCAGAAGTATCTGAACTACTGCTGCTACAACTACTACTGCTACTACTAGTACTAGAGCTACTGCTAGTACTGTCACTACTACTACTAACACTTGAGGAACTTGAAGATGACAAAGACCTTTTCCTCTTTGACCTTTTGCGGACAATATGATCAGCCTTTTCATGTATGTCTTCATCTCTTTTCTTTTCTTTTCCTTTTACATAAGCATCATCTGTATCTTTTCTTTTTGTCTCTGCTTTATCAGCATTAGTTTGTTTTGCATATCTTTCTTTGGAATCACTTTCTCTAGACTGTTCACTAGAATCTTTTAAGTTTTTTTGATGATCCTGATCCAGAGTGCTTCTGCTTCTAGATCTATCATAAGGTGGTCTTCTACTGTTATGATTTAAGAATCTATTACCTCTCCTTTCATTATTATATCTATTATATTGTGAATTATTATGTCTATTTCTATCATAAAATCCAGAATGTTTATAAGGTCGATAACCAAAACTACGTTTACGATTATCCAAATACCCACCCCGTCCTTTATAATATCCTCTACCTTCCCTTGGATTCAGTCGATATGGTCTAATACCATTCTCATATCTCTTATCCCATTTGTCGCTTCTTCTGTCCCTATCATTCTGATGTTTACCAGCTTCACGACTGGAAATACTAGAGGAGCTGGAGCTACTAGAGCTACTCCTATGCTTTGATTTTTTCCTTTTATCTTTGCTACACGTGTTACGTCTTTTTTTCTTAGAATCAGAATCATCACTTTGGGAGGACACTGATTTCTTTCTTTCCTTCTCATCTTTCAATTTAACGCATTGCTCTGATCGTAAATCACTTTTTTCTTTATTACTCATCGTAATGTATTATTAATTTTCTAAATCAATAGAACTTGCGTTAAATTTAAATATTATGTCTTTCAACATTTATTTGTCGTTTAATCGTATCGGCGATTAACCTCCTACATAATAGTACAGTTTTTTTTTACTATAAAATATTCACGTACGAAGTGACAGATAAGAGCCACATATAAACGGATACGTTAGTAACAAACTGCCATAAAATAATTTTTAAATGCATGTACACTATCAATATTCTGGTACATCCTGCTAGCACGTAACTAACCTCGGTCTAACAAATTACAAAAGTCTACTTCATCGATTTCTATTTCAAAAATTTGTTCAAACTTAAGGCAATTTTTCATGATGCAGTAATGTGAGGCATGTAGGGTTTTTTGTTTCTACATTTCTAACTATTGGCAATGATTAATCAGAAAACGTGTTTCGTTCATAAACGTTACATAAATGATATATTTTAATTTTTTACTTAATAATTAATTTTCTAAACATTTTTGCTGCTTCTTATAACGAAATAATTCTTAAAAAAAGAAACTTTTAATTTCCCTGTTACCGCATTTTAAATTTTGCAAAAAATTTCGTTACTCTCTCATATAGATAATAAATATTCAGTTGTTTTTATCTTTTTACAATTAAATGTAAAATTTTAATTACAATGTTAAAATCTTATTAAATTTTCTGTCAATATGATTTCAACGTTAAAATAGAAATATATATCTCTAACTTTCATTAACTTTCTAAATTTCCTGGTATTATTTGCACCATTTTTAAATAATGAAGCGATTAGGAGATAAATGTTATTGCAAAGATAAAGTAAGCCATTAACCTGTATTATGTCATCGATATTGCCACTATCTTTTTAAATTGTTATAGAATATTACCAACAATAAAAAAATATATACAAAAAAAAGATTTCATTAAAAATGTCCTAGATCTAATTCGTAATATACAATTACCAAGAAGAATCTCGTCTTTGTAATACTTCTCTTTGTACATGTACGCATATACAATAATTTATCTGTATGTAAACATAAAATGATTAACTTATTACTAACATGCTTAAAAAATGTTTACCAGTATTAGATTATCTAAACTTAAAAAGAAATCTACAAGCATAATTGCGATTGCAGCATAATATCATCTTTGGACTTTGTTACCCTTGTATCAATGTCTGATAATGATTATTACCCTTAGAAAATGTGAAAACCGTATTAAATAAATATTTCTCATCGTTCATTACGAATTTATAGAATCAGAATGCTTAGCGATTGTTGTACAAAATTAAATGTAACTTGTTCAAGTGCCAACACGGTCGCTGACCTTCCCAATTTTGCTCACAGTCTTGACTCTAAAAAATTTCACTTTTTCTCTTGCAATGTTACGAAATTATTTTAATTGTATCGTTTGTTCGACAAATATATAGTAAAAAAATATTCTCTACTCATAGTCTAATTGTAGCTTTAAGAATGAATCAGGATAATATCAATATTAATTTTATTTTATTTCAAAATCATACAATTCTTTCCAACTTTAAATGAAAATTTTTTTGAACGACTATTTTCCAACTTTTCATCGAATATTTTATGTGCAAAGAATATTTATCAATTAGATATCATCGCCTATTACCAAATATACGAAGCTAGAACCAGCTCTTTGTCAAGAATTGCAAAAAATCGTGGATGCACTCATAGCACCAGGAAAAGGACTATTAGCCTCTGACGAGTCTCCTTCGTCTTTGCAGAAGCGATTCGATGATCTGGGCGTGGAAAATACCGAAACTAATCGCCGCGATTATCGACAAATGTTGTTTAGTGTTGATAAGGTCATTATATTATATGTAATCTGCAGCATTTACTTGTTTGTCTGAAGTATAAATATAATAGCGTGATAGTTGTTATTGAAAGTAAAAAGAAATTCGAATATCTTTCAAAAGATTATGTTTAATCTCTTGAGAATTTTCGATGACTCGAATCACCTTTCCCTGAACCATGTACTTGACGATGTTGTATTGCAATGAAGATCTGATTAATACATTTGCACTCTTTCGTCGTAGTCCCAATTTTCAAAATACATAAGCGGTGTTATTCTACATCACGAGACAGTGTATCAAAAAACGACAGATGACGTCGAGTTGATCGAATTGCTACGTGAGAGAAATGTCGTACCCGGCATTAAGGTCGATAAGGGGCTTGTCCCATTATTTGGTTCGAAGGACGAGAATACTACGGAAGGCCTGGACAATTTGCAAGAGAGATGCATTCAGTATAAACGAGATGGCTGTCACTTTACCAAATGGAGATGCACGTTCACAATCTCGGAGACAACGCCGAGTCAACTGGCCATGGTTACGAATGCGAACGTCCTTGCAAGGTTTGATTTTGACGAACACTATAGTTCCCATATTACCATTTTATTGTAATCGAATGGATTAATTACTAGGATGCAAATTATGCCAGGTTTGTAGAAACTTAATGAAAATGATTGATGATCTAGGACATGAATTAAGTATTTTTATTTTGTATTTAAATTAAAACTAATCGAGTTGCAAACTGTACATTTAAAATTGAGAGATAAGTTGAATCGAGTAGAATCTGCTTATTTTTTTCATGTATTTATTTTTTAATGTATTCAATTTTCAAACATAAATTGCATTCAGAAACATTGAGGAAGAATTTTTATTCCTGCACTCTTTGAGCCGTTCGATACTTATGGTAATCATTAAAATGGGTATGGATATCATTGAAAAAAAAATATATATATATATATATTATAATTGCAAATTTTTAAATGATTCAACACATATTATCAGCTTACGTTTTACTGAGCACATCTTTTACTTTTTTCGCAAATAAGTTATTATTAACTTCGCAAACAGTTTTTTGCACATCCAAATCTATCAATACGATAAATTTTACTGATAAATTTTGAAATTTTATTATGTAACAATCAAATTATGCTTTTTTTTATAGATATGCCAGTATATGTCAGAGTGCACGAATGGTACCTATAATAGAACCAGAGATATTAAGTAATGGTACCCATGGGATAAACAGAGCGTTAGAAGCTCACGAAGAAGTACTATCCATTTTATTTCGTACTTTGCAAGAGCATCGTGTTTACCTTGAAGGCATGATCCTGAAGGTAGCGATGGTTTTGTCGGGAATTAAAAATTCTGTCAATTGCAATCCTCAGGTACAGTAATTTTCTACGTACACGATATTTATTGAACAATATCATATAATTTTGTACAGTTATGTAAAATTAATTACTGTTATATTGTTCCTAAACAATTTACGGTATATATAGTTCAATATGATTATTAATTAAATATTTAGTTCTACAGAATTCGTACAAATTCGCAACATTCTAGTCAGTGTAAAAATAATCGAACGTTTATGAAAAATAACTTAAATGAACTAAAATGAAATATGAAACAGTTATTACTACACCGTATTGCTAATATGAAACTACCAATGTAAACTATCAATCACAAATTTAAAAAATTTTGTGCGTAGATTGTCGCTGAAAATACGATAACAGCTCTTCAGAGGACAGTGCCACCAGCAGTACCAGCTATTGTATTTTTAAGTGGCGGACAATCGGATGAAGATGCCGTTGTAAATTTAAACGCTATTAACGCTTACGAAGGGAGAAAACCTTGGCCTCTTACGTTTTGCTATGGCCGTGCTTTACAAGTACCCTCAAATACCTTAATTCTCAATAAATTTATAGAGAACTTCCTCATAATCTTATAGTTTGTTTATAATGTATAAAAGACGAAATTTCTCCCAATAATCCTACTTTTCAAAGAACACAGCAATGGAAACGTGGAGTGGAAATTCAGAGAAAGTGGAAGATGCTCAGGCAGTATTCTTGGAAAGAGCAAGGCTCTGTTCGCAAGCTTCATTGGGAGAATTAGATTTTGAAAACGGTATATGCACCAAGAAGAGCTCTCGTTAAAACAATCGATCAGTTAAGAAATGCTCGATAAATTGTAATTATGCATACGTACAATAGAAGTGAATGTCACAATTCTTTTCAATATTCGATCTTCAGTTGCGTCATGCAACTTCATTTGAACAGAGTTGATATCTAGCGCATCTTATCAATGAACTTTATTGTGTAATAATAAAGATATTTCGACGAAAAACAGCTTGCATTTCTTTAGCGACTGCGCGAGAGTACGTCAACCTTTACAACGAGAAGTTTCATCAGTAAATTCGACGAATGTCACGCAAGGTGCCCTTGACTGACCTCTAAAGCAGAGATGCTCAATCGGAGGCTCTCACGACGATACGTGCGAGTGGAGTCGTATAACGTTCGGGAATTTGCTCTGTTAGTGGTCGATACGTCATTTCTATGGATCCCCACCAACCATAGTATTATGTACCCCTTATTCTTCTGGACCCTAAGTTTTATGAACCGGATCATCAACACGTGTGCTCGGCGATGTCGTAAAGAGAACACTTATATTACGACTCGGACATATTTATTTTTAACTCGTTTCCTTGATAGATATAAGATGGAACCGTGCAAAAGATAAATGCAGAAATATCATGCGAAGATATTATGCGATGTAGTACATTCGTAGGAAATATGTTTACTGTATGCTTTTGTTCGATATATGCACATGTAATGAACAATATATAAATAGGATGACATTAATCGTTAGATTATTGTGAAATGATTTTAATTATAGTACTTGTATTCATTTTCGCGATACATAGATCTCGTTAAAATGATTAGAAACACCTTGCGATTGAGAATTTCGTTGTCAAGTATGATCGTCAGAACAATCTCATTTGGAATATCTATCGTATAAGCTTAATTTTAAGTACTTCGTGTGATGCATATTTGAGCAAGTAGCAATAACGAAATATTCCACATACCAAACATTGTTAAGAAAAATAAAATGAACTTTCTCACGTACGCAACAGAAACGATCTCTGGTATTATTTTTCTGTGGAATGTACGAAAAATTATTCTATTTTCAAGCGTACAATAATGTATTTTTGTCACTGAAATATCCGTGGTGCTTAATTCTATATTTATGTACCTACGTCGTTTCGTTTGTATCAATGGTTTTTCGAGTCAAAGTTGAGAACCTTTGCGACTGTAAGAAGTGCGCTTGCGCCAGTATCATTCTTGTTCAGACTTTGAAACCAACGAATACCCTAGACTCACCTCAGTCGCTTTCCAACCAGCAAATCGTACGACGCACGTATACACGCGTTTCAAATCAAGAATTATCTCGTCAATATAAGGTAAGTTACATTTGTGCGTGTTTTTGAATGAATAATCTACTGGAAATTGAAATGAGAAGTGCCACACGTTTCTATGAATTTTTATTGATTGCTTCATGCCGGAAGATGTGAAAAACGTTTGACCTGCAATGAGATTCGACCTTGACTGACATTTGGTCTACACCCAGTTAAATGCTTTATATCTTGAAATAGTACGGGTCTACATTGATGACATTGTTCGATGTTTCATTGTACATTACGTGCGCAAATTACTTGTTTTCACATCGTATATCCACAATATACTGTAAATACTGGTTTAAGTTCAAGTTACACATATTATGGTTATTGTATTACAAGTTTCAAGAGCAACGAGATTGATGACTCGATAGTTGTTCGTATTTGTATTGAAATATTAAATGAAAATTATGCACAACTTGTCAATGCTTACGTTCCTTTTGAAGTAATAAAATTTTGTTGGAATAATTATATTTCGTTTGAAATAAATTATTTTTATTTCAACTTGTTTTTGTTTCAACAATAGAAAAAGAGAAACTAATATTCTAAGCGAAAATAAATTATGCCCAAATGAATAATAGGAAGAGTCACTTTCGTTTAATAACAATTTCCTCGTGTGATTCATTAATACGCGACTCGGAAGTCGTGATTAATGAATATGTATATACATACTTGGCTCTAATAATGTTCGATAACGATAATAATATCTTCAACAACTGAAAATCTTGTGGAAATATTTTATGCATATATTATGAGTAATTTGATCTCAATATTTAGTTGTCAGAGTACAAGTTCCTTTCTGTTATCAATATAATCTACAACCGATAACATACTTGTATGTATCTGTCATAACAGTGGAAATATTTGTATCTTTTCAACACTATTGTAATAAATTCTCTTTTCGTAAGATACAGTATACAAAGAAGAACTGGAATTTAAAAGTGACTCTCGACTTATATGTACATATACCAATTAAAATCAATACAATTCCCATCTTCGTTGCATTTATGCATGTACATTATTTACATGCTGCATATCATCTAATATTTCTCATTTTAAAGTGCACGCAAGTAACATATTGTACAACAAAACCATTTAATAAACCAGCATACGTGTCAGCCTAATTTTTCATCGCTGTTTCCTCCACGGCTATCTTTATTATTTTTCAATGACGATTTAATTTAGTTTCGTTGAATATAATCAATAACGATGAACGATTAGATCGGTTGTTTACAGGCATTGTCCAATACTGACAAGAACTTATGCAATCTGAAACAACCTATAGCGCAACATGTACTGACCGTGTACATACATACGTGCCTAGGATCATTTTGACAACAGTGTCGTATGTAGTATAGTGTAAGACGAAAAATTAGCAACGATGAACACGTGACTGCGACTCGAGATGCATCTACTCTCCACGCACACTATTGCAACCAGATGCATACATGTCAGCCTTTTCCCGGGTGTTTCGTCATACATTCTTTCGTCTCATAAATGCGAATAAAACTTTGGCGAATTACCAGTTTTGACGCCATTTCACATGCACAGTGGCCTTCTATTATATCATACTAACCAAGACTTATTCATTTTTTTTTTTTTTTTTTTTTTACTAACGGATTGTTCGGAGCGGGTTAGTATCTTTTCACGTCATCGACTCATTAAATCTTCGCAAATATTAATTCTTTTTGATTTTTGAAATAGAAATATATATCAAATAATTGTCTATAAATTTATAGAAATATATAGAAACAAGTTAGTATCTTGTGAATGGTGATTACTCGCTAATAATTGGACAGCTTTCACTGTTCATAATTAGTCATAACTTTCACGTACATTTATGAATCGCGCTTTTACCAGGAATTAATAAGAAGAGAGTGAAGTAAAAAAATCGATAACCGACGTTTATTATTAATTATTAATAATGCGTATACCGTGATATTGATAATTTGGTTGTTAGAACTAGTTCATATTAATAAAAATTATCCTTTTCACTGACTTTACTAAATTCGTAACTCTATTTTGTCTACAAAAATACTATACAGTGTTACATAATTATTTACACATGTATAATAATCACTGTATTAATAACCTACGAATTAAATTCGTTTGCAACGCATGTGAAATATATTAAATGCAAAATTAACTTTCAATCATTGTTATTGTCTTATCCCGGTCGCACATCGAATTATTTTGCTTTATCCTCTTTTATACATATTTCAAATGTTAATGTTTATTTTGAAACCTTTACGTTTCCTGACAATCGTCTTAAAGCTTTAACTCAATCATACAATTTATCTGCTCATTTTCATACAAATAATCAATCGTAAAGAATTGAATCTAAAAAAAAAAAAAAAAAAAAGTAATAAAGAAATCTATTCAGTAAAATTCACATACTCCATCAGCTGCAATATGGTCTTCTAATATAATCGCGCTATTTCTTTATTTTTTTAAAGGTCATATATATGCTATCTATTATCCTAGCTTCATTTTATCGAACAAAGAGAAGTTGATTCTTTTTTTTTTTTTTTTTAAATGTTAATTCTCGCGAATATACGAACGTCATATCGATATTACGCGATTCAAGATTATCGGACACTACACATTCCGAGTCAACATCACGTGTTAACATTTTCGACCAACGCGTGACTCTGACGTCAGCTTTCGATTAATCCTCAGCACGAACTGGATTTTACGCTTGTTCTCTCTCTCTCTCTCTCTCTCTCTCTCTCTCTCTCCTCTCTCTCTTTTTCAATTCACTAATTATCTCCGTTATCTCACATACCGCAAAGACTCGAAGAGGTCACTTTACGAACTGCATTGCGCGCTAGATGGATTGCAGGTTAAATGCCAAGTACCACCGCCAGGTGCGCTCTGTTGTGACGGTCACCTCTTTTGAATGCCACGGGTCAGACAGAGTGGACAAGTCGCGCAGGCGTGCTCGCTTATCCATTACCGATTAAACCGCAGCAGCAGAATTATGCTGGCGTTATTGACCGCCTGCCGACAAGTTAGAGTTGTTGCGCACATGACTTTTTCAGTGGCTGGGATTAGAAGATCTGTCAGGTGCATAAATTTCTCGTAAAACCGCCTTCGAATTTCCATATTACGCGACGTGACTTTGGAAGTTTCTTAAAATCGTGCGTTTTTATCTTCAGAGACCACGTAGATCGGATTTTGGTAATTTACGTTCAGTTTGAAGTAAAAGTAAAAGAATGTAGGAGTTAGCAGCATGTAATATGAATTTTCACGTTTCTATACATTTCGCTATTTATCAGTCCAATAAATCAATACACAACTATAACAAAAATCTGACGATAGGCAGAATTTTCTTTTTCAGATTTGCCACTTTGTTTGAATATCCCGCCCATATGATCTAACAGAAATATCTTCACATTGAAATCTATAACAGAAACAGAAATTGTTTCTGTTACATGCAATAAATTAATGTTCTTGCAAACTCATTCATTGACATCATTTCAAATATTGTTGCATCAGATCGATGGTATCGTTAATTTAAAAAGTGTCTTTTTAAAGTCAGATTTTTGCTTCACCTGATTCCTTCTGACGGATGTAACTTTATTCGGAAAATTTTACGAAATTCAATGGTTAAAAATTCAATTCGCGTCTGCGCGAATACATCTCGCGGTACAGAATCGTTTTCACGTATTGACCGACGCAAGAGAACGGTTTATGAATATTTTCACGCACACGTGGGTATTAAAATTGTAAAAAAATTAGTACTATAGCGTCCCTTTGCCAATATCGCTCGCAATCAATACAGAAAAGATATTCTTCATTGCGAGAATTGTTCGTTATTTATAAACGTCGACAGAAAAACGCACATAGATATCGATCGTTGCAATTAATCTCAAAAGAAATATAGCTTCCACAGATAGCATACTTCCCGAAGGCAGTAATTAGAAATTCTATTCTGGTGAACCATTCTGCGTATAATCGAACAAAGCTAATTAACGGACTCATCGATCTCAACAAATTTATTTTAGGCGCCTTCTATTATTGTAGCGAACTTGTAACATCGATTTGCACAGAGTTGCGAGAAATATTTTTGGTCTGGTGAAATCGAGTTTGTATCGGTGGTTAGCTCCACAACATGATCAAGTTGGTCCAGAGATCACGGGTCAATGAATCGCAATTGATAATATAATAATAGCACGTGAGGGGCACTTTTCATCGAGAAATATCGAGATTCCCGCACAGACACACGATTCCTTCGTAAACAGTCTTATCGTGCTGCGTCGTGATAACACGGACAGTATTTGCATGCGATTGCGAAAATTACGAAATCGTAGAACTGTGATCATGCGAAAATGTCGAAAATACTAATACTGTTATTCGTGATAGATTCGCGTGGAAAAATTTTAATATTACAATTTTGCAAGATACAGTACAAATGATTGTAACGTTGTTGCATTTACTTTGGCGCAGAATTTATATTGGGTGTTAACTCATGCTGCGTTTTAAGAAGAATAGGTTTTACATAAGATAATTAGAGACTTTGGACTAACAGTTGGTTGCTGTTGCATACAATATACTATGATGGGGTTATAATTCAAAGCATTCTAAAATATTAAGATACTTTAATTTAATCCTTTTAAGGATTCACTGAATTTTATGAAACTGTGTTATAAGGAAATAGCTCTTATTTTATAAATTTGTTAAAAGCTATTTTTCAAGAATTTTTAGTTTCTTTTCTATAAGAAAATTATATATGTAAAATTTATTAAAATTTACTGTTTGTAAACGTAATATCACAGAGATAGATTTTAGGGAGTTTAATTGATTGTTATAGTAATAATAGAAAGTATTTTAATCGACGACAAAAATCTCTGAATATTTTAGAGTGTTTCAAATATTTAATTTATCTTTCTTCTTCGCTTAATATCGAATCTTCTTCTTCTCATTAGTCGGTATTAAATGATGGATTAAACATTAACAAAATGGTAATATTTAATTTGAATTTTTGATTCCAAACTTTTGCTCTTGCATTATTTTTCGAGCAACATTTATTCAAATATTTTAAAATGACGAGTCAACGATTCTATAATTTCATCCTGTTCGTTTAAAACAAAATCGATCTAAAATTAACCATTGGACATACAAAAATATCGCGCTTCGTGATTCATCCAATAGTTCTAGATTCTCGACTGAAAACATCGCGAACTGTTTTTTCACGCAGATTTTGATGTTATTTTGGCCAGTAGAATGGTGGACATAAAAATCTCTGATATAACACCAGGGGAGTAATTCAAGTAATTCAACCGCGTTCTGCAAAGATGAACGCGTTAATTGGATTCTTTCACAGATGATTCATTAATATGTAAATTCCTCATAAAGAATTTAACTTTTTATCCACACTACGTAACGTGAGAAGTATTTCATTTAAAAAGCATCGCGTGATGTATATCTTGAGTAAAAATTTCTGAAAGTAGCGTCGGTGTCTCAGTCCATTAAGGACGTTAGATTGAAACAATGCGACATTTCGTTTGCAATTTATATTTTTGAAAATTCAAAAAAAATTCCCTCAGTATTTTTTTATACGTTCACGTACAATTCTAGAATTTCGTAATATATGAAGGGCAATTTCGGAATATATTCAAGCACATATTTACAACATTATGGTATAATGAGCTAATGAACGTTTATGGGAATACAACAAATAGTATTCTTCTTTGTTTCATCATAATCAGATGACAAAAAGTCCAATAATTTTATTTTATGCGCTATGGAAGCTTCGGGGACAATTACGTTAATAGTTCTGACTTTCCGCTTATGCCAAGTATGAGGTAACGGAATACGTTTTAAGCATGAATTGCGTCGCTGTCATGCGCCTTCAAAATATTGCAGTCGTTTCCGTTATTATATATATATATATATATTATATATATATATATATATATATATATATATATATATATATATATATATATATATATATGATATAGTAAACATCGGAATAATATTAACACTAGTATTGATATATTATTTTATACGAATAATATCATCATTGAAATTAATATACTATTTTATAATAGAAGCGAGAGATTAAAAAATTGATTGCGAGCACGGTGAATCAAAGTGCGGAAAAACAATTGTAACTGTTGCAAATTTGAACATAAAGGAAAGGAGTGAATTTGCAAATTCATTTCTATTATGTACGTGAAATATCGGAGATGGAAATTCTGTAGACTGGACAAACGTAACGTAGTTTAGTTTACGTAAAATCTTATTAATACTTTTACTACATATTCTATCACGAAAAGTCTATATCGTATTCAAATAATTATTATTATCCCTCGAAGGGAATATATAAATACAAGTCCCGCATTTAGATACGACTATTGCATAATATGTGATAATACGTAATTTAATTCATTCGTACATAAAATCTCTCTACGACTCGATATCAAATTGAACTTGACGCCCTATTTTCCTCGATTCCTTTCAGTTTTAACACGACATAAATTTAAAACATATTATTTTATAATATAATTTAACAGAAATACATCAATTTAATTTCACGCGATTGCGTATAAAATGTATATATATATAAGAAAAAAAAATATACGTTCGAGCTATAAAATCGGCTTTCGAAATTCACATCTACGATACGAGTCGACTGGGGATAAAATATCGCGATAAAATACGCCGAGCGCTCGATTCATTAAAATGTATTCTCGATACGTGGATGAGTGAAAGAAAGAAATCCAAACGATGATCTTTTAATACGACGAATTCTGTATCTTACGTCTCAGTTTTAACGACCTAACGATAAGTGCTTGTGTATATGTACGCGGATTCTCTAGGCGCCGACTTTGCGAGGCTTGAAAGCTCGTTTCCGGCTTCGTAAAATTTTAAGGTCTGCCCACCTCCGGTTCCAAGCGGCTTCTACATCATTTATACGGTCAAAAAGCTCTCGCCTACGATACTGTACGACGCCTCGTCGTCATATTTCTTCCAAAGCGTGACTTTCATTTCCACTCATTCTTCAGAACTTTTATCTGAAGTTTAATGCTTTCTGAAATAAGAGGCGACTGTTTTCCCCCACGTTGAATATTTAAAAACCACTCCGAAAGGGAAGGACAAGGACAGAAAGGAGAACTACCCTCGAAGGTTGATGAAAGCAAGGTTTTGTCATGCTTGTTTCTTTCTCGCGACTTTTCGTTCGTTCGTTTTTCCCCGTTCAATCGGAAACCACGATGTAACAAGGGATTCTTTTATTTAATCCTTGATCGGTGTTATTGAGAGGTGATTACAATAGCTCGAACTATATTTGAATTAGATTATTTAATTTGAAGCAGGCTCAGGTATTGTTTGAATAAAATATTTGAAGAATGATTATTCGAATAATATATTATCTTATTTGATTTGTGAAGCACTTCTACGTCAGTTTATTCGAACGAACGAACATGATATCTTTTCGAAGTTACTCGATTATTTAGCTACCGAGTAGAATAATTCTTCATTTCATTCATTTGTTCCTACAAACAACTTTTCAAATTAGCTTCGCGATTCCGTCGTATAAACTTCGCCTTATTTTTTCAATAAATTAATTCAAATAGACAAGTTAAAATTACAAGATGAAATTACTTTTCCCAAACAGGAATTAAATCAAACAGATTAGTGGAAACGATTCGTTATTTCAAATTGACATTTTCTTATCTTTGCTCCAAATAAGATTCGTCCAATCTTAATTTTAAAATTCTTTGATTAGAAGATTTCCAATAGATTGCACTTCAGAGAAAATGTTTTAATAAATTCTAATTTAATATAATTTAGTGTAATATTGTAGATTATGGAAAATTGAAGAGTGTTCTAAATTTAATTAACCTAACTAAAACTGTTCTGTTTATAATCTTGAACGAGATTGACGGCAAACTCGGAACCTCCAAAAAACCGGAGAGAAAAGAATTAACTTTGGTCGTCATATTAGCATGGCCAGGACGGTTTTTAGCGAAGCTCGGGGAAAATAATTACAACGTCGTCTATGTAACTTTGCGACTCGCTACAACTTCCGTTGGAGTTTCCTGCAACCACCGTTGGTACCTTCATTTGGCTAACGAGCTGCCTAAACGTTTCTCCTACGTACATCTAATGCCAGACTTCCTGTCGATTATTTATAGAATCCATCGACTACCCCCCCGTTCAATTTCGTTAAATCTCCATTTTAACGGGCTAATTTCCAACGGGCGTGTTTCACCGCCTCCCGCTAGGGGAGAGGGGCCGAGAAAATTAGCGAAAACTCGATCGTGACTCGCGTAAATTGCGACGATCAATCCTCCTCCGATCGATCGAGCGATCCGTTTTCGTTAGATTTTATGTAATCGCGTCGACGATCAGAGATTGCCGCGAAATTGTAAATGCCGAGGGTCGTGACTGAGCGAACCGCGTGTCGATTATTCAACGACGAGCCGATGGAAACGGGTTAGCCGTGTTCGAAGTTTGCTATCGCTAGAGCCTCATTATCCAAGAAAATCTTTCTCGTAGGAGATTCATCTACGAGATGAACTGAAATTGAAATTGAAATTTCGTTCCAGAATTGAGGAGAAATTAGACAATAGTCTAGTACCGTGCGATTATGTTCTCGTCCATAAATACGTTGGACATTTGCTGATTTTTAACATAACGTTCATTAATCGATTGGATCGTAGAGACTGGATTTTATCCATTAAGGACCAATCTTGTGTCAAACAAAACTTGCAATCTTTGTTTCCATCATTTTCGACATCGTCGAATCTGATCTTTAACGTTCTAGTTACGAAAAGGAATTTTAAGAATTTGTTTAGTATCTTCTATACCAGTACTTCTTCTAATCGTAAGTGTGTAAAGTTGAAAGGAATTTAAATATTTTCGACATTATGGCAAAAACGTTTCACGTTTATTATTTTCCAAGCTACATCCACGTGTTCCAATTTTTGCAATGTCAATTTTATTCAGCGCCTGTTGTCATGCAAAATCTTCAGTTGATGAAACAGTTTGGATGTTATACTGTTCCACTAAGTATGTTTTAAATGTAAACGTAACTTGTACTGCTTGTTACTTCATGTAAGAACAAAATGTTGATGTAAGTCTCCTGGACTTCTAGTCGGATTTTTAAAATATTCTACGTGTGATTTCGTCATATTCGTAATAAACAAATTGTAGATTTCTATACAAACAAATTTGTATACTTTTGAGAATATAACAAAGAAAAAAAAAATAGAGCCACGGTAAAAAAATATTCTTTCACGCGTCAAATATTACAGAAAGCACTTGTACATTGAATATTTTGTTTTGGGTGTAACTTTGAGTACGTAATTACAAAAAAAAAAAAAAACGACAAATGTGTTATAATTCGCCAGCCTACGAATTAGTGTCACGTTAATTTCATAATTACTCGATCTCTATATCGAGTGTCATCGAACCTACATCCATTTTAGCTAATGAATCGCAATCTGGCTGCTGAATTCTGGCATATCCCCTATCGCTTTCTCAACCTCGTTTGCTGCAACCGCGATGTGCTGCTCGTAGACGCGAGGAACGTCTGTCCCGGACCGGCGACGAGGATGCGAGGAAGCACAGGTCTCGCGTATCTTGTGTACCGATGCCGATGTCTCAGGTCATGGATTCAGGGTGCGCAGGGGGATAATACAGGCGTAGCCTCGAGAACGTCTGCGCGTGCTGCATTGCGGCTAGCCCACTCCCTCGTACCGTGCTCTATAGGCGGCAGGCCATGGACCGAATAAAGACAGGGGGTGGCTGAAGCGTGGTTAGAAGCGAGACAGCCATTCAGTCAGGGGGGTTGAAAGGGGTGGGGTGTGACTGTGTAAAAGTGAGACGGTAGATCTCGGGGAGGGAGAGAGAGAGAGGCGTTGATGGAAAGAAGAAGGATAGCAGTTTGTTAGTGTGGGCGAGACAATGGGAATGGGAGGGATGTTCGACGAAAAGGGAAAAAGAGAGAGGGTTGAACGTGGGAACCGTGGATAGGCGGGTGATATATACACACACGTAGAGGAGAAGAGTGGTATGAAAAGGAAAGGGGTTGGTTGTGTGAAGCAGACGTGGAGGAAGAGGGAGAGAAAGAGAACGTAGGGAGGGAGAAAGAGAATGTAGCAACTACCCCCCTGTTTTGCAGTTACGACACTGCACTGCAGCCAGGTACCCCCTGCCGTCTCTGTTGGACTGGAGGGCGAACTGGCCGAATAAAGCCAGTCGTCGTCTCGTGCTCGGACGAGACACGCGCCCCGGCACAGTTTCATTTCCGACGAGCCGCAAGGATGTAGTCGAAACGACGTCCTGGGTCCTCTCGGCTGGACCCGGCGGAACCACCAACCGAGGTTTCGCCAGCCGAGAACGCAACGATCTGTTTACTTTCGTCTTCTCGCGTTCGCTTTTTACCCGTCTGTCAATTCGATCGGTATCGTTGTTGGCGGAGGTTTTATGGTGAGATGTTCGAAATGTAACGAAACTCGTAAAAACATCGAGAGAGAAAGAGAGAGAAAAGCAACGCAATCGAAATCGGGATTAACGGACTAACATCAAAGAAACCGTATTACTATCGCGTTATTATTATTGTTATTATTATTATTATCGTTATATTATTAGAATTCTCATTATTATTCTCCTCTCGTTATATATTACATTTATTATCCTTGTACGCGTGTGCTCGTAATACATCGCGAGTATCTAACCGAAATCCGACGTTTTTATTCGCGATCTGAAGCTGGACCTGCACCGGCGGCGGAGTCGGTGTTTTGCGGCGGAACAGGTAAGAGACTGACAATAGAGAGAGATCTAGAACGTTCGCGGGACCACGATCGTTGCGTAGAATGTCGTTCCATTCTCGTTCGAAATAACAAGAAGCGCGAACAACGAGCGTAATCTTCTTTTCTTCGTTGAGCGAGCTTTATCGTCGCTAATAGGCAACGATCGGGTCCGCGCCGAGAATAATGCGATTACGCGTTCGCGCAACGTGACGCCGCTGCGAGAATCGCAATTATCACTCTATACCGTAATCCGGATTTATCAGCTGACCAGGATCGATGCAAACGTCGTCGCGAAATCTTTCGTCGTATCGCGAACCATTGTCACGTTTCAATCATGCTTCGGCTCTCGCGTCCAAGAACGCAGAGAACTATTAGCTATTAGCTAATCGATCGTATCAATTTAGCGAGTTACTATCGTTATCGCGATTACCAGCAGCAGACGTTATTCTTTTACTGACTTTCATTGCAGCTGGAGGGAACGGTATCGCGTCGATGCTTTATGGTTGCAGCGTGCGATGTTGCAGGGTTTTTTTTCTTTTTTTTTGTTCGAAACGGAGACGCTCGAAAGAGGCAAAGATAGCAGCGAGCAAGGGTTGGTCGTTGTGTACTGTTTTATCGATTTTAATCTCCCTACTGGCGCGATCCCTCTCTCGTTTCTCTCTCCATTTCTTTTTTTGTCTCTCTCGCCTGGACTCCGCAGCGTAGCTTTTAGAAAACCAATTGACCGAACGAAATCCGAATTCATTCCCCAGAGCTGCAAAAATGTCATTTAAAGGTCTTCAACTACGTTAACCCCACGATAATGGTTAGAGAGAGAGAGAGAGAGGGAGAGAGTTTATTCTGACGATGAGATCTTCTTTTCCTTTTTATTGTCGTGTGACACAGAGACGTAGATGGTATGCATATTTGCATCGCGTGCGAATATTCATTTTGTTACAGGATCGCGTCAAGATAAGAGAACAATCGATCCGCGGTGTCGACAATCTGTATCTCCGTTGATTGAGCTTGCAACGTCGTTATGATAATTTAGAAGCTTTGTGCACGCGCGTCGCGACGCCTTGTTTACGGTGACTGTTGAATGGAGACGTTTCATTGTAGCCGTTTTATCGATCTTATAACTCGCGTCTGCATCGCTTGTTTCGTGCGACGATGCAGGCGTGCGTTGAGACGAAAGGGAGATTTTGCTTTGGGAAGACGAAACGCCACGATTTTACGAAAATATGACATGTTTTATATCATATTGCGATATATTTGAAGAATATGCACGATCCTACCTAAGAAAACCAACTCCAGGTTCCCATTTTTGTAATTTATGAATGGCACAGACATGAATTTTCTCTTTCGTATTGTTGAATTAGGTACAGAGTGTTCGTGGCTTTAAGTTTAAAGTAACTCGATGTTCTCTAAGATCGTATTTTCTTTCATTGCAAACGCGTGAGTCGTGTATATGTGAAAAACGTAATGGTGCAGATGCTTCATTACGACTACCTTTTTGTCTCTCAGAGTACTTTACAACGACGTATAACTTGAAAGTTGCATATTCATGCTTCTTTTTGAAAATTTTACTTTGCATACACTTGTTGCTTCCCTATTGTACATCACTGATACGCAAACCTTAATAATTACGTTTAAACACCACCAAGTGAGAAACAGTTTTTCGATAGTAAAACAGTTTCGGAAGATTATTATTCCGACTACTCCAGTGATACACTATTTACTGCATTTTGTATGTCATTGATAGATTGAGGATTTTTATAGGAAATTTTAATGTGAAAAAATCTATAAAATATCCAAAGAACAGTCATTTTCTATAATATCTAACACGTGAGAGAATTGTCTACCAAGGTTCTATCTGTTTTTATCGTATTCTCAAAAATATAAATTCGCATATAAATCTGTAGTCCGATCTCGTTCTACAATTTATTTCAATTTCAACTTTCTGATTTATTCGAGTTCAAATTCTAGAAGAAATAAGATAATTAGGGATGAGAGATGCCAAGCAACGATCACTCAGTTTCTCTAGTTTCTATTCTGCAAAGTTGACCGATTTGTCTCAATTTTGAGTCGTTCACGGAACGTCCAGTATCGATCGGACGAGAGAAGTCGGTGGGCATTCTTTATCCCGTATCGATGATATTTTCCAATTTGACTGGATTCCACAACCCGGTGATACGTATATATCACATTAAACTCATTACAGCGAATCTCTGTTGGCCTGTCAAGCTCCCATAAAGTCGCAAACTTATCAAGAAGCTTACTTACTGGCGTGTTCTATTTATCGACAAGTACCTACGTGTCCATTCTTCACGAAAATCCTCGCTACTTCTCCATTTGCCTGTCCTCGCGAATTTATTCCCCAGACGATTAAGATTAACGTTCAACATATTGCACGTTGCGTTCCAGCGAGATAAATGGTTGCTCTCTCTTCGTGGGCAGAGCGTTTTCGCAAAGATGAAGCCACGAGACACAAAATGTTTTTGGTTGTTGTGATATTGAATTAAATAAAAGATTGACTGCCAGGCGAAATTTACACGTATTGTATTTCACGTATTCCTCTACGGGATGGTCTAGTTTAATTTTTATTCTGCTCGAATGAAAACTCAAATTTCTTTAAATTTCCTTAAATTTTTCTTTTTTCAAGAAATTCAAAAATCTTTGTGTCAGAGAATTTTTGTTATTAACATCACCATTAAAATTTATTTAGACGTGAATATTAAGTTTCTTGTAGCTGTGTTAAAAAGACGAATTTAAAAATTCGAAAAAAATTTGCGAATGAAATACACATGGCATTATGGCAACGTGAGCCCTTAATGGGTTGAACGTTATATTGCAATGGCAGTTGAGAGTAGTTGCTAAAACATCCATCGACCAGATTGTTTTCTTGTCTTTTAATTTGCAGCCGATACCGTGAATTGCAATTAATTGTAAATTGTAATTGCAATGCTCTGTGCAACTCTCGTGCCGCGTATGCAAGCTTCTGGAAATTTCTAATTAAGAGTAACGAGTAAAAAGCGTAATGAACGTTGGCAAAGGTTTGCGAGTCAAAGCTTGTCCCGAAGAATGGATCACTTTAAAAATGTTTACCCGTATGTCAAAGGCTTTCGTGTAACTGGTCGAGTGCTGTACTCGCGCTAACGAGCTACAAATTTGGCGTAATTGCAACGAAAGCAATTAATAGTCGAATCGTATATGCAGAATACTGGTCATCTTTCAGAATTTTGATCGTGGGATGGATTTTATTTCGTACGATGCACAGAAGAAAAGTTTAAACACGAGATAACAACGTTACAACATTTATGTTTCAGTCATTTTATAACATTGTGTTATATTACAACGTTACTTTATTGTATTTTGCAACTTTCTACGCTACTTTATGATATTACGCAATTTGTCACATTCACGATTAATTAGGTCCAAGTATATTTTATGTCATTTAGCAATACTTTTTGTGTGACTTCAAAAATTTCAAATTTGCTGTGCGATATATTTTGTACTGTACACTTCTTTTTGTCAAAACATGTATAATTTCACATTGTAAAATTATAAATTATCTCGTGCCATTTGTCTTTTAACCTTTGTGCTTCGCTATCACGAGTGTCTCGCCTTCTTCTGCTTACAAAATGTCTATTATTCTTTGAAAACACTGACCTACGTTTAAACTACAAATCTTCGTGCAATTTCGTATTTTTGGGTGGACAGAATGAAAAAAAAAAAAAAAGAAATTTCTTTCCACTCTGTAAATCCTCTATTTTCGATACTTTATACATTTCCCCATAAATTCACAAAATATCCACAGTTTACTTGTATCGATTAAAAGTTGCTCTTGCCCGTCCATCGGAGAAGGTGAATAAATAATAATATTGGATCACAGTTTCCCCAGTCATTCAGCACACACGAGACACGAAATTATTCATCTGCAATTACGGACTTCATCGTTCAAGTTCAATCGAGATGAACGAACGGTGGCTGACACCACCATAGATCCCTTCGTACACCTGTAAATGATGTATGGTACACCGACGTACGACCTTCTCGTCGTATTAGTTACGAATATAGCGGTCTATTAGCTCGATGTCAAAGTGGTGGAACGAACGGACGAACGCGCAGAAATGGGTCAGACTAACATTTTCTTTTTATGAAATATTGACGTTGATGGGACACTGTGAAATTCAATTACGCCGCGGAAGCCTTAGTGGACATTTGATATTTCATGTGCACAATGCCTACGGTTGCATCGAAAGGCTCGCTTTAAAGGAGATGAAAGCTCTCTAAGAGGGGTCTTTGCACTTGAAATTCTACCCCACCACCCACGCGGATCCAATAAATAACGCGCCTTTGCGCGGGGATTACGGGCAAAGGATGTTGCACCATATTTTTCAATATTTCTCCGACCATTTTTCTCTCCACGTTACACGCCAGCAGCGTGTAAAATTTATCCAGCAAATGCGACTTTTCTTTTTGTCACTTTCGGTAAAATAAAAGTTGCCGTCAGATGTGGAAAGTTCCAAAAAAGTAATCAAAGTCAGTGTGTTTTCGATTAAAGATCATCTTGCGCGTCGTTGTCAAAGTCTTTTTAATCAGCGTATCATTATATATGATTATGGTGTTTAAATTCTTCCATCAACTGAATTTTGATAGTAACAGGGCATTTGCGTAGCACAAGTTGTTTTTAATGAGATATGGAAAGGAAAACTAGTCGAATGGAATTTTTTGAAGTTCTTGCAGTTTCGTATCGTTTCTTTTATCATTTTATTAAATGATATTATAGCGCGGATTTTTATGCATTTGTAAGAAGTTTTTGGTTTCTGTAACATACGGTATATGAAACAATTTTTTATTTTATTTCGTTCTGTTTTCTTAATTATATTTCCAGAAATATGAATTTGCACAAAAATCCGGAGTCTAAACGTAATTTTGATACTATCCCTTATTTATTACAATTTAATTTTAAAATATAATTCTACGCAAATGAAAATATGAAATTTTCGCCGTGTTCTCTTCAGTATCTTTATTACTGAATTATTATTATTATTGCATGAAAGTTTTAATTAAAATCAAACAAGGCCCGAACAGGTAATTTTCTGTCGATAAATATCATACGAGTATTAAAGTTATCATCAATGTAAGAAAAACACTGTCACACAATTAGAATTACAATCACGTTTAAAATAATCAGTGGCGTCTCTATTAATCATCTCGCTACATTATTAAATTATTAATTAAACTTCAAACAGACGGGCTTTGTCTCGTGTAGCTCGTTACATACAGCGTTACATTAATCAAAAACTCCTTAACCATTAATCTCCAGTCTTAAGAAGAATTTTAAATGTTTTCTCAGTGGCACTTTTCTAACGAGGCTATTTTCGTCCAGAATTTATTTTGAATTGTTTGTAATTTTTTTTTCGTCATTTTTAACGTCGACGTCGTCTCTCGTAGAAAATGGTTGCGGAAAAATACGATAAGCTCGAGCCTGAGCTGAAAGAAGAATTGAGAAGCATCGCCCAGCAGATTGTGGCACCTGGAAAAGGGATCCTGGCTGCGGATGAGTCGACTACAACTATCGGCAAGCGTCTGAAGGACATCAACGTTGAGAATAACGAAGACAACCGTAGAGCTTACAGACAACTACTCTTCACCGCCGCCAAGGTACAATTGTTCATTTATTACACTAATTACTAGTATTTGAATATTATTAAACAATCTGTCTACTACAGTTCTTTGAATCTCTCAGAATCCTGTACAGATATCACGGTATCATGAAGCACACGTGAAGTTTCACCCGACTTTCAAAATTAGTTGAGAAATAAAATCAGTAGGCGAGATTAGCCGAGTAAAAGCGATAGAAGCTGAGTAAACGTCTTAAGAACAGCGGGATACCGTTTTCAAGGAATTTGCCTGAAAAACTGAAGGAGGAAACAATCAGTCGAACGAATGAAATCTAATATTGCATCTTTCGTGAATCGGTCCTCAATAAATCATATCCAAGTTAAGATCAAATTCCGAATGTTATAAAGTCGAAGAATGTTCAAATTAATAGTGCAACGATTCGCTTCTAACAATCCTACTCGTCATATCTTTCTATCTTAAACTCAGAAGAGACAAACAATTAAAATCCAATGTCAAATATCTTTCTGAGATATTTGATAAACCATGGAGTCAACTAATTTCGAAATATTGTCAAGCATTTATACACATCGCGGTCGAAAGACATTCATGTTTAATAATAAAAAAAAATCTGATTCTGATCAATAATAAATCCATCCAGTGTTCACCGTCTCTCGAACGATCTCTTCTGTTTTTCCAAAGGAAACGATCAGCCAGCACATCTCTGGTGTCATCCTGTTCCACGAGACTCTCTACCAGAAGGGCGACGATGGAACACCGTTCGTCGAACTGCTGAAGCAACGTGGCATCTTGCCAGGTATCAAGGTCGACAAGGGTGTGGTGCCGTTATTCGGCACCGACGACGAATGCACCACGCAGGGCCTCGACGATCTACAGGCCCGTTGCATCCAATACAAGAAGGACGGATGCCAGTTCGCGAAATGGAGATGCGTGTTGAAGATCAAGAAGGACTGTCCGAGCAAGTTGGCCATCTTGGAGAACGCTAACGTTCTAGCCCGTTACGCTTCCATCTGTCAGAGCGCTAGGATCGTGCCGATCGTCGAGCCGGAGATCCTGCCCGACGGTGATCACGACATTGTCCGTTGCGAACAAGTTACGGAAGAAGTTCTGGCTGCTGTGTACAAGGTGAGGGGGGAGGGAGTCTGCATATTGATTTGGTTTGTTTCGCGCGAGGATGTTGGCTCTTTGCTTCGTTTGTTCGATGGAGAGAAGTAATAGGATCTTCAGTGCAATTGGAGTCTACCGTAGCCATTTAATTGGAAACGGAAGGAAATGTCGAAAGACAAGACGGGACGTATTTAGAATCCTTCGTATCGTGGTATTGGTTTGAAAGTTGTTACAAGCTATAAATGTACTTTACTCCTTGGACGAAAACTAGCGACGACTAAAGTGTAAGGATATAAAGTGTCAATGAAATTGAATTGCACGAGACAGGGGAAAGTTTTTAAAGAGATACTTTTATCTGAATATTTAACGAAAGTTTATGTAATTTTATTCTCAAAAATGCTTCTGTCGAAACGACAATTTTAGAAGGTATAAATGTAATTTAACACTTAAGCCAAGGTATATGTCTAATGTTCACTGTAACATCAGTAATAGACTCTTGTCTACGACGTAGAAATATAAAGAGTTGATATTAGTCAAGTAAAATTTACTGCTGCGTTCTGGTAGAGTCATTCTGCCAACGATATCTCAAGTATGAACAAAATATGAAAATTCTTATTAGTATGCGTGATTGCTCGGTTCAATTCTGTATTAAACATTTTCTTAAGACATCGTCAGTCTTTCCCATTTGTAATTAATTTTTACTCTGTCATTAATTTCATCGTACAGAAGTTGAAATTTAATCAATTTTGATTCACCAGGCACTTGCTGATCATCACGTGTACCTCGAGGGTACTCTTCTGAAACCGAACATGGTAACACCAGGACAAAGCAGCCCGAAAAAGGCAAGTCCTCAGGAAATCGCGGCCGCTACCGTGACCGCTTTGCTGCGCACCGTACCACCCGCAGTGCCTGGCATCACCTTCCTCAGCGGTGGCCAGTCGGAGGAAGAGGCATCTGTCAACTTGGACGCCATCAACAAGTTCCCCGCGAACAAACCTTGGGCACTAACATTCAGCTACGGTCGTGCTCTTCAAGCCTCTGTCCTCCGCGCATGGGGTGGCAAGAAGGAACAAATTGCTGCCGGCCAAGAAGAACTTATCAAGAGGGCTAAGGTAACTTTCAGGCTAGGTTTTTCTATTTTGGATTCTTCCCTTTCCCTGTATTTTATAATTTTCTTTCTGTTTCTTTATGTTTCACGATTTTTGAGCATCTCTAACAATTCTTAACGTGTGCTGCTCTTTCAGTAGATTGGAGATTTTCTTCTCTGTTTTTTTTTTTTCTTTATTATCGTAATTAATTTTCTTTGATTTGATCTATTTTCTCTTTAGGTAGATTTGCATAGAAAATGTAACTAAAACATTTCTGTTTTCTTTCTATGTGTCGTTTATATGTACTGTTATTTCTTTCTTTTCTGTCTATAGCTCTTGAAACTTTTTCTACTTTCTGTTACATTTAAAAGTTTCTGTTACATTCTCATGTAAATATCATATTGCGTCAATTTTATTTAGATTTACTACTCATCTTTATTTCCTTTTTACTGTTTGTTTTTCGCATGTACGTATAACGTGTGATTGTTTAGGCAAATAGTCTAGCCAGCCAAGGCAATTACGCTGCTGGTAGCATTGTTAGCAAAGCTGCAAGTGCCTCTCTCTACGTCAAATCTCATGCCTACTAAACTCTTGCTTTTCTTTCTTTGAGACGTTTCCATAGTAAGTATCTAGTAGATTAGTTCTACATATATTTGCCTTTTTACGCGCTTGTACGATATACAAGTATTTCTTGATAAAATGTAATTAACCTTTCTAAACGTGTCTAAGATATATTTTTGTATTTACAGGCTAACAGTGAATCGGCACTCGGCAAATACGCTGGTGGCGTGACAGGAGCTGCTGGCGACGCAGCGCTTTTCGTCGCAAACCACGCGTACTAAACGAATTATTAGACATTGATAAGGATTAGACAATTAGGTCGTTCGTCGAACATTGTCAACGTCGATTACTGTTGCCGACATGAGAACATCATCGACGATGAAGATGGGAAGCGAACGAAGGAAAAAAAAACTCACAAAGAATGCCTCAAAATGCTCGAAACACAAAACGATCGTGCAGCTTCTGTTTCTAATTTTACATAATTTAAGAAAAAAAGAAAGGAAAAAGTTCAAACCTGCGAACGAATTCGAATTCATTGAGTTTTACGTCGCGATAATTGGTACCATGTATCCGCGCGTGATTTTAAATCGAAATCTTGACGATGCATTTTAATCTGACGGAATAGACGGAAGCTGAGGAGATTCGTTTTGTTTTTACGATGAAAATCAAACTCTCAGGATCACGATGTTGTCGACCACGATCGATTCTCTTCGCCGATTACCGTATTTCTGAACGAACGAGCTAAACGAACGATCGCCGCTATTGCCTCTTGCTTTTACTCTTTCCCTGTTCTATCTCCTCTCACTTAGGACCTTCCACTTTTTTTTTCCCCTCCCCTATCCTTCATCTACGTTCGTTCTCTCTAAGATTGCACACGTGACACGATGAAGAGTGTTTAACGCATCTTTCATCGCAGAATTGTTCGTTAACCAAGAGAAAGAAAGAACTGGGGATCTACGACAATCGTCGAGAGAACGTGATCGATGCGTACAGAAGCGGGCCTATCGTGTAAAATTGAAGAAGAAATAACGGATAAAGATCGTTTACTCGGATCGTGAATAGATTTCGTGACGTTCGAACTACGCACGCGTTATTATGTTCTGTAAGAATACGAGTAAAACAAAAGCAGATATATATTATACATATATATTATCAATGTCGTTATAATATTCTACGTGTATAAAAAAAAAAAGAACAAAAAGAGAAAAAATAAAAAAAAAAATAAAAATACATATTAAATGTTGTTTGTTAGCAAATGAGTCGAATATTATGAAGTCGTAATATTATGTCATCTACTTATACAATATGTATATCTTACATAGATATTTAAGTAACGTATTGAAAAGTATCTCGTACATCGATGTTATATCTAATATTTTCATTGTAATCTAGGTCACCAAATACACTGTGGAGGGTATCTATCGTGTCTTTTTATCCTAACTCCTATCTTAAGATGTGTACTTTTAATTTTATTACAATTAAAAGTATATGCGATACTTTGATACTTTGATATAGCGACGAGGTTGTTTCAATAACACCTTGCAAGATTACTATAAATATATATAAATATATTTGTTAGCAATATTTTCAGATATAGGCAGTCTGGCAATAAAAATCGTCCACTCAATATAAACACAAGTAGCAAATCGTCAGTGGAACATTTAGTAAACTTCAATTCACAAAAATTCATTCTCAATTTAGTGAATTCTTCTAAAACAAAGAATTCTTCAAATAAATAAAATAAATCTTTCCAATAATTCTTCAAACAAATCACGAAGAATGCTCCATCGTTCCTGCAAAAAAAAAAAACAATTACTTCATTTATAGTTTGTGGTATCTTTCAAATAATTCTTCAAACAAATCGCCAAGAATGCTCCATCATTTCTGCAAAAAAAAAAAAAAACAATTACTTCGTTTATAATTTGTAGTATCTTTTAAATAATTCTTCAAACAAATCGCGAAGAATGCTCCATCATTCCTGCAAAAAAAAAAAAATACAATTACTTCATTTATAGTTTGTGGTAGTGAAAAGAATCAAAAGCAATAGAAAATTTCCAGCAGCATATTGAGATGTTATCAATCTATGCACCACATAGTGCAACCATATAAACTACAGCTTTTTTAGCTGCATCAGGTGATCCACGAACATGAACGTACTTTCACAAATTCAGTGGAAGAAATTTGGGCATTTTATAATCGCAACACTATTTAACAAAAACGCGAATATTGATCGATGAGACGTTAATTGATAATAATTGAAAAAATCACGATGGAAGAATATCGTAACATTAGTTCTTTAAAAAAAAGTTATTTTTAATAATTTTTCCTAATAAATAATCACGAGATAATGATATTAATGCGAATTCTAAAAAAAATATAACAATTTTAATAATATTCTTTAAAAGATTATAATCACAATAAAAATTATAAAAACAATCACGATGTTTTACAATTCGCAACGCTAGAACAAACACGCGCTTATCATATTATACAACCATCGCAACTCTAATTCAAACCAGATTCCGTATTTTCTTACAATTCTGTAGATAATTCAAAACGCGAAATTTTGTAATTTTAATTTAAACTAATACTAATTTCATTCGCAACACTAATAAAAATACCGCAATTTGCCCAAGATGATGGTGGGCCGACATTTATTTCGGCCAAGAAATAAAGTACAACTACCATTGCTACACTACAAATACTAAAAGAGCATAGTGAACGAGAATGACTTCCTATGCTCTGGAATCATTTAAATGATCCAGAGGATGAGAAGCCATTTGTTGTGACCCTCTTCATGACAGTTTGCCGGGCCTCTTCGGCTTTTAGCCTCTTCTTCCTTCGAGCGCAATGCCCGCTGAAACTTACATCTAGCTCGAGTCTTTCTAATCGCAAACCAAAAAATAATCTATAAAGATGAAATGAAATCGCGGAAACTGAACCAAATACACATGGACGACCATCGACCATAGTAATCGTTGTCCGTTCGCATGTGCGTGCTCGAGCAATACCTACATAAACGTTCGTTTCGCCTACTCGCGACCTATCCGCGACCGCGACCGCGGTATTAAATTCGAAAAATCGAAGAGTAAAACCAGAAACAAATGACATGCTCTATTTGTACCAATTTCACTGTCGATTTCTCAAATTAGATTTCCTGAAACAGGTTGGACACGCGAAAAGGGGACACGCGACCAGAGACTGTGCCAACCTGCCCGGCCCTACCTACTTAGAATTAAATACAGGCATACCAGAAAGTAAGCTACCTATCCTATTCATGGACCCTATATTTAAAAAAATGGCAAAACAGGCATACCAACACACTCACTCTACGGTTCTCACACATACCACTCGGGCGCAGACCTAAACTAGAGAGGACGTCCCGGGACGCCTCCGACACCCGAGTTTGACATACAACTTTCACACTCTAATTTACGTACCATTTCCTGAAATCGACTGACAATGGCTAGCGAACATTGCGTCAAACGCGATTAAAACACGTTTATATTTACAATTCTGTGTGAGATTAATAACTGAGTGAAAATATATGTAATTTCCACAGAAATTACAAGTACAAGTTAACTTGTAATTGTTATATTGTATCATATTATATAATTGATAGTACAAGTAATAATACAATTGCAGTGTATTTGATAAGTATTATTATAATAAATTCGTATTTCAAATATTTTAAATATTTATAATGAACGAAACAATAGAAACGACGCAATTCCACATCCTAACCACACACACATGCGGAAAATACGTCGTGCACGATACGCTAACACACTGTCAGTCGCTGAGAAATTTTTTATTAAAGTACAAACTATAGTCATCGTGCCCAATGTCTTTCACCCACCCAAGTAGCACCTGGGCACGTGAGTGAGATCCTGACAATGAACACGGAAGGGGTTAAACCTGAAAATCCTGAACTAAGAAAATGATTAGTTTATGTAATTTATGTTTGTATCTAACGGACAAAGGCATTATTTTGTTTCAAACTCCAATGACTCTACTTTTTCAGAAATTATTGAAATTGCAGGAAAATAAAGAGAACAAGACTTGAATTTGAAAAAATTGAAAAAATGGACTCTAAATTAAATATTAATACAATATTAATAGTCTCAGGCGACTTCTTCATCAAAGCATATTTTCGAAAATATGAAAATAGTGTTCAAACTTGTTGCTTTGATTCAAAAATCTGCCTGTCGCGAAGTATCTCCTTGCACATAAAATTTTATACATCTTTCTACGGGAAAAATCTGATCTATTATATTTTAAATACTACTGAAGTTCACAATTATTTAATACTATTATAAAAGAGAGGTTGAAATTGAAAATTATTAATTATTATAACAAAATGTATCACCAGTATCAAGTAATAACTGCATTTTTCATAGCAACGAAGTCGGAGGGTATCCGTCTTCTCTACTATGAAATGCCCAAAGGAATCAGTTTTAATAATAATTATTCATAAATATTTATAATTTATCTATTCACATGGATATTTATATACATATTTTGTCTTTGCAAACATTTATATTGAATATACTTTGATTTTACCAGTGATTATTATAACTGTATATATTCTAATTGTTAAAATCGCGATGTGCAAGAAGCCCTATCCTGATCTAATACGTAAAAACATGAAAAGATTGTTACTACTCACGGGTATAAAAATTACCCGCGGTCACTATGCTCGTCAAAAATTCTGCGTATACAACCAATCACCCGTGCCGATTCGGACCTTTCGTCCTACGACATGATTGAGTGACCGGAGGAACGTAAATGCATGCGACTCACGCAATAGATGCAAAGAACGTTGTCATCGATGCTGCACTGTACCAGGGAAAGTCGTCGTGAAGATCTTCACCAAGTAGATATCACTGAGACTTCCATAGTAGAAGTGAACAACATGAAAAATTTCTAAAAGCATAAAGACACAGTATTGTTTGTAAAAATTTAAATTTTAATAATGATAAAAATTGGGACTCTAATAAAAGAATTCTAAGAATAGAATTCTCTACAATTTTCTTTTTCAAATACAATGTGGTGAAGTACTTACATTCTTAGCTTTTGAAGCATCGTAAGATTCTTAGGGGATAAAGGGAACTGAGAAGGCTGTAGAGGATCTGTAATAAAATATAACACATTCTGTATTATACTCTTATATAAAATATAACATAGAATCTGTATTTAGAAGAAAAGTACAATCGTAAGTTGAAGATAATGAAAGATTCTTACATTCTTGGATTTAGAGCCATCGTTGGATATTTCCCAAAATGTATAAAGTTGTTGTGAAGCCTCTGCAACAAAACGTAAAACGTTATACTTTGCTGTTAAATTTGAAAAATTGATTAAATTGAAGTATGATATATAAAATTATTTACGATCTTGATCTCCTGGAGAAGCCCTTTCCTCTTGAGCACTAACTTAGCACTGGTCTAGTACCGAAAACGAATATTGAACAAGAGAAAATATGAAAAAAGAAAACTGAAAGACTATCAACTTGTGCAATTAAATAACAATCAGCGAACTCACTGACTCTAATTTCGCGAATTATAGTTTAAATGAATTAATTTAATTTAATAAGGGCCATTTTGCTCAGAAAAATATTAACATACTGCGCAACAAACACTGACTCTACTGACCGCATTGCACGCGGTCACACAGATTGGTCTGAAAATAAAGCTAATTAATTGGGGGAAAGGAAGGGGAGAGTACGTTCATTTAGAAAATACTGCGATATTTCTAAAAAATGATTATATAAAATCTTGAATATGTATAAAAAATATTAATTGTAAATTATAAATTTATTTCTAAATATTAAATGAAAGACAACTATTTGCAGAAATTATATTCTGAATGTTCGTTATTAGAGTATGTAGTATGCACATTAGTAACATATCAGGCATTTTGTAAGTATTCGAAAATATTTGCACAAATCAAATATATTCATAGCCGAATTAAAAAAATAATACTATGAAAAAATCTTGTTTCAATTACGCGTCAGCATTCGAGAAAATATATAAATTGTATTTCAAATATATGTAAATTATATATCAAATGTTACTCAAAATAAATAAAATGTTACAAAGTTTCCATGGCTGAAATTCAAATTATTCATAAATATCATTCATAAATATTCATAAATATCACAATCATCAAGTTCATGCATTCTATGCTTCCTCTGTAACGAAGGAATACCCTGTACAAAGAGAAACCAAAAGTTAAGACAAATATGTTGAATGAAGACAAATATGCAAAAGTGAAACAATAATCAACTTGGAATTCTATCAAAAAGACGTATAAGACAATCTGGCGGTAACTGTACGAGTGAAATCGACAATTGAAGAAAAATTGGCACAAAAAGTTTCAAATCATTACATGATTTCGTTACCGTAATCAATCGTTAAACAAACGTGTATTAATTAAATGATACTATTAATAAGGTACAAATAGA
Source organism: Tetragonisca angustula (assembly GCA_036937485.2). Classification (NCBI taxonomy): domain Eukaryota; kingdom Metazoa; phylum Arthropoda; class Insecta; order Hymenoptera; family Apidae; genus Tetragonisca; species Tetragonisca angustula. The sequence continues at coordinate 1,389,347 of JAWNGG020000007.1, read as the reverse complement.
AGTAAAAGAATGTCGAAGAAGCGACGCTATCGAAGAGACGCCATCGATAGATGTAATTAAAATATATGTGTATATATATTAAAATTAAATTTTGGTATAAACTTATAAATAACTTTTGGTATGTTCTGTTTAAACGTGTACGTGCCATTATTTCTACAATTGTTGACAATTATGTGTAATAATTATTTGGTTAAAACTTACCTTGGATTAAACCCAAAAATAAACGTTTTATTTTAAAAATTTACAACACAAATACAAATCTAACAACTATTGATTTAAATTTTTACCTGAGATAAGACTTCTGGATAACACTTTTTTCTGGATGATTCTTCTGGATAATACTTTCTCCTTTACAGACGCGGTATCCTTCCTTCCTTATCCCGCTTTCTCCTTCCTTCCGCCATGTTCCCGCTTAAAATCGAGATATATCGATTACCGTTCGAGAATCGTAGGAAGTGTATTGCTTGTTTCACCGTTGGCGTTGTAATCGTTAACGTTTCATACGAAATGACAACTTGAAATGCAAAGTTAAAAACATTGGTCTAAATCCAAATACACAAAATTCATGAAAAATTCTTAAAAAAGGACAATAATATTCACACATTTGATGAAAAATTATCAATATTTAAACTAAAGATGGGAAATTTGAGAAATAGGAAATTTTATTATATTATGCAGTAGAATTATTATTTTAACCATTAAATACGTACATATTTAATAAATTACTATTGAATTTAGTATTAGAATTATAAAGAATTATGCAGTATGAGGTTAAAGAATAAGCAAATAAGTAGAAAATGTTAAACAAGAAATAAAAGGATATTACGAGATGTGATTTGTTCAATTTTGTCTGATTTCATCTTTGTTTTATTTAGTTTTAAATCAATAACGTATTGAATGCTTATTCTTGATAAATAATATTGAGAAGTAATGGAAGCATATATACACTACGTATGTTTTTACCTTTGTAACGAAATCTGCTTCAATCGATTAATTAATGACCTGTTAACAGAAAAACTTTGAAAATATATAAATTTACATCCAAATGTATCAAAATCAAGCAATATTAAAATTCAATTGTTGTTTTAAAAGGTAACAATATAATTTATTACTGACGTACAATCGAATGGAAGGTAAACGAAATCGAAGAAATTCCTAGATACTTACGTAATTCCTGTATAATAATTTTCATCTAACAAATAATTAAATGAATATATATACATTGCCGAAACGAATCTGACAGTAACACGTAAAAGGTGAAGAACTGTTCCGAAATTGACACGGCACTTTTGAAATAGTCAACCACCTCCCATGTTGCGTTGCACCAAACTGACGCTTCGAACCGCCAAAACCTCCCCCAGCTGTTCTTTGATTGGTTGAGACTTATTACAAATTTTCTCGCGCGAAAATTGAAATTCCGTTCTGTATGAATTTTTCAGGGTAGATATATCACAAAAATTTAAGAAGAAATAAGAAGAATAAGCATAAAATAGAGATTAAATCAATTGTTTATACTGTCGGACAATTTCAGAACATGTGACACGAAATTTTAAAAAATGATGGTTTTATACCATACTATGTGTGTGATGTCACGTCTATGTTAATGATGTATAAACTATGTTCCAAATCATAGATGGCATAAAAGTATCTTTGATTTATTGCAATTGGATAAAAGAACATTTTATCCTTTACACGGGCCCTACAATGGACATTATTGGCGTTAAAGTTAAAAATTAATTATTAATTATTTTTTAATAATATTTCAACGTTTAGTTCCTTTGACTTGCCACAACGTGGCGCTACCATCCTTGCTCCGTAAAGCAAATGAATCTTGATTTGTGAAACAAACTATTTTAGAGAATTAAATTGTAAATTTCTGTAACTGGACTTTTTTTATTAAATCTTCATCTTTTTTTCTTTATATCCTATTTACATCATAAAATCCAGAAACAAATATTTTTTATAATTAGTACCACCGTCGTACCAATAGATGTCGCTACCAGAGCACGAGGACGAGGTATGTATATGAAATAATTGAAATAATTTTCTGATGAGACACTTTTCACTAATTGCGAGAAACGCTAATCAAAAGGAAAGATTTGTCAATTTTTAAAATTGTTTCATGGACAAATCAAAAATATTTTTATGCCATCTATGATTTGGAACATAGTTTATACATCATTAACATAGACGTGACATCACACACATAGTATGGTATAAAACTATCATTTTTTAAAATTTCGTGTCACATATTCTGAAATTGTCCAACAGTATAAAAAATTGATCTAATCTCTATTTTATGCTTATTTTTCTTATTTCTTCTTAAATTTTTGTGATACCTACTCTGAAAAATTCATACAGAACGGAATTTCAATTTTCGCGCGAGAAAATTTGCAAGAAGTCTCAACCAATCAGAGAACAGCTGGGGGAGGTTTTGGCGGTTCGAAACGTCAGTTTGGTGCAACGCAACATGGGAGGTAGTTGACTATTTCAAAAGTGCTGTGTCAATTTCGGAACAGTTCTTCACCTTTTACGTGTTACTGTCAGATTCGTTTCGGTAATGTATATATATTCATTTAATTATTTGTTAGATGGAAATTATTATACAGGAATTACGTAAGTATCTAGGAATTTCTTCGATTTCGTTTACCTTCCATTCGATTGTACGTTAGTAATAAATTGTATTATTACCTTTTAAAACAACAATTGAGTTTTAATATTGCTTGATTTTGATACATTTGGATGTAAATTTATATATTTTCAAAGTTTTTCTGTTAACAGGTCATTAATTAATCGATTGAGGCAGTTTTCGTTACAAAGGTAAAAACATACGTAGTGTATATATGCTTCCATTACTTCTCAATATTATTTATCAAGAATAAGCATTCAATACGTTATTGATTTAAAACTAAATAAAACAAAGATGAAATCAGACAAAATTGAACGAATCACATCTCGTAATATCCTTTTATTTCTTATTTAACATTTTCTACTCATTTGCTTATTCTTTAACCTCATACTGTATAATTCTTGATAATTCTAATACTAAATTTAATAGTAATTTATTAAATATGTACGTATTTAATGGCTGAAATAATAATTCTACTGCGTAATATAAAAATGTCTCATGTCATTCTCACTTTTAAGTATTAACAATTTTTCATCAAATGTGTGAACATTGTCCTGTTTTAAGAATTTATCATGAATTTTGTGTATTTGATTTAGGCCAATGTTTTTGACTTTTTATTTCTAATTATTCATGCGAAACGCCCACAATCACAGCGTCCCAACGATAAAATACACAATATACTTCTTACGATTCTCGAACGGTAATCGATATTTCTCGATTTTAAGCGGGAACATGGCGGAAGAAAGCATACCGCGTCTGTGAAGAAGAAAGTATTTTCCAGAAGTATTATCCAGAAAAAAGTGTGGTCCAGAAGTTTTCAGGTAAAAATTTAAATCAATAGCTACTAATTTGTGTTTGTATTCTGAATTTTTAAAATAAAACGTGCATTTTTGTCTTCAACTCATGGTAAGATTTAATCATATAATTGTTACATATAATTTCCAACAATTAAAGAAATAATGGCATATAAATATTTGTATATAGTACATAAATAGAACATATTGTGCTAGAAGTTATTTATAATTTTATACAAAAATTTCAATTCTATTCAATAAAAATGTTATAATCTTGTAATTGATTAATTCATTGCTATATATATATATATAGACACACGTATTTTATTATATGCTTTTACACATACATTTCTATTATAACATTTTCTACTTATTTGTTGATTCTTTAAGTTTCCCTTTCTCAAGTAAAACAAAGTGCAGAAGGCCTTGAAGCTCGTAATCCGAGGCCCAAAACAACATAAACACAGCGCTTACGTGTATGTGAAATACTCCTAATGTTGCACTGTTTATTCGCGTGACTCCCTACTACTTTCGACTTTACGTGTCGAGAAAAGTCGAGACAAGTTATTCAGCTACCGCATTTTGAGGCAATAACACGTGTTACATCGGATCAAATTAGATTTGCAACTTATTTTAAACTATCGGTGGCGTCATTTCTTCGACACTCTTTTATTTCCATTTATACCTCATTAATAGTATTATTTAATTAATATGCGGGTATTTAATGATTAATTGAATATTACGGTAACGAAATCGGGTAATGCTTTGAAACTTTTTGTGCCAAGTTTTCTTCAATCGTTGATTTCACTCGTACGGTTACCAGCAGATCATCTTGTACGTCTTTTTAATAGAATTTAAAGTTGATTATTGTTTCACTTTTACATATTTGTCTTTATTCGACATATTTGTCCTAACCTTTGGTTTCTCTTTGTGCAGATTATTCCTTGATTGCAGAGATAGCCGTAATCATTAATGGACAATTTGATGAATTTTCATAAGAATTTAGCAATATTTTATGCATTTGGGTAACATTTGATATACAATTCATATATATTTGAGATACAATTCATGGTATGTAATTTCATAATTATTTGGAATATAAAGATGAAAATAGAAAACATTAAATTAATTAATATTTTATTTGGATATAGATCAGCTTAATGGTATACGTATATTGACAAATGGATGTATACTCTTATATTAGATTATCAGATTCAAAGTTTTCGTATTTATTATCTACATATACTTTATTATACTGTATTTGCTTTTTTCAAACGCTGACGTGCAATTAAAATTATCTAAAGCAAGATTTTGCACGTGTTTTTGTTTCTTACGTACTATTGTTTCTTAAATACACTTAGCTGATAAATTTTGATTTGTGCAAACATTTCCAAATATTTATAATACGGGATGTGATGTATTACTAATAAATGTGAATATTTTTTACTCTAATAACAAACATTCAAAATACCATAATTTTATTTACAATATTCAGTATTGAAAAATACTTTATAATTTACAACTTATATCTTTAATACATGTTCAAGTTTCTTTATAATCATGTTCTAGAAAAATAGCAATATTTTCTAAATGAACGTATCTTTCGCCCTCCCCCTACTAATCAACTTTATTTTCAGAAAATTTTTGTGACCGCGCGCAATGCGGTTAGTACAGTCAGTGTTTGTTGCGAAATATTTTTGTATTTTTCTGAGCTCTTATTAAATTAGATTATCAAATCATTTAAATTATATTTCGCGAAGTTAGAGTCAGTGAGTCTGCCGATTATTATTTAAACGCGCGTTGATAGCCTTTTATTTTTCTTTTTTTGTATTTTTTCTTGTTCAGTGTTCATTTTCGGTATTGGAGTCAGTGCTCAAGAGGATAAGACCTCTCCAGGAGATCAAGATTGTAAGTAGTTTTATATATTATATTTCAATTTATTCAATTTTTTAAATTTAACAACAAAGAATAATGTTTGATTTTTGTTACAGACGCTTCAGAACATCAATATTTTTCTATTTTTGGGGGAGAATCCAATAGTAGCTTTAGAGCCAAGAATGTAAGACTCTTTCATTATCTTCAGCTTAAGATTTTGCTTTGCTTTTAAATATAAATTCTAATGTTCAATGTTTTGTTACAGATTTTCTACTCTCACTTCCCCTAATCTAAGAATTTTATGATGCTTCAAAAGCTAAACATGTAAGTATTTTAGCATATAGTATTTAAATTCTATAGTTCTTTATAGTTCTTTTTCTATTGAAGTCGAATATAAAATTATAATTATAAAATAAAAAAATATTTAATAAAATAAAAATACTTACTCATAATATTGATCCTAATTTTTACCATTATTAAAATTAAAATTTTCACAAATAACACTATACCTTTCTAAACAAAATGTTTTATGTTTCTTAAGAAATTTTTCGCGGCGTTCACTTCCACCATGGGATTTTCAATAGTATCTACTTGATGAGGATCTTCACGATAACTTTCTCTACTCTAGTGCAGCTTCGATAATAACGTTCTTCACATCTATCGTGTGAGTCGCATGTATTTATGTTCCTCTGGTTACTCAATCATGTCGTAGGACGAAAGGTCCAAATCGGCACGGGTAACTGGTTGTATACGTAGAATCTTTGACGAGCATAGTGACCGCGGGTATTTTTTATACCCGTGAGTAGTAACAATCTTTTCATGTTTTTATGTATTAGATCAGGATAGGACTTCTTGCACATCGCGATTTTAACAATTAGAATATATACAGTTATAATAATCACTGGTAAAATCAAAGTATATTCAATATAAATGTTTGCAAAGACAAAATATGTATATAAATATCCATGTGAATAGATAAATTATAAATATTTATGAACAATTATTATTAAAACTGATTCCTTTGGGCATTTCATAGTAGAGAAGACGGATACCCTCCGACTTCGTTGCTATGAAAGATGCAGTTATTACTTGATACTGGTGATACATTTTGTTATAATAATTAATAATTTTCAATTTCAACCTCTCTTTTATAATAGTATTAAATAATTGTGAACTTCAGCAGTATTTAAAATATAATAGATCAAATTTTTCCCGTAGAAAGATGTATAAAATTTTATGTGCAAGGAGATACTTCGCGACAGGCAGATTTTTGAATCAAAGCAACAAGTTTGAACACTGTTTTCATATTTTCGAAAATATGCTTTGATGAAGAAGTCGCCTGAGACTATTAATATTGTATTAATATTTAATTTAGAGTCCATTTTTTCAATTTTTTCAAATTCAAGTCTTGTTCTCTTTATTTTCCTGCAATTTCAATAATTTCTGAAAAAGTAGAGTCATTGGAGTTTGAAACAAAATAATGCCTTTGTCCGTTAGATACAAACATAAATTACATAAACTAATCATTTTCTTAGTTCAGGATTTTCAGGTTTAACCCCTTCCGTGTTCATTGTCAGGATCTCACTCACGTGCCCAGGTGCTACTTGGGTGGGTGAAAGACATTGGGCACGATGACTATAGTTTGTACTTTAATAAAAAATTTCTCAGCGACTGACAGTGTGTTAGCGTATCGTGCACGACGTATTTTCCGCATGTGTGTGTGGTTAGGATGTGGAATTGCGTCGTTTCTATTGTTTCGTTCATTATAAATATTTAAAATATTTGAAATACGAATTTATTATAATAATACTTATCAAATACACTGCAATTGTATTATTACTTGTACTATCAATTATATAATATGATACAATATAACAATTACAAGTTAACTTGTACTTGTAATTTCTGTGGAAATTACATATATTTTCACTCAGTTATTAATCTCACACAGAATTGTAAATATAAACGTGTTTTAATCGCGTTTGACGCAATGTTCGCTAGCCATTGTCAGTCGATTTCAGGAAATGGTACGTAAATTAGAGTGTGAAAGTTGTATGTCAAACTCGGGTGTCGGAGGCGTTCCGGGACGTCCTCTCTAGTTTAGGTCTGCGCCCGAGTGGTATGTGTGAGAACCGTAGAGTGAGTGTGTTGGTATGCCTGTTTTGCCATTTTTTTAAATATAGGGTCCATGAATAGGATAGGTAGCTTACTTTCTGGTATGCCTGTATTTAATTCTAAGTAGGTAGGGCCGGGCAGGTTGGCAGAGTCTCTGGTTGCGTGTCCTCTTTTCGCGTGTCCAACCTGTTTCAGGAAATCTAATTTGAGAAATCGACAGTGAAATTGGTACAAATAGAGCATGTCATTTATTTCTGGTTTTACTCTTCGATTTTTCGAATTTAATACCGCGGTCGCGGTCGCGGATAGGTCGCGAGTAGGCGAAACGAACGTTTATGTAGGTATTGCTCGAGCACGCACATGCGAACGGACAACGATTACTATGGTCGATGGTCGTCCATGTGTATTTGGTTCAGTTTCCGCGATTTCATTTCACCTTTATAGATTATTTTTTGGTTTGCGATTAGAAAGACTCGAGCTAGATGTAAGTTTCAGCGGGCATTGCGCTCGAAGGAAGAAGAGGCTAAAAGCCGAAGAGGCCCGGCAAACTGTCATGAAGAGGGTCACAACAAATGGCTTCTCATCCTCTGGATCATTTAAATGATTCCAGAGCATAGGAAGTCATTCTCGTTCACTATGCTCTTTTAGTATTTGTAGTTGTATTTTTTTTTTCTTCTCCATCATCATTCATCATAGTTTTGGGCAAATCGCGAGTTTTCTTATTAGTGTTGGGAGAAATCGATTACGGGTTGAATTAGAATTGCGAAATAGTTTCGCGCCTGTTTATTAGAGTTACGATAAATTGATTATGGTTTAAACTAGAGTTGCGAAGAAATGATAATCATGTTTGCTTTAGAGTTGCGAATTACGATACCGCGATTTAACAATTTTGATTGTGAATATTTAAAGTTGTTTTAGAGTTGCATATAATAAAATTTATCTTGATTCTTATTGTTTCAAATTAGATTATAGAGTTATTGCTTTTAATTAATTTTAGAGTGTTGAAATATTTGAAATAGTTTTTCTTTCATACAGTAGCTTTTGTATTGTTAATAATAATTTTCATTGAATTTTGTTAGAGTTAGTATTACGATATTATTTCATCGCGATTTCTTAGTGTTACTTTTACTCTTAGTGTTGCGATATTGTTCCATCGCGATTAGTTTTTTTCTTAGTGTTGCGATAATGAATGATCGCGTTTCTTGAATTAGCGTTGCGTTTACAAAATGCCCAAATTCTTCCACTGAATTCGTGGAAAGTTGTTCTTGCTTCTGGATCATCTGATACAGCTATAAGAGCTGTACAGAGGTGGTTATTCATCAGCAACCTCCAGCATGGTTGCACGGGACGTGTCGCAATTAGTGTTGCGTACTTCTGAGGATGAGTGCATAAATTAATAGCATTGCGTACTTATTTTCGGGAGTTTTAAATATGACAAAGCACTCTTCGCGTTTGATTTTGAAAATTCCTTATTTCATAATTAGTAGTGTTAATAAGTTAGTGTTGCGAAACAAAATACGGTTCGTTGCTCGGGTTCATGTTGAACATAGATTTAACAATAGCTCTTCTGGTTATTGCACTGAATCAGAAATGTTTTTTAGTAGCCCTTCTGGCTACTCTTTTAGATTTTCTGTCAGTAGCTCTTCTGATTCTGTGTTAGGTTTCCTTTTTCAGCATCCCTTACTACTACGTTCATTACTGGAAATATTGCTAGAAAAATATATGTTTTTTTATTAGCTATAACTTTGTTACGAGTTTTAGAAAATAGAATTTTATTGTAAATTTATTTAATTTATACATATGAAAATGTAAATGATTTCATATGCCATATATGTGAAATAAAAAATGTTGCAATAAAATATTTAAATATTATAATGAAAATTTGAAACTTTTCTGTAAGATAATTAAATTTGTGTGTATGTAATATACCTTTATTGCAGATCTTTTTATTTATAATACATTATTATTATGAGTTATAAGTATTAGTATTATTAATTATAACACTAATCCAATCCATAAGTTTGTTTCAGATTTTATTAGTTTTACACAGTATTAGTTACAAAAAATATACAGAGATCTGTACACTAAATGTTTAGAAAGATGGAATATGAATCAAAGAAAGTAACTAAGAGGAAAAAATTGTTACATCAAAATGATGTTTCATCCAACTGTAAGTAATAGTTTTATTTAATAGATTTTATTTATCGTTTTCAGTTTTTTAGATTTGTTTCAGGTACAAGTTACATGAAGACGACTTCATATAATACAACAGATTGTGAAATCATCGGAAGAAGACTTCATATAACATTCACTTTATTTTTTAGAATTATATTTGTGTATTTATATAAATAAATTGAATAAAAATCATCAAAGAGTGGGTTTTTACTCGCAGCACTTCCACTGGGCAATTAGTATTACTTGATATATAATTACTAATTACATCATTATATAGCTAAACAATTAATTATAACTGAAACAGTTATTATATAATTATATAATAATTAATATGACCTGATTAGTTAGGTGTTTATGTAGATGTACGTTTCCATTAGATTAATGGAAAATAAATAACATGCAGTTTATTTATACGTAACTAATTTGCAAGTATATGGAAAATATTGAATCCATGTGTAAATGTTAGTAAGTGTGTGAATTTGTGTGTACATTTTTCGTACAAGAATATTTTAGAAAGTATAGGATTAATTATTTCTTCTACAATGATCATATCTGTAAACGAGAGGGTTGTTCTTTCTTCTTTGCTTCAATTTCTCTCTTATTATATTGAACTTTTGATAATTTATTCAAGCTGATAGGTTCTTTAAGTTTTAAAAAGAATAATCAACCCTTCGATCGTTTTGCTTGATAGTTCTTCAATTCACCATTGTTTAAGCGTAGAGAGCGCTAAAAAATCAATGATTTTTTGCTTGTCGATATTTTAGAACATGGAACACTCCCACAAGATGCAATCATTAACTTGTGGTCAATTGCCAACAGTTACATATACGTCCGTAGATATGTTAGTTTTCAATTTAATTTCCAATTGATACAGTAGTTTTATTCACAAAGATGATAATTTTAGAGATAACAGTTTATATTATATCTATATTAAGAACAAACAGAAAAAGAATCATTAAAGAAAAAAATATTTATTTGAACTTTCCACGATAATAATATCACGAAGGTTATTTAATAAGTAAAACAAGATTTCAGCTTACTGTTAACAAATGTATCTTTCTCGAAAATTAGTCAGAACATTTACGAATAAGACAGTCGGCAGTTTCACGTTGAAATCATGTAAAGGATATCATGAATTATCTATTTGATGACTTTTAATGCCAATTCAACAATATACATTTTACTGTCTTAATATTTAAATAATCAATCTGCATATAAGTTGTAATTTCATCTCTAAATGTGAAATACAGTACATCGAAGTTATAACTATGGACGAACAGAGTATTAAACAAAGAGGTTATTACTCGGAAATCGTGACGGGTATGTTAATTAAACGATCGATTAATTGAGCTATTCGTAGTTAACTCCGTTTTCTGAATTTTTAAAAATTCAAACCACTTGATCAATGCTTAGCTCTCTATGTATGTCTAATATGAATTTTTTTAATAATTGGGCTACTAAATGACAAGCTACTCCTGTAATTCTAAAACTAAAATTACACCTGCAGTTGATAAAAGTTTCTTTGTATTCTTCTTTAAAATTCCTTCTAGAATTTAAACTCAAATGTTTATTTGAAATCTGGAAGGAATTTTAAAGAAGAATACTATAAGAAATTTTTATCAATTCCTTTGCTTTCTGTTTTATGAATTCACCTCGATGAAACTAACTGAGTGGCGTACAGGCACTCAAGAATGTCCTGTTAAACCGGAAGTTGCCCTTCTGACAACTGTACCAAGAAGAACAAAGCTCGCCTGGCAAGTTTCCACCGAGCATCATAGCGCTTATGTCAGACAGTTGCAGGATCAAGAAACGTATAATTTCCTCGGTGAAGCTAAACGATGGATGAGCTTTCCGGAAGATCGATCAATTGTGAGTAACAAAAATTGCTAGGGTGAACTGCAAAGCTCAAAATAATGAATTATCGAAGCGAGATAACACGAGAATAAATCCATTCGATCCTACACGCATTAAGAAATTGAAATTTCCTTTAAGAAATAAATCTTGAAATGTTTCTCGAAAGATTTATACTATCGTTCATAAGTATTTGGAGACGTCTGAATAAAATATACATTTCAAATGAGATTCTTTAATCTAACTTTGGTCTGTGATCTTATCTTAAGCTACGTATATTAATATCATACAAGTATATATGTATAAAATGAAGATATAGTATTAATTTTAATTTCAGTCATAGACCTTAAAAAGATGTGTACTAAGATATTAATAAGAACAATAATATTGATTAATATAAATAAAGATAAAGTGGATGAACATTTAAGTGACTTTAAGTATATTCATATTGGGATTTTAGAGCGATGGAAATAAGAAGATTAACGTATTAATGCATTATAAAAATTTCTATAAATTTTACGAAGTTTTAATTCGATAATATACAACTAACAATTTTAGTTTCAATTTAAAACATCATTTGAACTCAATTATTGCAAGAAATAATAGATTTACAGTAGAGAAATATTCTCCCAATGTAAAAGTTGATTTTTTAATCGAATAGCACCAATTCCTTAAATATTTATGAAAGATAGTGTATACGAAGCATAAAGCTTGTTTAAAAAAATCATAAGGGCTATGAGATCTGTAATCTAACATTTTCCTGTACACAGCACTTCACATTTTCCATCGAAATAATTTCGTTTTCCTGGTATTATTTCTAGAGGTGAAAGCTGCAGCAACGCTGCATAAAGTGAAACATTTAAAGGATTAATTTTCGTGAATACATTTTTTTTATATGTTTTATTTAGATTCCTGTGTTTTTTATTCTGATTTTTAAAGTCTACAAAACATACACGGTACATAAAGAAGGTAAATAACTGAACAAATATTTGCAAAGCAGTCGTTTCCAGCGGCGACATTTGTTCCAAAAGTGCAAATGCAACTAAACGTGGAGCCCAAAAAAATTCCACGGAACGTCGAAATGGAGAGGCGACGCAGATTGTACAGAAATTTGAAAATCGAAAATGCTTTGGAAGAAATAGGTGTTTCACCAAAAGAAATGTTACCTCCGTCTGCCGTGTTGCCATTGTTAACGTACGAAGAGATATATGGTTTATTCAGCACGGTGCACTTTCTCCCTCTGGAAATTTTTGACGACGAGGAATACGACTGCAGGTATATGATTTAAAAAATTTGATGCTTCCAACGCTACAGTTATTTATATATTTTTATATTTTTATAAAAATATGATTCATTAAATAAATCCAATTAGAAGTTTTTAATTTTAAGAACGCTAAGAAAAAGAAAAATAAAAAAAACAAAATATAATTGCAGGACGGCAGAAGATTGGATAAATCTCGGTGTTATCGATGGAAAGCATTATCCACTACCAGCTACCGTTTTTGTTCCAAGATTCCGATCCGAAGATGAGATGTTTTCTCTCGAGGATAATCAGTTGAACAACTTGTTCACTTGGACTAACGCTGCCATTACTCACTACAACCACGAGAGGAAATTGTGGAGCGTGCTCACGCTTGATGGTAGAAAGCGGAAATTTAAGATACCAAGAATCTATATTCGATTCTTCGCGGAAGATCCTCGGAATTACGTAAAGAGATTGAAGGTGGCTATTGAACATAGACGGACTGCTGAAGCTTCTATAAAGTATTGAGTGACAAATGATTAAAGATTATAATTAGATTGCAGGCTTCTGTGCACATTTAATTAACTTAATAAGGACTAAAGAATAAAAAAACTTCTACGAGAAGAATAAATGCGCAAGGAATAGGGAAAAATAGAGAACACATAATTTTATTTATATATTTTACGAAAAGTTATTAAAATTAGTATAAATGAAAATTATTAAAGTATTATTATTAAAATTATATGATTTCTATGAAAAATTACGAATTAATCGTTTTGATCTCTCTGGTAGTTTTGATGGTAAACAAATGAAACCTAAAATTTATTTCATCCGCTTCATGTTATAATAAATATTATAATTTATACACTTGGTACATTTTTATATATTGCGCGTTTTTGTAATTTTAAATTTTCTACAAATGCATAAAAGTCAGTAATCTAATTATAACAGAAAAATTGCTTAATTTCTTAGAATATAATTAATGAGTACTTTTAATATTATTAAGAATATTTGCGTAGGTACAATTTTTATTTGGACTGTATGCTAATGGAAGGCATGCAAACGTTGAATGAAAAAGAAAAAGAAACTATTATCCGTTTAGCTGGGAACACTAGATTAAAACATAGGCATGTAATACTGGTATGTAAAAGGTTTCGCAAAGCTTTGTACACCAAATATTCAATGGAATAAATATCCAACAGATTTTCCAATAGATTTGAAATTGATAAATTCTTTGATAAATTTTTATTGATACCAATCTAATAAAATAAATTTCTATTAACATGACATTATATAATTTGGTACGTATAATTACAAACTATAGACCAAGGAGGTAATATTATTTAATATTAGAGCTATCAAGTTACAATCATATCAGTATTTTGAAACCAATATTTAATGTTGCAAAAAATTTGCGTAATCATAAAAAGAAAAAATCCGTGATTCATTATTTTTCAACAGATTTGATATTTTCATATTCTCTTTATTTCGTTTTCGGGAATATTCTGACTGTCATTTGTTTTTAGCTGATGGAAGAAATCTGCCTGGATTATCAACGCACGATGTGCGACCTCATGTGGAGGCAAATGATACAGCGAAATCCAGAAATGTTTAAGTTCATCACGTGGGTGCCTGATGTTGAGCCCACAAAAGTGCCAGAAAAAAGCAAGATCGATACAGGCATGAAAAACTTTCTGGTAATATTTGTTCCCGATAATCATGTTTCTACGAAAATTTTATCTTATCGAGTTCATTTTATGTTTCATATTGAACTGAGCATATATTTCCACAAATAGATTTGCACAAAAGTTTCGAAGAAAATTAATTATTGTCTCGTATTTTATTAACAAGTGAATAAAATTGCTTTAAGAATATTACTGTAAAATTTTAATGTTTCCAAATATTTTTAATTAAAATATGATACCAAAATTTCTGACTAACTATTGTTGGATTTTAAATTTTAGTGGGTCTTTATTTGTACCAAATCGAGAAAATAACTTCATTTAAAATTGGAAATTTCAATATTGTTGTCAATTAACAACTTTCTTGGAAAACTAATGCATCCAGATATTTTACCTTTATACTATTTACGATATTGATTAAAAATAATGATTAAATGTGGTAATAGATTAATATTATATTGATAATTAATATTGCAATATCTTATTGAATTATAAACTCATCACTGGAAAATTCATATTTTTCAAATCTACAGTTTCATAAGAATAAAAATAATAATATTTCTGTTTAGAAAATAAGGGAATCCACTCATTGGACAACACTGTACGTTCACGAAGAAGTGTACGAAGCCATGACGTGTATCATGGCTGAATGTATGCTTGTATCCTCGATGAATTTATTCGCTACTTCCTATGGGAAACAAATAAAATTGTCAGAGTTCGAAGATTTACAAAACCAAGTAACCACTACGCTTATTAAATATTTGAAAGAACCATGGTTGGAGAAAATTACACAGTCAGTCAGAATGTGCTTGAGGGATCTTGGAAAAGGTTGGTTTAATCTTGAACAAAAGTACCACGAGGTGTATAACGTGATGAAGTTAAAACGTCTCATGAATCTCACCACTCTTTGTATGCAGGTACGTATTTTTATAGATATGTACTTGTATTCAAAATAGATAGTCATATTTTAGTCGTATAAGATAGTCGTATAAGATTGCATGGTGCTTTCATTTCTTTAAAAGGAAAAAGAAGTAAACGTTTCGATCTAACTTGCGTGTTATATGAAATAATTTTAAATAATTCATCGTGTTTAATAAGTGATTAATAATTTTACTTTTTTAAAAAAGTATTTATGTCTTTTAAATAAAACTTACATATCCCTGCTTGAAAGTAGAAATCGTTTAAAAGGCTCTGCAATATTGTTTTCTAATTCTTTTTGTAACTATATCTGTTTTCTGTAACTAAATTTACTACACTTTGTACAAATGGAACACTTAACAAGCAATCAATAGAATTTCGTTCGGTTCACAAGAGCGCGTGTCACGTGAAATAAATGTCTTTGCTTTGCTTCTTCATTGACACATGTTAGCCCGAGATTTATTGCAGAATTAGATTACATTTTCCTTTTTCGCATCGATGTGATAATCGCATTAAGAGAAAAACTGTACGAGAGTGATTAAACGGTAAAGAATGAATTTATTCGTATTTTACGCGTGTCGAAATATTTTTTGACTAACAAACGTAATGTTCATGTTGGCTGTTCATGGTATTACTTTCTCCTCTTTATCTTGAAATTTTCGCTGGATTATCTTTTTCTTTTTATGTTGAAGTTTTTGTTCGAGAGAACTCATTTCGTATGTTAACGTTAATGGAACATAATGGAACATAATGGAAAACTGTGCTAAAGAGTGTTGACAGAAAACAAGATACAAGACATTTATTTGGCTACTACTAGGGATGTATTGCGTAATAAAAAAAGTAGAATAGATTCTTTTTTTAAATTAATGTTAGTGAAGTAAGTAGGAAAGGCATGGAAGTATATACATTTTTTAATATTTCTTTACAAACAATTAGTGTTTTTAATATTCAAAGCTCGTTTTGCACAGGATATTAAGAAATTATACATATATTGTGATTAGTATAGTGTGGAATCAGTAGCAGTTTGTTAAAAAAATGTCAAAATTATGTTATTTTTGCGTCAAATTTTTTAAACAAATATCTATCGATCAGAGGTGCAGAATCACACTATGATGGTCGCAAAAAAAAAAAAAGAAAGAAATCATGTTTTGTAAATTACGAATAAGAGTTTTTCATTAAAATTGGAAAATATTAATGAAATGTTACATTTATTTTATTAGCTATTAACATGTATAATACTCTTTATGTCGTAAAAGTAACATTAAATTAAACATACTTTATTACAAAATAATCCAATATTGTGCTGTAATTAGTATGCATTGCGGATTCTGGTGAAAAATTCGATCAAGTTGTTCGGAGACATTCTGGAGGGTCCAGCCTTGTGTCTCTTGGATGTCGAAGAGTCGTTTTCCTGGGGAAATGATCTCACTGACAGCCAATTTAAACCCACTGCCAATCCCATCTTCCTTATTGACCTTCAAATGGATGAACAGAAACCATATTACACAACAAATCCAGACAAATTTGTAGTGAGTGCACTTTTATTATACCGTTCAAAAGACTTCCTCTTCCTGATTCGATAAAATATATATTTATAACTAAATCAAGTATTTAGATCTTTAAAACATGAAGGAGATGTATGTACATACCTAAATGATATAGGTCTGTATAAATATAAACATCTGTGTAAACCTATATAAATATCTATATAAATTAATAGTTGATTATATTGGTCGTATCTGTTAATCATTTCTTAGTTTACAAGTTAATTGAACATCTTAATTGTTTCAAGGAGAGCATCATTACTTTATATGACAATGCGCTGGTCGCCTGCCACCAAATCAGACAGGTACATCCTTTTCTACTTCTGAAGTTGAAGTTCCCGGCAGACGTTTTTCTAAGTTCTGTCGGATTACTTGAAGATCATGTGTGCAAGGTTCGCGATCGATTGACAATAGCCTATCGAAAGTCGACGATACCGTTGAAAGCGTATGCGAAGGAATACAGTCGATACCAGTCGTTCTTCAATCTCAACATCCCGAAATACATCGAGTGAGTCGATAAACAAAATTTTTAAATTTCACGTGATAACTGGACTGCGGATTTTTATGCATTCTTGGAATAATTGTAAGCTGTACAATAAAATATAATACGCAGTAAGAGAAATTTTTTAATTAAGTTTTATTGTTTTAATTACATTCCGTGGAATCCGTAGTCTAGTAATAATGCAAGCATAGTTCGTTTCATAAACGATTATTAGCATCGTTGCATGAGATTACTAATTTTTAATAATGTGCTTCCGAGCGATAAAAGATTTAATTGGAAATCACATTCATTTGAATTGGAATTTAATTAGAGAATTCCAGTAATTTCTTTTCACCTCAAATTTTCTTCATTTTAGGTAACATAACATTACACGCACATCTTTTCATGACGTTTAAACAATTATCAGATTAGAACGGTCTAATTATTCGCTTTAAAGCTACGTTTAATTTGATCAGTATTTAAACAGAATTAGAACGATTCTAGTTAAAATTTCACGAATTTCATTTTAACTTTTTAATCTAACATTTTTTTCAATCAAATCGTACTCGATATCCTTCCTCGTTACTTTTTTTTAATGAAATGCAAAGAACGAATTTACTGGATAAAACCAAATATTCATACGGAAAGAGAGAAGAACCGGACGCTCCTAAACATCCCAAAAATTCATGCTGAATTCCAGCAATCGCACTCGAACGTATTCTCACTTTTTCATCTGAAAAAAAGAAAAAGAAAATAGTTCGCGTATGACGCCCGTCAAATAATTTTCTAGTCCCCTTTAAACAAGACGCAGATGATTTATTAAGATCAACTACATGAAATTTCGTATTTTCAAGGGAGTTCAAGCAGGAGGAGCTTAGCACGCTGGAGATAAAAGAGGAAATTACATTTCACATCAAAATGAAACAGAATCTTAAAGTGACTTTGCCCAATACGATTCCTATCGGACCATTCATAGTGAATGTCCGTCCTTTGAAGGACTTTTTGATGCAGAAACGGCGCGAATGCGCCACAGGATTGCTAGTTATGTTCACGGAAAAATTACGAACGGAAGTGGACGATATATTGGAAGAATATCGGCAAATGCGGTACAGATTGAGAGAAGTGCCGCAGAGTATCGAGCACATATTCGAGATACGCGACTGGATGGAAACGATACCGCTCCGAGTTCAGAATCTCGAAGAGAAAATGGACAAATTGAAATTAGATTTCGACGTTCTTGACAGTTTCCTTTGGAACATATCGGACGACGATTTCCAGGCGAAATGGGAAGTGATCGGTTCCCCTCTTCAAATTGAGAACCAGGTGAAAGTCTTTGTACTTATAGATTAGAAGATCAGAAAATTTTCTTTTTTTTTTTTTCATTTTCTAAAGTTTCTGCGCATTTTCTAATCTTCTCGCGAGATTCTTGGGAACTTACGCTTATGATGAAACATTTGATAAATTGCAGTAGATGTCTAATTAAGACTTTATGTATAGAGTGAACATAATATCAACTTGGAATATTTCCATGGTGTCTACAATAATAATATAGTTGAAAATAACAAAGCAACTTGGAACTTAGAACGTAGTAAGGTATTTAAAAAGAATAATACTAACTTTGCAGAAACGTCGCATTATTTATTAAAATATATCTATCCTCGTCTGTAGATCTTGTTACGGTGTTGCAAAACTTTCTATTGTTCTATGTAGATATATTGTGATTTTTCTTAATTCACATCTTTTCTTCTGAATACATTTCGAAAGTAAATAAAGTAAATGTACATTTTATTTACTGAAAGCAGACAAGATGGCATACAAGATATCAGGCTAAATGATAATATAATTTTGTGTGCTTATTATTATCTCTTATCGCGCATTACTTCTAAACAAACGGTTATTATGTAAACTATCTTCTAGAATATCCTATAATAATTTATTAGTTTAAAATGAATGCTAACGCCACAGGTATCATCAACCAGTGTTATCTATCTATATTCTCTAAAGAGAGGTATTAGTGGAAACATAGATAACTCGTGTATAGTGGAAAATTGGCCGATTAAAAATTTATGATTAACTATTTCGAACAGGATAAAAAATTCAACAATTCACATAAATAAAGAGTGAACAGAAATAGGATCAATATTGGAGATAGAATATTCAGAAGCATCCTATGTGTTGGGAATTTTAAAAATATTTAAATGTGTTGTTACATGTGGTTGTTTATTGTTCAAGATATCTCCGATATTTAAATATCCCTATCATATGTGTCTTTTCGAAACACGGAAGGTTTTATATTAAAATTTCGGCTCAGTTGCTGTTGTTACTGTGCATCAACATATTTACACGGTATTTGCTATTCACATATGCACTTATGTACTATATATCTTCCATGCAATATGGTGTACATATGTATGTATATTGTGAATACCTAACACGTTCAGTGTACATTGGCTATCGATTGATATTTCATATATGAAATGTTTTACATCATTTTAGTACAAGCTTTTCTACATTTTTAGTTAAATGATAGTCTGGAGGAAACTATATCAGATTTCATTAAATCTTAAAATAATATAAAAGTATATAAAAAGTATATTATGTTCATTCAAGATAGATATGTATTTTTAAATTTGTTTCAATGCAATCATGATAATCGTATCTCATTACAATATTTATAAAATGTCAAAATATTTTAAACAACAAATGTGTTTGTAATATTTTTTTTTACAAGACTAATAACTTTAAGTTTACTCCTTTTCCGATCATTAATTGAATTTCGTGTTTAATCAAAGCATTGTAACGACTCGTTTTTATCTATAATGAAAATTATTTTCAAAATTAAAATGAAAACCATCACTTTAAGATTATAGATCTTGTTTTATAATATCGCAGCGGGGAAACTGCGATTACGGAAAATCATTAATTTACGACAGCCGTAAACTATGACGGCGCTACTTAAACGAGCCTTTACACGTGATTTATAACGGTATATTTGTTCGTTGTTTCCTGGAAAATTTCTTATTTGATTTACGCCTGCGCTGCGCAGTTATGTCATAGCAGATGAGAATGAACTGATCGATTCTTTACCGTTTGTATGAAAAACGTAACTTTTTAAAATTTAGATGTGAGTCGCTTCGTATTATAAAATATTCTTCTTTTGTAAAAAAAATCAAATGACCGAGGACGATACTATCGTGTTAATATTTCTTAATTGTCAATATGATAAATTTCATGCGAAGAAAGTATACACTTTACCACGAGATATTTTAAATAATATTCATAACACTACGTACAAATTGTTTTCTTTCTATATGCTGTACTTGTAATCAATACGATCGTAATATTAATTTACTTCGAACGTGTAATATAATGAATGATACGCAATTCTGTGTATTTTGAAAACACAATACGCTTTCTAAATGAGCTGGATACGGTTGTTTATTGGCAAATTACACGCTCTCTGTCTTTATCTTCATCTTCATTCAGGTGAACAAAGTATCACCGATCAAATATTAAGACGTTTACATTTGTCATCAGTGTGCTTTCATTTACCTCTTCTTCAAAAGCACTTTTCATTGTCAGTGAAGTAGTTAGTTTAATATTTCTTTACTGTTTAATATTTTTTTTAACAAAAATATATGTCAGCGCAATAAAGAATATTAAACGATTTTTTTTTATAATCTTACATAATAGTTATTTATAATTTAATAATTTTGGATAGTTTCACATATATTAACTGATGCTGTGTCACATAGCACAGACAACTGCTAGGTCTCCTCTCGAGAGGCCCATATTGCTGCTAGAATATAATACTTTAGAAGGTATAACGCTTCTCTCAGGTATAACGTAAAATACTAAGAAAAATTTAATTCGTTCCAAGAGACTATATTTTCTTATTTTTCAGTTATAAAATATTCGCGTACAAATTCTTGTAAAGTAATATTCTAGAATTCAGAAATTGCTTCTTCCTTAAATTAAACATTTGCTTCTCAATTGATACGATAATCGCGCAATTCCTCATAAGTGAATAACAAGTTAAAAATTTTGTCTAGGTCAAAGAAACGAACGAACGATTGGTGGAAGAGCAGGAGAAGTTCTATAAAATCCAGCTGCAGGACGAGGTTTTACTGCAAGAGAAAATAGATACTCTAGTGAGCAATGTGGCAAATATCGCTCTTCAAACCGATATCCTTCGCATACACGAGACTGCACTCGATGTGAAGAGAATTTGGAAAGCCATGGTCGACTGTCGAGAAATGGGTCTGTTACTTAACGAACGGCAAAAGCTGTTCGGCATGAAAGTAGTGCCTTTCGAACACTTACATAAGCTAATGAGAGACTTTGAACCATATAGAAATTTGTGGCTCACCGCTTCAGGCAAGGATTTAATTATAATCTTTAATAATCATTTGCTTTAATAAATTGGTAGTTGATATCTTTTTACAAAGTTCAGAGCGAAGATAAAATCGATACTGATATGCAAATTTGTCCGAGAATTCAGATTTAATGGTAATCATTTTCTCATAGTTTTTAATTCAGTACGATTTTGCCACAATTGACAGACTGGCTTAAATGGTACGATATATGGATGGACAATCCGTTAATGAATGTTGATGGCAGTCAAATCGATATCCTGGTTGCTGATATGTATCGAGTAATGACTCGAGCGATCAGAACGTTCCAAGAATTTCCGAGTAAGTGAACAACCTCACGATGAGAATTGTCACGAAAATTCGATTTAAAACACGTAGTTTGTATTTGTTTAGAATTTTCAACAAATTTCGTTTTATTTTTAAACATTTTGTTGTTTGAAGAAAGATACTTTCGACTAGGAAATTTTCAATCATTTCTCTTTCAACAGAGGTACAAGCAATAGCAATTGCAATAAAGGAGCAAATAGACGAATTCAAACCTTATATTAGTCTCATACAAGCTCTTCGAGAACCGGGAATGAAAGACCGTCATTTCGAGCAACTGAGCGCGCAAACTGGAATACAAATGGCTCTTAAACCAGCTATAACGTTTAAATCCCTGTTAATACTTGGTATCCAGGAATTTGAGGAATTAGTGAAAAGTGTCGCTGACATTGCAGCCAAAGAATACGCCACTGAACGGACATTGAATAAAATGATTGAAGAGTGGGAAATGATTGTTCTGGAGTTATTGCCATATAAAACCACTGGTAAATGTTTCTTCTTTTATTACATATGTAGTATCGACTAAAAGTTGTATTTATATTTCATACTTAATTCAATATTTATGTATTAATTCTTATATATTTTTTGTCTATAATGTTACTGTAAGGACAGACACGTTCATTTTCTATACATAATGTGCTTAAAAGCGAAGAAATTATTTGAAAAGTGTGTACTGATAGTAGAAAATTTATATATTGCACACAAAACGTTTTCCTAATCAAAGCGTAATAGATTAATACCATATTTAGTTAAAAATAAAGATTTAAGGCGTAGGCTTAAATTAAAAATATTTATATTAGTTCACGCTGTTTTACTAAGTTATTCTACTCTACGTACTTTATTGATTTTCTCTTCGACATTCAGTCTCATCGTATCCTTAATCTAACAAACACCATTCTAAGAGGTAGTAAAGGGTATTAGATAGGTGGACACATAGAATACACAAACATGTGGATATGTAGACTACATGAATATGTAAAATACGTGGATATGTATGTAGGATTGTACGGAATATGTCCATATGGATTCTACGTGACTTCATTCTACAGCTATAGTCTGAAATCCATAGTACCTTAAATGGCTCAGTTATAAATTAGGTTAAACTTGTTTCTACAAATCTTGCATTCTCACATATATTAAATGGCACTTTTATAAAAATTTATCTTAATTGATCTTACTGATATCTACGCAGGAACTTATATAATAAAGGTTACGGAAGAAATTATAATACTGTTAGAGAACCATATACTCAGCGTACAACAGCTTGTATTCAGCCCATTGAAAACCGTTTTCGAAGACGAGATCAATGAGTGGGAACGTAAATTAAAGTTGACGCAAGAGGTACTGATCTTATGGATGGAAGTGCAAAGGTACGGACAAAGACAAAAAGATTAGCCGCTCATTTAAGAACGAGAATTTGGATTACAGAGACTGGATGTATTTGGAGCCAATATTTACTTCTGAGGACATTAATGTTCAATTGCCAGTGGAAACTAGGAAGTACAATGCTATGGAGCGAAACTGGAGACGGATTATGAAGAATGCTTATGAGAATCCCTACGTAATTTCAATTTTAATATGCACATTCTTTTATATGACTTCATACGTGATTTTCATATGATCCTCAAATGATTTTAAGATGATCTCAATAAATATCAGATAACTTTAAATGATTTTCTATACAAAACTATTGATAGATCTTCTTCCTTCTACATACAATACTGGCTAAAAGTTTGAATACATTTTTATAATTATATTTCACATTTAATTCAGTATTTCGTCATACGATAATTCCTATATATTTTTTAATCGTATATATTTCCTGTACACAAACTGTACTAAAATATTCTAAAGAAGAATATCACTATTGATATTAAAAGTATGTGCTAATATTAGAAAATCTATCTATTTTACACACAGAACGTGTACTTAAACTTTAGCCAATAGTGTACTTTATGCACTTACAATTATTTTTCTACATTATTTTCTTCTTTTCTTCCAGAATTATATCTTTCTCTTGTTATATATTCTTTTTCTAAAATATTATCTTTATTTTTTCTCATCCAAAATGAGCTAAAATCGCGAAAATTTACAATAATCCTTGCACAACTTTATATATATGCTCCAATTTCAAAATATCAACGACACAAACTTTCCTTTTTCCCAAATTTAAGCTAAGTATACTATATCGTGACAGATTATGAAAATATGCCCGGACCAAAGTCTCCTCGAGAGCCTCCAAGAGTGCCAGAGTCTTCTGGAAGTAGTGCAAAAAGGTCTATCGAATTACGTGGAAGTGAAACGAAAAATTTTCCCTCGATTCTACTTCCTTAGCGACGACGAACTTCTGGAGATCCTTGCCCAAGCGAAGAAAGTACAAGCGGTGCAACCGCATCTGAGAAAGTGTTTCGAGAACATTCAAGAAGTGAGATTCGAAGAGGATCTGCAAATTACGCGAATGTACTCTGCCGAGAGAGAAGAAGTGATGCTTCATCCACCGATGTATCCATTGAGAAGCGTCGAATATTGGTTGGGTGACCTGGAGATTGTAATGCGGAATACTCTTAGGAAAATTATCGAAGATGCTCTATCGGTTGTCAAAGAGATTCCAAGGAAAATATGGGTGTACATGTGGCCAGGGCAGGTGACCCTTTGCTGCGGTCAAGCATATTGGACTGCACAAGTAGAAAATGGAATCCGTACGAAAACGCTCTCCAACTATTACCAGGAATTGCTGGGACATGTAAGATATGGTTCTATGAACCGATATAACAAGATCGTAAATTAAAGTATTAACGCCGTAAATGAAATCAGTTGATCCAGCCGTATTTAGATTATATTCTTTGTGTCTTACGAATTTTAAGAATTTCCTTAGATACCTTGGAATTTCTCTTATGAAGCGACATTTAAATTTTTTTATTATAATCTTAAATCTCAAAAAAAAAAAAGTTTTATCGGTCCCTTTACTGCTAACGTCTACAAGGTATAATTTACACGAACTTTGGAAATAGAACTTCTCTCTCGTAATTTTTATCGTTCAATCTGGACTAAGGAAACTTTCTTTACTAATCACATTCACAAATTTTACTCTTTCGAAAACCATATAATAAATTACAAGTGTACAGCGTATAGTATACAGTATGCAGTTTATAACATCAATTCATATTATTTCATGAAAACTGAACATGAAAAATTACAGAAACAAGAAATATAAAAAAAAATAATTTTTTTTAATTTAACGCGTTTAAAATCGGGTTTTAATTGATTTTCCAACCGTACAACGAAGAGAAATAAATTTTTCTCTTTTCACGTTTCAGGTATCGATGTATCCAAGATGTTATTACATCCCAAAATGTTTCACATTAGAAAAAGTTTTTTTCAGTGTGCTTTCGAAACATAGAAATTAGGATTTTTATTCATCACGAATGTGTTAATAATTTATCGCACAGATGGACGATTTACGTGAATTAGTGCGAGGTCCACAAACCGAAATTCAGAGACTAACGTTGGAGGCAGTAATTACTATCGAGGTGCACGCGCGCGATGTGCTGTACAAATTGTTGCAAGAAAAAGTATCGAACGTAAACGATTTTAACTGGATCTCACAGCTACGGTATTACTGGGTGAATGACGACTTGAAAGTACGTGCTGTGAATGCAGAATTTCCTTATGGGTACGTCATTCTAATATGTTCCCACGTTGAAATATTTTCAATTTTCTTTCTCTCTCTTTCTCGTTCTCTAAAATAAATACAATTCTCGGAAATATAAAATACGATTTAAAAAATTTTTAAATTATATATTTATTTTTTATATTGATTTTTCATAAAACTGTTCCATGTGTTCCATTTGCCATGATATGTTAATCAATAAACGTAATATATCACGGTTGATTGCTCAAATCTTTATTTATTATATTTACATTGGTATTTATTAGTGCTATACTATTTGAATATTAAATGCAATTAATCACGAAAGTTTACATACGTGAATATAAAACAGAAACTTTAATAAAAAGGAAAGAAGAATTTATTTTAAATATTTTATGAATTTTAATCTGTTAATTATATTTAAAACGTAGACAATGCTTGTATTAGTGCCTATAAAAATTCAAAAATTTTTCTTTTTCTTTCAAATTTAAGGCAAATAAGTACATGTAAACTCTGTGTTATCTCAAATTGTAATTATTGAACTATAGATTTTTATGTATTTAGAAAAAATACAGAAAATAAACATAATAGGCAAAAATATATAAAATATCGAATATCTAGTAGCATAAATAACTGTATTATTTATAAAAATAAAAATATAAAATTGCATGAAGATCTAATAATTTTTGCTATTTAGATACGAATATTTGGGAAATACTGGAAGACTCGTCATAACCCCTTTGACTGATCGATGCTATTTGACACTAACTGGAGCTTTACATTTGAAATTCGGTGGTGCACCGGCTGGCCCCGCAGGCACTGGTAAAACGGAAACCACAAAGGACCTCGCGAAAGCATTCGCCATACAATGTGTCGTATTTAATTGTTCCGACCAGTTGGATTTTATGTCGATGGGAAAGTTCTTCAAAGGTCTTGCTAGGTAAACTTAACTTTGTCTTTTCAATTTTTCAATCTACAAGAGAGTTTCTGAATTTTCTGCCTGTTTTGTTGTATTAATTTTCGTGTCATTCTATTCCGTGTAGTTTCTTCTATGCGTGTTAGTAATACAGACGTTTGTGCTCGACAGTAAATCGATATTTCTATACTATTTTCAAAAAGTTAAAATTTATTTTTAAGAATTCATTTTAATTGAAAATATATTTAAGGGTAAAGTCGAAATTTAAATTTCCTTCTCTCATAGTATCAATTATTAAGTCACACGTGTGAATTTAATTAAAAACGTCAAATTCCAGCAAGAACCTAGCTTTCCTTTTTTCCTACAGAAAAATGTATTTTCAAAAAAATATGAATTCACAAAAATGTTCATTTTTATACACTCAAGTAATTGACAAGACAATTTTTTTTTTCTGTATATTATACAAGTAATTGTATTGAAGTAATTACTAGTTATTTGATTTTAATTAGCATTGTAATGTTTTTATCTGATAATAATCTCCTCAGTGCAGGTGCATGGGCGTGTTTTGATGAATTCAATAGAATAGATATCGAGGTATTGTCTGTAATAGCCCAGCAAATCATGACGATTCAGCAAGCACAGCAAATGAGGGTGGATAAGTGAGTTCAAACTGTAATTAATACGAATTTCATTTAATAAAGCTTTCCAATAGATGATTTGCAAATGGCTTTGATTTCTATATGCCATATTATGTTATATTATTTCAGTGTTGTAACATAATGACATTTTCTCAGATTCATCTTCGAAGGAGATGAAATTGTGCTGAAGCCATCCTGCGCGGTATTCATCACCATGAATCCCGGTTACGCAGGTCGAACTGAATTACCAGACAACTTGAAAGCTTTGTTCCGTCCCGTAGCTATGATGGTACCAGATTACGCACTAATCGCTGAAATTTCATTATTTTCATACGGTTTTTCTGAGGCGAAAAGCTTGGCTGGGAAAATAACGACAACGTTTAAATTAAGCTCGGAACAATTAAGCACACAGGTACAAGATTTTGAGAATGACAATATTTAATACATTACCATTACAAATTATTACAAATTATTAATTTTTTGAACAGTTTTGATGTTAATTATACTTGATCGTATTTTATTAATAACTTTACCTTCTGCATCAGAAAGTTAATTGTTTCAAGAATTAACTGCACGTACAAATTTATTCGATCTGAAAAGATAAACATTTAATTTCACGACACTTTTCTGTGTAACCATTCTATGCATCGTATTTCTTAATTTAAAGGATCATTATGACTTTGGAATGCGAGCGGTGAAAACGGTGATTGCTGTGGCAGGAAATTTGAAACGGGAAGAAAAGGATTTAAATGAACAACAGATTTGTTTGCTTGCTTTGAAAGACGTGAACGTTCCAAAGTTTTTAAAAGATGACCTGACATTGTTTAATGGTAATTTACTAGAAATCTTTTGCGACGTATTTTTCGAAAGTACTCGAAAGTTCTTGATACGATGATTTCAAAAAAAAAAAGTTAATTACAAATTTCAAAGTTTCCATATTTCTTTTGCTTAATTAGGTATTGTATCTGATTTATTTCCACGTTTGGAAGAGGTATACGTAGACCACGGAATTTTAGAAACAGAGATTCGTGCGGCCATTGTGAAAAACAACCTAGAAGAAGTTGATGGTACGTTAATTATATGTTTCATTAATTTTAGATTATTGTGATTCGTATTTTGCGTCTATAATTATTGAAAATTCCATCTTTTATTAATTACTACATTATGCCCCATTAATATTGCTGCATTTGCTTTTATTATATTTCCTCACTGTATTAATTATTATTATAATTTTCCGCTTACAATTAATTACATTTATTTAATTTTTTTAATTATTATTATGTTTTCTTAATCTTAAAAGGTGGAAGGAATAGGAAATTAACTTAACTAAAGATATGTATTTACTATTAAAATTTATTTATTCTACTATTAATAATACATGTAATAAATGTAAATTTATTTTACTATTAATACGTTTACGTATATATCCGTGAATTTCTTCATATCAGTCAGTGCTAACGACTCATCTCTCATTATTTATTCCTCACCATGCATATAAATTTCATTGTGAAAGATTATTCTTCTTCAGGTTGAGCAACGCAGCGTAAAATCAATACATGTTGTTGCATTCTAAATGCATACAAATATACATACATACATACATACATACCGAAAAACTCTTGCGTACTGATTACGTATTCTTTATTAGCCTCAGTTTCCGAAAAAAACCAATTTTTCAACTTTAAACTTGTTCTGTATTTGAATAATAAAAAATGACAACACGCACATGCCGTTTAAAAATCTTAGGATATTTTTTTCTTTTTAATCGGTTTTCTTTTTAATTCAGTATTTACCGTAGATAATGAAATTTTTAACACTTTACAAATTTTTTGTTACTATTTACTTTTTTTCAATTTTGAAACAAATATATCATTTACTTATCATAAAACTTTAAACGGGTGTGTGTACAAATATCTCTCTGTACCATATGTGTATAAAAATTTACATATTCTACTTTTATTAGCATGAAAATATTGAAATTTTTACGTGAAATCGATAGATGAATACGGAGAATTTTATTACGTCTTAATTTCTTCCATAATGTGAAGGAATATGGGAAAAGAATAAATAAAATTGCTGGATAAAAGATGGGGACCAATTTCAATTTTTTGAAATAGCTATAAGCTATAAGCTGCTTAGGGGATTACTAGGTAGAAAAGAGAGCGAACTGCTATTGTGAAACGAAAAATCCTTACTTTAGATTTACTATTTTTGGTTTTATGTTGCGCGTAAACATCGACCTCATTCCACTCTTCAGTATGCATCGTTAAATATCTTTATGTTTCATAAAAGAATTATAAATAACTCTGATAACAACGCAGGGATTTTATATCGTTAACATTTAGAGACCTTATATTCTTAAAAATTAATGAAACGCTCTCAAAATTAGCAGAAAACTACAAACCTTAACTATGGTTGTTTGAAATCACAGTCTTATTTCGTTAACTTTAGAGTCGCCAAGTTTAAATCTCAAAAATACAAACAGTATATTTTCGCACGATAATTTAAAAACGTTTGATTCGTCAAGTGGAATTTTATATGATCGAATAATTCGAAGTGTTTGAAGATGATGATTAAATTCCGCGCTTCTGATTGCAGAGTTCGTGAAGAAAGTTATCCAATTATACGAAACGATTGTGGTTCGTCACGGATTAATGCTCGTTGGTCCAACTGGATCGGGAAAAACAAGGGTGAGTGCTGTTTCAAATCTGAAAGAACTGTCCGAATTAATTACAACGTAATAGTTCTCGAGTATGAACCGTACTTGAATATTCCAATTTACAAGATGAGATACTTTACTTTGCTTTTATAAGGTAAGAGACTTTCCATTCCATTCACAAGCTTTTTATATCGATATTACACTATTTCATCGCATTTATGCGGAATGTTATCGTGGAAATCTTTATAATTACATGTTTTGTAGCAACGTGTTCTTCTAACGTATATAGTTGAAGATTAGAATATATTAAAACGATTTACCTACGTACTTACTCATTTTTTATGTCGTTTGATTGTGGAAACATAATGTGACAAGCTCACGGAAATGAGATTATTTCGAATTGATGTCTACTAGCCTTCACATGTGCAATAGAAATCCTTGAGAAGTCGAGATTATTCCAATAAAATAAAATATTTCTAAAATACTTCAAGTTCTGCCAGTGATAGACATAATTACCGTCTTAAATATTTAATTTCATAATATTACTTTTATAATAATAAAGTAATTTTATAATACATTTTGTAATTTGAAATTCCATGGAAATATTTTAAATGAATTGATTGACAATTGATGTACAATTGAAATTTTCCAGTAAATATTTTCGTAAAGGAATTCCCTTCTAGTTAGAATAGATATAGCCATAAAGCTATAGAAAACAAAAAAAAGCTATATTATTAAATTTTGCTGATTGAAAATAAAATGTTTCGTTCCATTTATCATTAAACAATCAAATTTTATCTCGATTCGTAGAACAATCACTGTAACGTAGCAACTAGCACAGTTGTCAGAAAAGCGGATTCACATCAATAGAATTTTTAGAAGCCTTTGTCGGAAATGGCATTACGTTGTTTTTAACTTTGTGACTTTTCTCAGCTAACAAGGGTTGAATTTTGTTTAGCATGGAAGGTACGACATTTAAAGATATATAATAGTTAGCGAGTTGGGATAACTTCCGTGCCGCATAATTTCCACTGTGAATAAGTTAACAAAACCCGATTACAGCAAGTGCGTTCGTATATGCAGCTAAAGGGAAATGCGAAACAATATGCGAAAGATAGATTGATGATTAGGTTGATTTACATGGTCGATAACGAATACTTTTTTCTCTTTTATCGTTCGTCGTAAATGTGATAAAAATAGGTAGGAATATTCCGCCAGCAAATCGAAAAGTCATTTGCGTCGTAATAGCATTTCAAGCGAAAATTGATTTAATTTCCCTTTTCTCCTTTCTCTCTTTTCCCTTTTTTTCAATAACTTTTTTTTGACATTTTTTTTCGATATTTAATGCAATAATTGAACGTTTTTAGATCTTCTGGAGTTACGCAATGTTGGGGATACAAGACTATGCGTATGAAAAACTGTTTTCTTCTTTTGTATCGATCGCTCAAGATCCACCCTCTTCGAGTGCGACTCACGAAACGTACATCTCTGATCCTTCTTTGAATTTATATCAAAGACCAAGGATTATTTCGGATTTGCTCACACTTTCTATTAACCTATCACGTACCCAACGAACTTTCTTCAATAACGTGAACGCGAAAATCAGTAGCTGATTCCTCTTATTATTCCGTCGTCGTAAAAGTCTTTAAATATCGACAAGCTTTCAAATAAATGTCCTTTGTTGACGAGGAAAAGACAGGTAGATGAAAATTCTTGCTCTGTCGACTGATAGTAATGATAGTAGTAAAAATAATACAAATACTCTTCGTACTCTCTGTTAAACTTTATAACAATAGTTGTTATCATTTATTTGATTCACTTTCTTTTCGTAGTTTGCATCCCCAACATCTGTTGGTTATACTCTGCAGGGAGGCTTCGGCCTTTGGGGAGTGACGACCCCACGTACCCGAGTTCTGATTCTATCCCCAAGCCGACGTATGTGTCACTATTACCACGATGACTTTAAGCAAAGTTAATACTCTAGAGTTAAACTCTAATATTCTAAGTATAACACTTTTTAATATCAAATATCGACGCGTATAATCACGTATGATTATAACAACGAAGGGGCAGAAACTAGAGAAGTAGACTTGGCGAGAAGGCGAACAAGAATGCTTTTATTCATTGTTTAGCTTGGGTATATATAGGACTTTATGAAGTAGAGAAGGGGTATTTGGAAAACACCTGTTGATTGCTTGAGTTGGCTTCTGAGTCAATAGTGGATCTTGACTGAATTTGGGTGATAATGCTGATTCTTAGTTGACTGAATTTGGGTGATAATGCTTCCGAGTCAGTAGTGGACTTTGGCTGGATTTGGATGATAAGACTGTTTAGTGAATATCTGCTGATTTCTTGGGTTAGCTTCTGAGTCAGTAATGGATCTTGACTGAGTTTAGGTGATAAGGCCGTCTTCACATATGCAAGGACCTCCTCGAAAGTAGACTTGTCTTGACCAGTACGGCCTTTATCACCAGTGTCGAGAGGGTTGACACTCGAAGTCCACGGTGGATTGTCAGCTGATTAGACTCTCGGGGATAGTAGTAAGCGAGTCTTTAGACGGGTGAGCAGCTCGGGCCGGTTGAAATTTCGAAAGATCAGAAGATACTTGAAATCGAATATCATCCGCAATTCTGGCGGTATATTTATTACAAAAAATATCAGAAATGCTACATGTTAGGAAACTAAATGTTACAGAACTTCATTTCCATACTAGTACTTATACGCTGCAAAATAGAATAATATTTCGTAAGAAATCTATGGCAAATTGATACATGGGATTCTAATTTTCTTAGAATATTCAGAGTAAACTCGAACAATAAAAAAAAACCGAGATGAGAGTTTAAAATTAATATACATGAAGCTTTGGCAATATTTTACAATCTCGTGTTCTTCGTAACTTTAATAAAAGCCGTAATTATCGATCAGGCGACTTAATCGCTTGGAAGAAAAGCTTTTACCTGTTTAATGTAACTTTGATGAACAAGTTGTTTGAATAACTCAAAGTGCAAATAGCTTTTGCAATCTAAAGATTAAAGAAAGTATTCTCAATAAGTATCAATAATCTTAAAGTTCCGCGGTTCAGTAAAATCGTAAAATTAATTACGACGAAATTCTAATTAATTCGAGTGATGGATTTCGAGTTTTATTCTCAAATTTCACAAAAATAATTGAGGCATGTAACTTCAGATTTTGGCTACTTAAAAAAAAGTAACGAAATTAAATCCAATTTTCTTTTATAATTGAATAGAAGCAGAATGTTATTTGTAATTTTCAAAAAATCGATTTAACGAAATCGTAGGAATCGTTTATTTATTTCATATTGTTGAAATAAAAGATTTGAAAAATTAGGTACGAAAATGAACAAAATTAAGTAGATATTTTTGCACGAGTTAAATATATAATTTTTCTTATTTAGTTCCTTTCGTTAACTGAATTTACCATTGTACTAAATTTTTACTGTTTGAAACACATGAGGGAGTAACTGAATCTTTCGTTAACTGAATATACTGCTATACTAAATTTTTACTATTTGAAACACGTAAGACCACGGTCGTAAGAATCAGAAACATGGTCACTGAACATGCAATGAAAATACAATAAATATATACACTATATAAGGAAGAAGGGCTCATAAACTTAAGTATCCTTCTTTCATCAGTGGCCTTAATTCCAAGTTGCATTTCTCATTTCAACTGTGTTATCAACGTTAATCTCGCGTTATCCTACAAGAAATCATGGAAACAGTCTTCACGGAGCTTTGTTCCAACAAACGCTTTTAATTCGACGTCGTGTTCTCCACGTTGCAAAAACTCTTCTGCATGTATTTACTAGTCGTTATACGCTTTTACACGTATTATATATTTTTATATTAATTTGCGAGATGGATTTAAATATTTACGACGTTATTGCATGTCATATGCTTGCACGAGAAAAAAAAAAGGATCGTTGTTGATTAATCGTTGTTAATTTGTCCAAAGCCATTCGGTTTGAAATTTTTTTTTCTTTCTCTCAGTCAATTTTCATAATTGGCTCTGATTTTTGAACATTGGGATTTTTCCTTTCTAAAGAATACAAAAACTAGATAAAATTCTCATACAGGGTGAAGTGATTAAAATAAGTCATTACCAATCTTTTGAGTATCTTATATTTAAAAGTATCTGCCTTATATCTAGAGTCTACAATTCATTGGGGTATTTACAGTAGAAATTCTTTGACAGTAACTTCTGCAGAAAAATAAAATACATATGTATGTATATCATTTCGTATGAAAAAATTATTTCTACAACTCGGTATAAAAGATAAAACTGCGTGTACACTCTCGCCCAGAAGTTTAGAGAAATGACAATCTTCTAAAGGAAGCATAAATATATCATATTAATATTCATAAACGTTGAAACTGGACTACGAATTTTATAGTTCTAGAAAGATAGAACCTCGGTAGAAAATTATCTCATATACCACTAAAATGTCATAAGAAAGCACTACACTTTGGATATTTTCTACGCCTATTTTATATCGTGAAATTTTGTACTTTGAAATTTCCTGTAAATGCACAAATGTCCGCGGTATTACAACTTATTGCGATATTTCAATTTTCCAAGAAAAATTTATTTCATTTCAATCGTTGGCGAAATTCATTTCACGTAAAACGAATGTCATGCTCCAAACTTTTCAGCGGGAATGTATTACTTATGTGGTTCAGCATTTACATTATTCGCATACTGAACTTACAATTAGCACGAAAAATAATAAGGGGAATTTCGATCTTTTTTATCGTAGGTAATCAATACAAGACGATTTGTCTCATATTTTTAAAACATCTTACATGTATATACGACGTTACAGACATAAAAGTTGACGAATTAAATTTGCATCGATCACACGTGTCACACGCGCGCGATTTCTCTTTACATTGACAATTATGCAAGTGTTAAAGGAGTTCGATAGTAAGTTACGATATAAAGCGTCTGCTAATTTCCCAGTTTCGCGAAAATTTGACGAGCATGCAGAATTTCATCAAAATAGACATCGAAGTGATATTTCTCTATGACAATATTTATCTTTATAGTCTTTGCTTCTTCGGGTTATCAAACGGCCGATTATACTACGGTTTCTCGTAATTTTGCACCGAGTATTGACAACATCGACTAATAGTTTATTAATAGACATGTTAGTTTTGAAAATTCGTTGGTGTTTTGTGCTGTTCGACAGCGTGAAATAAATAGTTTATGATTTAAGTTAATGTGATTCAATCTTCAATATTGACATTTAAATATCAATTTTTTTTCGCTATATATGCCTCGAACGTTTTAAACATGTTGACACGCAGCTTATAATATATTTGGAGAATGTAATTCAACAATTTGCAAACTTACAACTGCACGAATGAATATTAGTTGCCTCGTAGAAATTAATTGCCTTGCCATTTAATTATTATGTTTTCTCGGGATCATTCGAATTATCTTTTGAAACATGTTTTTCTTTCATTTGAGTGGAATTTTCATTTAATAACGGTTCAAGTTCTTCGATTTCAAGTGTCAAGACGTTCTTAATCAGATGTACATCTGAATTATTATTGAAAAATCTACAATTTTAAAAAGAACATACCGTTTAATAAGGTGCAACGTGTTTTGTAAATGTTTTAAAATTTTTGTTTTAAAATTCAATGCAAAAACAATTAATTAATTTCTACATCTAACACATACATATATCCATATTTATTCGTGTAATTCAAAGATACGAGAATGATAGACTTAATGTTACCAAAATAACAAATTTCACGCTAAGTTTGCAAATTCTTAAATTTAAAATTCTGATTATAATAAACATTTATTAAAAATTGACTAGAAATTAATTAACTGGTTAGAGTCGTTAAAGATTATACTCCGTTATGCATATTATTACGTAATTGATGTTATCGTATTATTTAATATTCAGAATCGATTCGAAACAGCTAATTAACTTTGTACAAACTTTCGAAGTCTTTCTTTGCTTTCTCTAATGACATGTAAAAGACAATTACGTGTACGTGTACAACATACATAGGTAGACCCTCGCGAATTACTTTGATCTAAATAATAATTTCTTGTATATATTCCCATTGTAATTAGTACACTCAACTACTTTCTTTTTTATTTGTTTAAATTTCTACGAGTAATTGCACGTACAGTGATTCTTATTAGCATTCGGACAACAAAGATGATTTCTCTCTACACTTGTTTGTAATAGTTTTATTGAATTAATTGCCCTTTAGTTGTTTTGGTTAGAAGAAACATCAGTTTTAATTTATTCTATGCACATAAAATTTTACGATGAATTAAATAGAAATGTCTAGACTCGGATAGTCAAGTTTTATTAATTTCATGTTGCAATGAATATATATTTAAAATATATCTGCGAAATTAATATAAACTCGTTATCTGAATTCTTTTTGCGATTTTGAACTTTATCATTATTTGATCCACCGCTTCTTATAATAAAAGCTACGTGCATAAAATAAGTAAAAATTTACGTTAAAATTACGTTTTCTGTTAATTAAACAATCAGTGCTTTGTCATATTAACAAAATTGTTGGAACAACTGGCCTTCGATTTAAAATATACGTTTAAATCGTTATAATTTAAACTACAATTAAATTTCTGTTTAAACATAAATCAATATTAATTTTAACAAAAGTGCCAATACTTTTTAAACAAAATTGTAAAAAAGAATCTGAAATCCATCGCGATTGATAAACTTGGCCGTTCTGATGTTCAAAGTAATTAATTCGATGAGAGCGTTATAAAAAATATCAAACTAATAATCTTCCTAATAATGTGGTGTCCAGATATTAATAAGAGATACTGTAGTGTACACTCTTCTCTCCACCACTCACCACTTGTTCAAAAAACCCAAATAATCGGTGCATGCAAGTCGAACAGCCTCTCTCGTGAAACCTCGATATCGTTAACGACGATAAACGTTTTCATTTTGCATTGAATCATCGAGTATCAAGTGGTCGTAAATCTTTCGGCAAATATTTCACGCTTCGAATTTCCAACAGCAAAGAAAAACAGTCGATATTTCATCGAGCCGAGATCGCTGGATAATCTCCAACGTTCGTTACACGCGTTGCTCTGCCAGTCGAAATAAACTGATCGCGAATAGTCGAACGAAATTGCGTTACGAGACGTCACGTTTTACGAAACTTGAAGAAACAAGTTAGCCTTTCGTAGATTATCGGTATGTATATTTATCGCGTTATGTTGGTCTATGTTACATGTAAAAAAACACATACCGTGCATTTGGACACAGTTCTAAATTATTGCAGTATGAATTACAATTGAACTCGTGTAACTTCGTAAAAAAGAAATCATCGCAACGAACCACTTGGTCTATCATTTTAAAGCGTAAAGTCTTTGCTTTCACGGTCCCGAGTTCGTTTTTACTTCTTTTTTTTCTTTTTTTTCTTTTTTTCAAAGATAATTTTAAAGCGAGAATACTTTTTTTCTCGAAAATTGTAAAAATTCAAACGTCTGTAAAAACATGGAAAAACATTCTTCGTCGCTACAGATCCATTAGCGCTAGGAAGATTGAAGTCTCCTCTAAAGAGATCCTTCAAAACTTGCTGTGTCTCTTCTCATTTTCATCAATATTTTGTTGGTGAGAATCTTAACAGAAACATAATCGAAAAAATAGACAAGATTCTTGAAAATTCGTCATATACATGTGTTGGAATTCGTATCCCATATCTTTGTTTATGTGTCTAATCCTAGCACCGTGGGCACGAAAGGGTTAAACATTCGGGTTCGTTCACGTGGTCGAATTTCAGCGCCAACGAAATCGCCGTGAGATCGTTCGGTTGAGTCGCGAATCCAAAAATTCGAATGTCTTATATGTATCCTTGGGGATTACAATGGTACCTGGTCATGCTTTTCAGTACCTTGCGCAGTAATTGTTGTAGACAACGCCTGAACGTGATGCCGCACATCGCGTACAATAAGAAATTGATGCTGAAGTTGGTGTAATAGAGAAGCATGAAAAATTGTTGTAAACACCAGAGCAACTCCGGCGTGTTCTTGCGGGCCAGAGTGAAGAAGAATACGCACAGTCGGATCACGTAGCTGAAAACAAGAATTTCGGTTGCCGGTTAATTGAATTTTGTCAAGCTGTCAAGGAATGATACTACCGAGAGACATACGAATTTAGAGGGTAACAGAAGAGAAAATGGAACCACGAGGATCATTGATTTCCTCTCACCTGTGAAAGATCTGTGGTTTATGCACAGTGTCGTTAATGGAATGATGAAATATGAATAGCATGAGAATACATACAAAGCGGTTCTCTCAAGTGCATTCTCGTATTTTTAGTGGCGAATCTACACGTTGGGATCATGCAAGAATATCGTACGAACCTGTGTCTTAATTTTCGAGTTGCGGATGATTGAAGAAAACGTTCAATGGATACTAAACTTCGTCTAATGTTTCATCTATTTCTTTACTTGTTTTGTTGTGTAGATTTATCAAAAGTATGGGCATGCATTTAGATTTGTCCTTGTGTAAATAATTCAAATTGTTTGATACCTGCTCGCTACGTCTCAAACAATACATTTCTGCATAAATCAACAGAAGTTTTTTTTTTCCTTTCAAAATAAAAATATCAGTGAAATGATGTTTCGAGATTAATGAATCGCCGCTAAATTCGTAACAAACATTAAATACGTTTGTTTTAAAAATGTATTTTAAAAAAATTGGCGATTCTAGCTAGTTTTGAACGACTTAGAGCAGCCTGTTCTCTTGAATATTTCGACGAATGACTGCTGCTTACCTTGGTAAATTGAGAAGAATGAAGACAGTGCTGATCAGGAGCAGCATCTTTGTGATACTCTGCTGATTCCTCGTAGATACGAGGTTCCTCGAAGACGACCTAATATCTGTAACGAAAGAAAAAAAAGAAAAAGATTGCAAAGAAAGAAGACGAAGAAAGGACGACGCGAAATGTCAGCAGAAATTTCTGCAACGTCGTTATCCGACGTTTGAATAATTTAACTTTCCATTTCATTCCAGTTCTTTATACTAACCGCGCGCGTTTGCAACAACTGCTGCAGCCACTGTCTTGTCAACAAACGCGGTTTGAAATTTAAAAAGTATATTTTGTTATAAGGGTAATTTCTTGCTTCAACGTAGTTAATATATTTTTTAGTTTTATTAATTTCTTTAATTTTATTAATTTTTTTTTAGAATTACGGAAACACGAAGAACACGAAAGTGAACGGAAAGTTTAATTAGTTTCTGTTGCAATCGACAACCACTCTCTATCGACGCACATTCGCACTATGTTGAAATTTCGAAAGTTTTTATTTTTCGCTGGCCTGTGAATTTCATTACGATATATCGATCTTTGCACGACCATGTTCATTCCGTCTATTTCCACTGGGACGTTGGTTATTAATTCTTAAATTTTCGAAATTTGCAACTCTCGAGAAGTCTCACTGCACTTCAAACTTTCGTTACTCGAAACTTTTGAAGTGCAGTAGAATTTCGTTTACACGTACTTGCCGGGGACATGCGAGAAAAATTCATATTCACAGCTTCACATTTTCTCGTATACCTATCAAAGTGAGCGTAAAGCCCAGAAAATTTTAATTCACGTGTGATCAGTGATAAGAAGCGCATAACGTTGAACTCAAAATTTGTTAAAATTGATATTCCCTTTTCTTCTCGTGGACCATTCAATTATACAACTGCAATTAAATAACAACAACAATAATAATAATCTTTTGAAGTAAATAACTGATAATCTTTTTTTTTTATAACGAAATTCTAGTTATAAAGTGTCAAAGTCACTGGAAAATTGAAAAATTTTTAAAATTTTCCGACGAGTTTACCGCTGGAAAAGCATTTTCCGATAACGAGTTAAATCCTCCTAATTAATGCTTTTACAAGCTCTTTGTTTTTTCTCTACTTAAACAAAGTCATAGTCGTTTAACGTGATAATGTGAGCTGTAAATGCGAGCAAATTTTCGTACGTATTCACAATTCAATTTGTGCAAATTTTTGTACGTATCCATAATTTAATTTGTGTAAATTAATTAAATATGTATCTATAACGGGGCATGGACGAATTCTCAATAGATATTGCATACGTGTATACTTTATACATTTGATCATTTTTTCTTATAAAATCTTCGATCGTTTCAACATGTTTGGCGAGTAATGATTTAGCCTGTGTAAACGAATACTCGTTTTGACTTTGAATTTGATACAAAATAAGTGATACATCGTTCGTTTAGTGGAAACGCATCATCAGCCAGTAGTTTAGTCAATAATTTGGCCGACCAGTTCAATAGTACAATCATCAGCAATTGCGTGGCATTTTAACGAAACGACTAGCATTAACTGGTATAATAGATGTTTTTGCTGCAATTCTCTTCAACATTGACGAAACATTTGATTAGGCTGATGCAAAGATCAGACATTAATTGCACGAAATTTCTTCAAAATATCGTAGATTTAATTACAGTAACAACTTCGATTAGTTTCTTTCAATATGCTAGAGCTTATTATACAAACGAAATTTTGATTTATCATGGTATCAAATACAATCTCTCACGTTCTGTCGGTATTGCTTTTTAATAAAATCTTGTATCTCATATTGTGAAGACGTGTAAAATAATTTAACGCAAGGAGAGCCATATATTATTATTAAATATTAAACGGTAAAACAGTTTAGATAGGATTATGGATAAGGGATTTAATAGATAATAGGATTTTGAGCTTTACTACTGTGCCTATGTCCTTCAAAGCAAAGGGATTAAATCAGAGCGAATCCAAATATTAGATCAATTTCGAACTAACCAACACTGACGTTAACTGTCATATGTACATACATTACAAGCAAGCAATTTCACGCGTTTCATTTTACTTGCCAAAGCAAGCGAGTTTTATAACTTATTCTACGAGGATCGGTTGAAAATGAATGCACGCTCGTCTTCGTATCTCAGAAACGAAAGCAATCGAAATGAGACAAAGAGGAGATGAAAATGCAAT
The DNA here is from genome assembly GCA_036937485.2 of Tetragonisca angustula. Taxonomy (NCBI): domain Eukaryota; kingdom Metazoa; phylum Arthropoda; class Insecta; order Hymenoptera; family Apidae; genus Tetragonisca; species Tetragonisca angustula. The sequence goes on along the minus strand of JAWNGG020000007.1, from coordinate 1,348,454 downwards.
TCATTCGCTAAAGAAATAGCCTATATTTTTCTACGTAATCGCCGTTCATTTCGACATATTCTTCCTAACAAGTTCGACAAGTTTTTTTCATTTTGCCGATCCACTTTTGACGAAGGACTTCGCCGTTATCTCAACTTCATCGTTCAACCTGAAACGAATACTTCAAGATCTTCGCCAGCCGTGAAAAGAAGCGGAAGTCCGATTGAGAAGTGGTGACAACGTTCTCATTGCGTTCGGCAGCAGACACAAATTTTCCGATAACCCAGTTTTCGAATAAGTCGAGAATAACTCAATCTTTCTTTCGAAATTCCAAACTGACTCCAACGTGATTTTGTCTAATGGAACAATCGACTTTAATGGTGGCAACTGTTCTTCCACTGCCAAAATCACAAATCTAAAAGCGTTAAAATTCCGGACGCTTTTGAGCAATTTTTGTGTGTTTTAAACACAAAATGTGACGACTCGTTCAGACTGCGTTCAAGTTCGAACGCGATGCTGAAAAAATCGCTCCTAAACAGAAAAGCAAACGAATTGCTATCGGTATAGATGCAATGTCCGACATTTGTCACATCACCGACGCAACATGTACACATTGTGTAGAAGAACAAATGAGCAGTCAGCATCAGACAAGCTGAAACTACAGAAGATCACTACGGTCGTCCCTAAACATCTCAGAAACCCGAGAAAACCCGGATAGCAGCCCTAACTGTGAGATACATCGCACAAATTTGCTCGACCGAGGTTCAGATGCACGACACTATAGCGCGCAGCGATTAACCGTACTTCAATTAAGCGTATCCTCGTTGTATACAATCCGTAAACACGACGATAAATTTCCGTAGGCGTAATGTTTTCCACCGTTAAAAACCTCGCTGCTTCTCGTTGAATATCGCTGACATCGCACCTATATTTCTGGTTCTAAATTCTAAACGATACTGTTCTTCTGCCGAAAGCAAATTGATCGCGACTTGGCATGTTTATAAAGGAGAGACACACACCTATAAACAATCTGTTCGTCAGTCAAAATTCTTTTCATTCTCGAGCGAACGAACGAGCGTGCGTTATGATTTTTCAGCCGATGTCTTACGACGATATATATATATATATATATATATATATATATGTGTATGTATACATAGGTATGTACAAAAGATAGACGCGTATTGTACTTACGTATACAGCGAGTTCCTATTTCGGGTAGCTGACAAGCGTTCCGTGGCGTTGATGGCGGCGCGGACGTGGTCTGATGCCGAGAGTGATGAGAATGGTTGTTCTTTGACGAGTGAAATGATTGCTGCGAGGGTAACCGTCGACCTCCGACCACTGGTCCCAGATTGATAACACCAGCGCCATTGTTGCTGCTGCTACCACTCTGAAAATTAAGAAAGAACGGTACGATGAAATTCGATGCACCGCCCCGCTCGTCAAGATATCCGTTCCGCGAATTTTTCTTTTTTTCTTGGTTATTAAATATTTGATAAATATTAAATATATTATTAAATATATATTAAATATTTAATATTTCAACATGTTCATATTTTTTTGTATCATTCGACAATTTCTAACGCGTTATAAATATAGAAAAGAGAGAAAGAATAATATTTAAACGCTGTATACACTAAAATAGAAAATTGCAAATATAATGTATAATAGGTGGCATTGAGATATTTGAAAAACGAGGGTTTTTTAGGTTTTATTATAAATTCAAAAACATCAAAAGCAACGGAACAGTTTTTGTTAGAGTCTATCGTTTAACGACGACTTCAAATAATGGTAAATTCCAAGAGGTGAATTTTAGAAAATAATCCTCACGGCATTGCCACTCTTCTCGAACTTTTAATTTGAATGAATCTTTTATCTCGTAGTTTATAAATTTAAGATTAGAACGACCATTGAAGCATAGAATTTTCATCGAAATAAAAAGAAAGAAGCAAAAAAAAAAAATTTTAAATATATCTACAAAATTTCCAACGAAAATTATAAATTGGTCATAAATTGTCCATTTTGGTTAATGTTAGAAACATCGAAAGGAGTGCAAACGACTACCATCGTAAGAGCCAATTCAATTACACAAGAGCATCAACTGACAAGAGATAACCTGCTGACAATAACGGTCCACGGGAAGCCAATAATTTTTCAGCCAGAGTATCAGTTTCTTGAAACGTCATCGTACTCATTATCGGTATGGTTAGATAGACCGTCGTATCGTTCCCTATTCCGGTCACGAACCTTACTTATCCACGAACCTCTAATAGCACGTGTACGGCTATATTGCGCAGGATGTTTCATTTATCTTAATCGTCACAAATGCTTCTGTCCTTAGTTAACGTCATGATGAGAAAAGTGCCCGGGATCGAAGAACTTATTCGTTGCTAGTTATACAGCAAATGTTACGGCTAATAACAAGGTATTTGCGTCAAAGATGTGAATACATCGTTGATCTTGTTTAGTTCGTCCTATTATAACAACTACTACGCACTATCGTACAAGATAGGCACGGAAATTATGTAGCGCGTAACAGAACACGTGCATTCGTGGGCAAATCTAGACAAAAATCTCACGATGTTTTCGAGGGAACATGGCTGCATAAGGAATCCGATGAAAATAGAAAATTGTGGAATTGATCGATGACGAGTTAGGAAAGATCGAGGTTCATAAATGTGTAATGAGCAGAATTAGGAATTGTTAAAGGCAAGATAGGATAAAGATAAGATAGAAAGGAAGTTGAGTTTTCTTGGAATTCCTCCTCCCAAGACTATTATACATTGATGTATAATATCTTTCGCCTTAAAATTATTGACAATTTAAGTGAACGACAAGTCAATTCTACGCATGTGAATAAGTACATTACGTGATGCTTAATTATTTTTATATATACACGTAACAGCATGAATTTGTATTGTCAAGAATTTTTCAATATTGTAGCTTCAAACTTGTAGCTCTAGTGGTAGTTTAATTATAGTGTAGTTTAATTATAAGTGATTGACTGAGCGAGGTCAGATCAAAGAGTCAGGTAGTGGAGAAAAATCGAGGCGTTGGGAAAAGCTGAAACGTCATCTGATCCGGGGATTGCAAGGGTATAAAAAGAGGATATGCCTAAAGTAATGAGAAGAGAGAGAGAGAGAGAGAGAGAGAGAGAGAGAAAGATTTTTTCCTAGACTTTTTCTAGATTTTTCTCCTAGATTATTTTAGATTCTAAGATTCTAGACTCTTCTCTAGAGGTTTAGATCTAGAATCTAAAATCCTCAGCGTCTAAGAATCTAGAATACAGCGTCTAAGAATCTAGAAACCAGCGTCTAAAAATCTAAGAATCTAGATTCTTAGATAAACTTTCGATCTAACTGCTGTGCGTTAAGAATCTCGAGAAAGAGAGAGAGAGAGGTAGTTGTGTTGCTGTTGATGGACTTATTGTTAGTTGTATAGTTTAGTTTTATGAATCTTCCGGGATACTATCGATCGATCGTACTATACGATTGAATGTAGATATTTTCCTAGAGTTTTTAGACCTGCATGCTAGAAATACTGGCCGATAAAACTCCTTTTCCTCATGTGTATTACGGGTGGAAAGTAATTTCAGTCTGTTTTTTTCCGCGATTTTGTTGTGTCTTTGATATTGATTAAAAAGAACAAACACAATAATTTCAGAGCTAGGAAACAATTTACAGCCTCACTTACTTCAATTTGAAAATTAACACGCAACTCTGTTTAGCAAGTTACACGCGTAGTATTACGGATTTAAAAATTGCGATTAATGTGACACGTAAAATGAAAATTATTCTATTTCATTCAGTTAGAATTATTGTTTTGCTGTTTTTCTTTTCTCATATATATTTTATATATAGTTTGGACGAAGATTCTAATTCTAGTCTCTGAAATCTTCAGGATACCGATTAGAAAAAAGAAAAGAAAAAAATAACGAACGCGTAATTCCCAATTTGCAGTTTCTCTTCGGTGAAAATATCGCGAGCAAAAAGAGGTCGTTGCAGAAGAACGAAAGTGTTATCGCAATAGGACGAGAATGTAGGTTAATGCGGCTCATCGAAGCTATTTAGACGCGATCGTGATAAAGTACAAAAATGAACCATCACCTTCTTGAGGATCGTCGAAACAGGACAATATATATATATCAGCCTCGCTCTTCTCATAAATATACACTATCGTGCAGAAGTATAGAATCAAATATCTGGACTAATAAAAAAAAAAGTTCAGTTAATTGAATTTTCTTGCTGATAGAACACCCAAATCTTTTTATATTAAATTGCGCATACCTAAGTGAGAATTAAGAAAACTGTCAGTTTATTTCCATATTTCAGAACGTTATACATTTTTTAGCTTTTGGATTATTTAACTTTTTTTGGCGTATATACTGCAGAGTTACATTCTTTTTCATGCTTTGAATTGTCGAAGTGAAATGCATCTACATCTAGTATCTAAAAACGTTATTTCCTCTCTCATGTCTCGAATTTGATAGAACTGAAGCTACAACATCACAAGTGTGTGCGTGTGTCTTAATACTTTTTTAGTTGAGAAAAATTTCGAACTGAGAAAGAAAAAAATACGTAATACATCAATTGGTGGACAAAAAAAATAATTGATCTATTTAAAAATACACTGACAACTTTGAAATCTCATGAGAAAAAACAAGCACGTGAAAAAGTTCTGTATGCGTGCCCATTGATATAATGCGAGAAGTTACTAAATTTGTTGTTAACAAAATATTCCTTCATATAATAATTTTTTTATTGTTCGTTCAATAAAAATACTCGCAACTCTGGAAGAGTTGACCAATCTCTGGTTAACGCTAACTTGCAGCAAAAAATACTTTTGCTTTAATCGCATGGATTTCACAAGCACGTGTACACAAGACCGTAAATGTTTTTACGTGCATGTACGTTACAACACCTACGTACGTTACGAACAACATAAATCTGTAAACAGAATTTATTAATCGGAGGAACGAACGTTGTTCGATAGTTTGCTGTAATGTGATTCATTTGGTGTGATTAAAAAATCGCAGTGCATTCCATTTTGATACGAGGAATCTTCTATTTTTACTTCTCTCAGACGAATATTCGAAAAAATATTTGAAAAACTAGTGAACCGAAGGAAACGCTTGTTTTTCAAGTAAAACAGAAAGTGGAAATATTAATGTAGGAAATGAATAAGAAAAATAATAAATCAGTTATTATAAAAAAATAAAAAAGTTTCAGAAATGAAGAAAAATGAAAAGATCTTTTTTTTCTACAGTAAAAGTTTCCGACTAAAGAACGCCAAGACTCTTATAATTACGTTTTTATATTACACTCTTTGTGTAAGATAAACATTTGCAGAACTGGTGAGGGTTGAAAGATTTCGAATGAAAGAAAAAATACTGTTAATGCTCAAGAGCCGGTCATTAAATCTCGTTTTATTATTATAAAAACATAGGAGAATGAAGGACGGTTTGAAAATGAATAATGGAAGAACTTTTTTTCTCTAACGAAAACTTTTATCTACAACGAATTCTTTTTTCTCTACAAAAAAACTTAAATCAATTAAAAAAAAAAAAAACGAATTCAAATAACGAATGTAACGCGTGCAACCTTAACAATCGATCATGCACGGTTTTATTTCTGTTCCTTGGTCGTTCTTCGGTAACGAAAAAAATGAGAGAAAGAAACGGGCGTCTCGTTAATCTAGACCAGACCTTCAATTTCGATGAATAATTCAATGTGAAGCGTGTCAGTCTCACAAGTGTGCGATACGAGCGATATTCGTTGAACGTGTTCAGATACTTTCACACCGATACTTTGGCAAATACCTCTTTTACGATTCTCCGTCTTTCTTCTTTTTTCTCTCCGTCTCTCTCTCTCTCTATCTCACTTCCCATCTCTTTACCAGGTCACGGTCTAGTCGTGTAAATGAGCTTCTCGTAATCTTGTTCCAAGTGCCGACAAACTCGTGCACGCAAAGTGTAGAATCAGCGCGCTTTATGCAGATTTCATGGTAATATCAATTGGCAGGAGGTACATAATTTGGTCGTTCCACTAGACCGTGCGGTATTAATAAAGCAACGGTATATATCGGGTGAACCAAGAAACGTGAAACATTTGAATAATGTATGACGAAAATGAAAACTTGCAACTGTGATATCGGTCGAAGGGATATGGCAGGTCGTAAGCCATAATTCCCCTAGTGGTGTCCCTTAATGAATGCAGCAGAATTTAGAACTGCACCTTCCCTGTTGTCCTGGTATATTCCCGGTTAATATTTCATTAGACGCGACTGAGAATTTACCGCCTGATCGAAGCAGAAAATTTCGTTCGAAAAAGAAATTCCATTGAACGGATCAGGATCATTTTTTATTCTCAATTTTCAGCAGTTTATATGAGATTGAAGAAGTTGAATGCATTTAATAACAATTAACGTTTTCTTAATTGTTATTATTAGCAGTCAACGTTTTATTAATTATTATAAAGCATACAAGTATACACAGACTGTTTAATATAGATATATACCACTCTCGTCAATTCGAATTAACTCGGACACCATGTAGAACAAAGTGAACCGTGTAAAATCCAGTTAATTCTGATAATATATCATGTATTCTCGCTAATAAATCAGCGATAGCAAATGTTTTTTTCTCCAATACGTAATCCGCTTACTAATAACCCATGTACCATGTACCAATGTATTATCTTCCGACATAAACCCGAGATATCTCGGGATAATAATTGAGATACAGGTGAAGATGTAATAAAAAAAACTCGAGCGATGTTTTAGGGAAAATTAGTAAAACAGATGGTTAACTTTCGTCCAGCGAATGTTGAATCCATCCTTATTAATAATAACGAATTTTTGACAATAACAATTAATGCAGTTGTTATCTTTAAGAAAAGAGACATACGTTTGTAAATATAAAAACGTTTAAGATATTTCATATTTGGAATTCAGCCTTTGCACGTTGCTAGAATCCATCTGCCATCCAATAGTCTATGTTTCATCCCTTTTGCTTTCAAATCCATCATATCTACTCTTTCTTTTCAAATTTTTTTCTGTCACAGTGCAACATCATTGATGCACTCTCAAAGAATGGAATATTCTCGTAACTGTTTGTCTTTTGTAATTGGTACCCTTGAACGTGCTATTTAGTGCGTTCAAAAAATTCTTCTCACGATAAATAGCAAAATATCGCGACGTATTAATTATTATTTATTAATATTAAGTATCAATTATTATATGTACGCGTGTAATATTTTAATGATAGACACATGAATCTTGAAATTAAATTTCCTTGAAAATCTTCAGTTTTCTTGAAGACACGTTAAAATTTCTTGAAACTTGCGTTGTGATGCTAAATCTAAATGGCCGGCGGGAGGTACAGAGTATTTCGTACAAAAGAAATCGTCAAACGTTATAAAATAGGGAATTTAAACAAAATTAGTAAAACTTGAAACGTGTGCGTACATTTTCTGCGAAACTGAATTACCTAAATGAGTCGAGCAACGATTACTTAAAAATGAAACTTGAAGGGAGGGGGGCTCATTTGCTCTTCTAGAAATCGATTTTTCGATTACCAGTTCATTTGCCTTTTACAGCCTCTGTAATTTTAAACAGTCCAAATAATTCAAATAACGTGGTACGTTTTTGCAATTCTCGCAGGTATTTGACAAACGCAAGTAAATAAAGTAGTTGAACTTCGTAGCAAGAAATTGTTTAGCAACCTTACGAGATTGTTACTTCCGACTTTTTCTAACAAATCACCGTTAACGACAGGTGCATTTTTCCCTCGCTTTTAGCGAGCTCTGTCACGATAGACGTAATGAAACTAGTTTAAAGTTACACACGCAACGATTTTACGAAGTAATGGCTTTGCATGCAAACGTTCGTCAGAAGGGTATTCCATTCTCGCCTTCAATGTCTTCTGTCCTTCTGTGTTACCACGTGCACAAAAAGAAATAACACACTCACCTTCAAAGAGACACGCATCAGGAAACGCTCGGACAATTGCGAAAAGTTTCTCTCGGTTTTGTTTCGCGAGTGTTATCACGTCTAATTGATTCTGTTTGTTGTGTGATTGTCTCCGTGATTTATCTTTGAAAGATAAGATATTCTTAGCTCGGAATATTTTCGTCTATTTTACCATGAAGTTTCACTGGAGTTTAACAGGCCTCTGCACTTTGTTATTACGAAAACGAGAAGCGTTTAGAAATTCTAAACGAAAGAATCAATATTGATTCCGTTTGTGATTTACCTTTGAAGAACTTTGCTCGAAACTTCAGTCATCATCACTCTTTCGCTAAAAGCATCGATACGAAGCTTTTATTATTCATTGAAATTCGTCACACAGTCGTCTTATTATAAAAATCAGAAGACTTTGCAGATCATAAACGTAAGAATTTATTTCTGTTATGGGAACTTTGACACTGATCGATCAAGGAACAAGAAATTTTTCATTTTTACTTCTTCAAAGACTACTGAACCAGTTCTGTCAAACATGAAAAAAAAAGCGCATTCTCGAAAATCCTTGCTAGACCTTTGGACTCGCAGTGCCATTCTCGCGCTTAATTAGTCCTGTTTGCCGTCTCGTTGTTTTCGCGGCTCGTCTTCGTCTCCCTAGTCCGGAACTTCAGCCATAATCCCTTCTCTGCCATCAGCACGAAGCTTTTGCTACTGAATTTCATCGGGATTGAAGTCTTCTCGCAGGGTTCTAGCTCGCACCGCCACAGCAAGTAGAACAATATCACTCTGCACATCAGTAAAGCAAACCTGTTGCCGATACAGAGTCTAGGGCCAAGTCCGAACGGCATGTAAGTCGCCTGAGAAGACTCGATCGGCGACAAAATTCGATCAGGATCGAATTTCAACGGGTCTGAGAAATATTCTGAATCGCGTTGAAGCGCGAACGAGAGGAACCAGACGATGTCTCCTGGCTTCACGGTGATTGGTTGCCCTCCAGGTGTTGCCGGAGGAAGTTGAAACTCTTTCACGCACACCCGATCCACATACGGGATCACAGCGTACAGTCTGAGAGTCTCGTTGATCACCGCGTTCAAGTACTGCATATTTTTTAGAACCTCGTAGGTAGGCTTCCCATCGGTCTTTGCAACCACCTCTTCGATCTCTCGGTGCAGTTTCGCCTGTACTTCCGGATGCATGGCAATTTCATGCGCGGCGAAACTGAGTATGATCGATACCGTGTCGTAGCTAGCAGTGTAGAAAACAAAGGCCTGAGCGGTCATCTCCTCGATCGTTAGACAATTTCCATCCGCATCCTTGTGCTCCATCATCATCTGGATCACGTCTGGTCGGTAAATTCCCTGTGTTGGACATAGTAGTTTGGAGAATAGATAGCTCGAAATCGATTTTTAACGAGTGAGAGAAAGAAAATCGTGCACTCTGATGCACAGATCGAGCTATTTAAACACGATCCACTCGAATGTCTTCGAAACTGCGATATGAATGGAATGAAACAATTTTAGCACTAAAATTGACGAAAAAGTTCAAATAGTGGAATTGGTCAGCTCATAATTATAGATTCGTAATCTACGAACGTGACTTTACGTTTACGTGGCAAGAAGCCACGTTGGGTACAGAAATGAATTCGGTGCCTCTCTTTTTTTTTTTCTTTTTTTTTGGTTAGTTCTTGTCCAACAACAAATTTTTTATAACAAGTTCTTCTTTAAGAAGAGTTTCTACTTAATAATTGTTCGTCAGGTCCTTCGAACCTTCAATTTTCAAGTCTAACTTATTTTCTTGATCAGTCACGTTCAAATTACTATCGAGAAACCTTCAAACGAAAACCAAGAAGGACGCATTATTCGCACTTCCCGATTTAACGCGAGGGCATCGAATTGATTTCAGTCAGAGTCGCAAGCACTATCGGATCTCATTTTCCAATCGTTCGACACTCACCTTTTCCTTCCTCGCTTTAACCACGTTGTCGACGATGCTTATGAAATATTGACGCGCGTTTTCGCCAAACATTTGAGTCCGTAGCAGCTTGAACAGCAAGGGGAAATTGCTGCCCACGATGAGCCTCAGCGACAGCGAGGACATGAAATCGATCGTTTTCTTTGCGAACGAGTAGAACTCGTTTTTCGGATCTCTCATCGAATCCGTCACGAAACCGAAATTACAACTAGCCACCGTGTCGTTGGTGTATCGGCCGAAAATGTTCTTCATCTCGTACGTTCGTCCCTGTTTCGCCTCGTCCGCGACGAATTGCGTGAACTTGTCCGCGCAGTCGGTGATCAGGTGAAACATGGTCTTCAGTTTGCTGGCGGTGAAACTGGGGCTGAGTATTCTTCTCATTTCTCTCCAAGCGTCGCCGCGAAGGAAGAACAGGCCCTTGCCCGACAAGGGATCTATCTTCTCGTCCATGATAGTCACGTGATCGGTGAAACTGTCGAAATTCTTCACGGCAATGGAGCTGATCAGCTCCGGGTCCTTGATCACTATCACCGGTGTCACGAAGTGATACACGCCGAAGTACTTGACGTTTGGGAAACGATGGTACAGGTCTTCCAAGCACTCGTGCAGGGAAGCTTGACGAAACACCGTCGGCGCCATATTTCCTATGATCGGAATCGGCGTCTTGTGCGGGACGTTGAGCTCTTTCAAACGAGTCATGGATTTCCACAGGTAGTAATAGATGAGGAGAAAGCCAAGCACAAGAGTCAGGCTTAACGTCAACGGATCCATTATCGAATCTGAATTTCAAACTTGGTCAATCGAGAGTTGTCAGCTGACAGTAGCGAGGATATGTAACCGAGAACTGTCGCGATTTCGTGCGATCTTCCGTTTATAACTACGTTTGCGACGCACGGGATCGACGCTGATGTCATGAAAACGAGATAACAAGTTAGATTTGATTGGTGAAATCATAATTGGCAGAGATATATTTCATCTTGGATTCGACATTGGAATTATCAGAGTGGTCAAAGTGTTAGATATTTTATAGACGTAGAGCGTATTTTTTAAGGTTTCAATAATTTTTTCTAAGATATATAAATCAAAGCTTGTGTCACAAACTTTCTCTATTTTTTTTCACTCCGATGTCTCTGGATGGAAATTTTATGCTTTAGTCGTCGGTAGTACCAGTGCTAATGTCGCTGATAAAAATCAACGCAGATGAACGTTCATTTAAATTGTTCATAAATTTCAATCGTTCAAATTTCAATCGTAAAGAATTGATTCATTTATTTATTTAAATATCATTTAAATTATAATTACAACAGTCATCCGAGAGACAGGACTCTAAATATAAAGTTTTAATTTCAGGTGCTCTCTAGCTTTCGAGATGTTAATAAAAATTTCGGTACGATGTATTGAATATCTGTCTTTTACTGCACAATTTGATTATATGATTATACGATGTAAACACTACATATTTAACTACATACAATTAATTATTCATAAACGCAATTAATTATTCATAAAAATTTGCAAGATCGATTGTCAAGATCAAATTTTGAAATTTCATTCTTTTGACGCGCATAATAAGTGAAATCGAAACAAATATTAAGTAATATGAGACAAGAGAGTCTTTTTTTTTTACGTATATGATACTTTGTCATGTAATTATTCGCGTTTAATTTTGTATTTGTATATAGCCACTCTCCACTTAAATTGAATATCGCGCAATCAACAAGTGTCGACATATATGTGTGTGTATAGATTTATATGCATATGTATAAACGATGATATACAATTCATTTATGATCGTTTTAAATCACTTGTAGACGTACGACGCACGAGTATTATAATGTAGTACAATTGCTCCTAAAAAAGATCAAGGTTAACAAAGCTATTATGTAATTGCGAGCACGATATTTTTCAAACAACTTTAGAGGTTCGTTCTAAATCGAATAAATGAATTTTTTTTTTATTAACTATGGATTTTACAGAAAAAGGGCGATTGAATAAAAATGTACCATTACTATTTTAAAGAAAAAGAATATTACATTTAATAAAAAATATTTAGAAGTATTTATGCATTTTTGGGAAATTTAGAGTTCTCAAAAAAGCAAAATATTGGATCGTCCCGCAAATACGATTTTCTGGAATTAAGTTTAAAATAATTGATGTTGCTGCTATTGAAATTTAAAGAAACTCGAACAAAGAAAATCGATGGAAAAAGATAATGAATTATAAAAGATAGAAGTCGCTTCATCATCGCTGATAGGTTATTTTTATTTTCATATAATACATATAATATATAACATAACGTTACAAGGTGTACCACTTAACTTCGTTACTTCAAATATATACAATTTTTGGAGAAATGAAAAATTTTTACTAATGAAAGTTATTCAGTACAAAGAGGGTCGTAATATAGTAGTAATAATTTTTTTGCAATTCGAGGAGTTTCGGAGATTCCAAAGTATCATCTCCACCTTTTTTAAGTCGAATGATACATTTTTTGATTGATAATCGGTATAGCTTGACAAGCTACAACAAAAACTATTAATTTAGGTATGTCGAAAAATTATTAATTGAAGAGATATTATGACATTGATTCTACAAAATCTAACAAAGCATTAAAAACAAAAACAAGAGTACTGCCCCTATCTTTTCTCGTTAACAATCTCTCAGAAATCGAGAATTTACTGTCCGAATATTTATGTATCTATAAATGAAAGCCTTCTATGCTGATTGTGCGAATCTTCTTGTGAGTCGTACTATAAGCCGAGTACGCGAGTTTCGTCACGTATCACGCACAAGTTCCGCCAATCAGAAAGAAATTGAACCACGTGTTTTTACTCACATTTGATTATCCACGCGAAATGTTTTGCATCCACAGCGGAACCACATGTTTCACAGTTAAGTATAATCGCGTCACGTGGCCCCCGCGGTGCATAGACAACAATGATTACTACTCGAGAAAATCATAAACGTGCCCACTCAACCTCTTTCAATCTTTTCAAGCTGTTTGATTCGTCGCGCAAACTTGAAAAGAACTCGTTGGCCGCTAGAAATCACGATGCATTCAACGCGATACGATGGCAATTTTTCTCGTGCGGCTTCATTTTCTTCACGAAACTGTGAAAGAGCTGTCGGCGAGAAAATTACGCGTTTCAGCGATTGCTTTATCCCCGTACACTTGGTTGAAACGTATCGCGATGCACGTGCCCGACACTGAATCGTCAATTTCAGTTTATTCGCGCATTATCGATTCTCCTTATCGTTAGTTTTGTCGTGTGGCGTCAACGCTGGAACACGTGCTTCGAAATGTCGAATTATTTTTCAACTCTATCATATACGTAGTGGAGTTCCATTTGTACGAAGTTCTTTATTTGAACGAAATTTTAATCAGCGTCGGAGCTAAACGAGCTTCTGCCGATTAAAATCATTTATTTCAATCTGAATTCCTATTATATCAAAGGAAAGCGAGCAGTAAAGGTGAAATTATATCATTTCAATTTATCCACCGATTTCGTATGAACATATAGAAAATTCATATAAACGGAGTTTTAGCATTGTCAATGTTGCGAGTTAGGAGAATCTAGGAAAAGGAATTGTGTCTCGCCTGCAGAGTGTCACTTGAGATGATTATGATGAAGGCTAAGCCTGGACATATTTGTTTTAGTCGCCCAGGATAGGACTTGGAATATTAAGGGTATGAGTGTTCATGTGCATGAAAGATTCGAGAAGCATATCGAAAGGGAATTCGGGAAAGAGAGAATCGAGACTTCGGAGAATAGAGAGAGAGAGAGTTGTGAGAGCAAGAGTATTAATCTTTTTTTTTTTTTTTTTTTTTTTTTTTGTTACCACCGCATTGAGACTTTTATTTCTGTCAATCCTTATACCAATAAACTTTGTTCAACATCACGGGAATAAAATACCCTTTTAACAAAATTGGGAACACAGCCAAAATTCCTTACTAATTCAAGAACTTAGTAATTGAAGATACAATTTACGATAATATTTCAACACAAAATTAACAACATACGTGTACGTGCGTAACGAGTCAAAATTATGAAGCATGATATATGGTCTTCGCAATCGCCAAGCTTGAATTCAAAAAAATTATGCATTGAAGAGTAAAGGAAAGCAGGAAAACAAGGAAAACGCGTTCGAAATCAAAGAAAGATTTATGAACGAAAGAAGCTTGGGGAAAAAGTATAGCCAGAATTTTTCAGGGAATGAATAAAAAGAATGTCTCTGGTGGTTCACGCGGACATGTTTGCGCGAAGAGGAATACATTGATAAAAAGAATCAACACTAAAACAATCTCGAAATATTCGACACATATATCATTATTATTCAATTGATAATAATTAAAATAAATAGAGTTATACAATTGTGTAATTGTGTTATATATATTCTGAAAAAGATGTCCGTATCATTTAAACAATTGTAAGAAAAAAAAGAAAATCCGAAATATTGACAGGTTATTCTAGTTCGTCACTTTTTGATGAGATCTTTCACGTATGTACATATAATTTGCATTATACATCTTTCGCATTGTAAAAATCGAATACTCGTGAATTTCAATTCAGTAATGGATTTTACTCTAAATCTTATAGAATTTTATAAAAGATCCGACGATTCACAGTCGTAAGTGTATAAACTATAAAATGATTTGTTTCAACGTGTATACTGATCGTACAATACGTTCTGTGAGAAATACATCCAAACATTTTCTCTTCTTATGTAAAAAATTTCCTCACGTTATTTCTCCTTATTTCTTCGTCTTGTATCTTTTCTTTTTCTTCATAATTCGATAAGGTTAATTCCATAAATTAAATCGCTGCGTAAAATGATATGTTTCAACGATCGGCACTACTCGATTGTTCCTCAATGTTCCATTCAACAATGGAAATGATAGTTCGCAAACTGAAATCATTGTTCGGCGGCACATTCAAATAAACAAGTTAATTCGACCGAGAATATTCTCTGAAACTTCGTTCAAACATTCATTGTCCATTCTACCGCGTTTCTATCATTCAATTCGTAGGTTGGTTAATCGATAAACTTGTCGGACAGTTCGTGTTCGCAACACACTTTCACGCAATTTCATTCCCGTTAATGCGATTCTTTGATTATCTGATTGACTGAGTTATCAATCAAGATCCAGAACAGTGATTATGTAATCAGGCAACAATAGAGAAATCTTGTAAAAGTACTATTTTTCAATACCACTCTTCCTGAATTATCTTTACATAAAGATAATAAAGTTTTATAGACAATATCAAGTTAAGCATAATATAGTTTTCTCTAAAATATATATTTTTTTACTAAAAAGCAAGTCACCCGTGCACTGTTTCCTTTAATTCTTTTCGATCGCTTGAAGCTTTAGACACCAGATCGAGGACAAACATTGTTTGAACAAATATTTGCTGTACGTCTTTTATAGATTTCAGCTCTTCGTATCTCTCCGTACTATAAACATAACAGCGTGCTGCTCTTTTTTCGGTGCACATTTAAAATAGTTAAGGCCATTGTTACTATTGTGATAAACAGAAAGAAAAGCCAGCTCGTTAAAATCTCGACAGCGATGGTAAATGAACATTGACAAATGCTGATGCATCGATATTTATGATTCTTAGCGATCTGAAACGGCATATTATTAATCGTGAATTGATATTCGATGAAGAAAGATTACGTGATCGTGAATAATAATAGAATTATGCGAATACGAAATACAATTGAGTACCAAATAGATTATTCATATGAATAAGCAATTAGTAGTCACAAAATGAACATCCGTTTTGTTAATTTATCATTTGTTATAAAAGAAAAAGATTAAAGAGGTTAAGAAGATATGGAATTTATTAAATTTTTTATTTCAAATTTCTATTATATAGAAATATCTATTATGTATCTATTATATGTTTGTATCATCTATTACATGATACTAAATTTCAAGTAATATTTCACCAAAGATTTTCTTGATCAATTGATTAATTGGATCTGGTAACAGCCAGATTTTATTATCTCGTAATCGATAATTTTTAAAATCAACCGATAGTTGATAGATGTTTATAATTCTTTGTGTTATCATCATATAGAATAGAAGTTTAGAATAAATCAATAGTGTATCAGTATGTGTTCGTTTTATATTTGATATGGTTATATATTCGTAACAATTTGATTAAGATTAACCAATCGTGAATTTGTTATTCATATTCATATTCGTGTTAATATCGATAGTTTCATCTATGTATATAAGTGCATGTTACAATCGCTCCAATACATCGTGTATCATGTATATTTTTGTAATGCTTATTTGATAATTCTTACCGTTTCTTTTAATCTGTCACAACAAGACGCACGATCCAATTTTTTCGAAATTCCGTCGTAAATATAAGTATAAAAATTTTAACGTTTGTAACGATAAACCGTATTATTGTGTATTTGATAGATAATATTAATTGCGTATTTGATAAATAATATTACGTAACATTGATAGATGATATGCAATTGTGTTTGATAATATTAAATCATAATGCAGTTAATACAATCAACACAGAATTATTCATGCAGTTTTATGACTGATGATGATGATTATTATACAAATAATATGTTTAATTCGAGAGTTTCAAATTCAATATCTATCATCTTTCGATTATTCTTATTATCAGTCACAGACGCAGGGTAGATTCTATTTAAAAATGTAAATCAGAAAAAAATAAAATTTTTTCACTCGAGGCTTCCCTTTTGCAGAAAGTCAAGTTTCAAAGTTTTGTGATGCTTATACGTTCATCATTTGTCCGTGCTTTTTGATTCATGGAGTTGATTAAACACGAGCTTTTGAGCAACTCAAACAATTTCAATTTATTGTCTGTGTCAATTTTTTAGAATGAACGAACCATTTATGAAAATGACTGGTTTCTTGAAAACACTGATCCTTTATTTACGTAACAAAATTAAGAAATTAACGAAAGTTGAAATTGATTAGAATTGGTTGAATAGAACATTTTATTTTTGAACGATTCATAAATCGTTACCTTTTCACGCTTTCTTTCACTTTTGTTTCGTAACGTACGTTACACGGCTATGCTTCATTTATTTATCGAGAAATGACTCGACAGTGTATTCTCAGAGACAGATTTATAGCGACATTGACAAAGGCAGAATAAAATAAAATGCTATCTTGCGTTAAAATGCAACAGTGTGTGCAACTACGAAATGCGACGAAGAACGAAATCGTTTAACAATTCATCCGAGACCATTGCCGCCCCTGCATCCACCTACCATCAATTCATCTTATCGGAGACAAAGTACTCGTCTATGCAAATGAATGAAACTTCTCCGTGACGGTGAATGATATAAAAGAGATACAGAAAGAATATTAATGATCGTGAATTAAGGTGATTTGAATTGTTAAATTAGAAGTTCAATTAGAGAGCTAACGATCAACCATATTTTATTAATTCTTAATTGGTATCTGATCGAAGTATAAATTTTTTCCAACATTTTGTATCCTATTCGTTGATCATCGTAATTTGGTCGATAGAAAGGAATTGTACATGCACAATTCTGATTCGTGGTGATTCAGTGTACTGTATTCTTTAAATAGCTCATATTATGAATTTTCTTCTTGACTAATATCACTGCGCATTGATATGGTGAGCAGTATATTTATAGAGTACTTTAAATCGCGTCGTTTCTTTAATTAACAAAATAATGTTTACTTCCCTTGAGAAATGTACTTTTTCGTGTTGTGCCATTTTCTTTGCAAAGGTCCGATAGGTTGAATCGTTACAGCACATAAGATACGAATCTTAAATTGTCATAGCAATTTTATATCGCACAGTACAATTTCTGTCACAACTGAGTCTACGATGAATTTGAAGATTGAAACCTCCCCTTTACAATGACCCCCTAAATCTTGACGTATAATTTTTTTTCTTTCTTTTTGCCATTTTGTTAAACTTTGAATATTAAGTTTGGACGACGATGATTCCAAGAAATCGTAACAAATTTCATCGCTGTATTCGTTTTCACCTGATAATCAAAATCCAGCAAAATGGCAATAGAAAATCGTGCATCAAGCTTTCAGGGGGCTCGTTGTAAGGGTAGGGCTTCGAATCAATTCTAAATAAAAAAAAAAATTCAACGTTTTTATTCAAGAAGGAAACCTGCTCCAGAAGGAAAGTCTGGTCCTCACTTCTCCACTCTCTACGTGATTTGAGTAGAACATTTGAATAAAATAAATGGCGTGTTTTGAAAGTGGAAGTTTCAAGGTTTAAAATAAATCCGGGTTTATTGTTGCACGATATTGTTGCACGAATGTGTAACAGTTCAAATATTTGGTGTCCAAATATTAATGTGAGTGACTTATGTACGTGTCCGTAGCGTGGTTTGTTATACGGGACAATGTTTTGATCCGGGTGCCGGAACAAAACGACGTGGATTGACGTTACCATCGGTGTAGAAATTGAAAACTCTCCGAGTGAAATCTGCAAAGATGAATGGTGACGGTTACGTAAGCCGAGGATATTTATATAATGATCAAAAATAGCTGATTCGTGGCTACTGACGACCGCGGACGAGTCAGAGGGAAGTATGAGAGCCTCGTATAAATTATTTCGTTCCTGTTCTCGCGCTAACGATCCTACGTCGATGAAAGGAATTCAATTTATTGGGCATGTAACGTTTTTTTTTCAACCTCTCGTTTTTCATACAAGATTCGTGTCCTAGCTATATTTCTCCTTTTTTAAACAACATGTTTTTTTTTATCACTTGACAGTGATAGTCAGTTGTGTTACTAGAGTGTGGATTTTTATACATTTGCAGGAAATTTTCCGCGAGATGCACATAATATGCAAAGTGATCTGAAGGAGGTATAAGATTCAAAAAATAATAATATGGTTTATATAAATATTCTTTAATCCTTTTTAAGACTCGTGAGTTTATAAGAAACACTCAAAGAGCTGAAATTTATGGAATTGAAACAATACGGAACAATATACAAAATCTAAAATATGAGATACAAGTGTATTAGTAAAAAAAACAATATTAATGTTTGTGAATATTTTTCAATTATTAGAAGGAAAAGTGATAATGTGGCCATATTTTTATTTAAATTTCCTCTTGGAAAGAATCTTCTTTTAAATTCGTAATCTGAATTAAAAATGCTAATAAGTAAATTGGTTGAATTAGTTGGATGCTATGAAATACTCGAACAGAGATCGAGAGAGGGAAAGACCTTCATAAACTACCGAAATCTAATTCAATTCTATTAAATGTAGACTAGATTCATAGATGTGTCAATACTTTCTTGACTTTTGAATTTTCATATTGCCTCTATTATTATTGTACAATTTATTATTGGAAATTGTTCGTGCGCGCAGTAAACTATTTGAAAGTAGATTTTCTTAATGTAACATTTGTTTTTACAAAGATGTGTGTCATAAGAAAAGACTAGATATGCCAGTGTACTTCTCTGATTCAACATACATTCGTTTGGCTACCTTCAACTGAATTATTCATGGACAGTTCCCGGAAATTTAATCAGCAACAAAACGATAAAGTTTCAGCAACATTCAAGAGATATAATATTCAAGTTCATGTTTTAATAACGAGCCAAAAGAGGAAAGGGAAATATTAAAGATCAAATGAAATCTACAATCTCTCAGATGCTTCCACGAATCTAACGTTATTTATCTCGATTTTTGCGAAACGTTTTTAATAACGAGAAACTCGATACCTCAACGATACGTGAAAATGATCGGAACTCGGACCCGTGGGAGTGTATGCTTAATAAATTGTAAAAAATGAAGAAAGAATAAGAAAAGAATAGAAAGAAAATTGTTATTTGCTGTAAATTTATCGTATTTGCGTGTTGAATGTAATATCGTTTAACAGTTCCTTATTATTTGCAATAATATTTCAATATACGAAGTTTATGCCAAGTTTATTATTATACCCCAATGGTTCGATATTCATCGTATGTACAAATAATTAAATCTGACGTTTGTGAATACAAATTGCTTCTAATTGAATATGCGCGCAAGGTTTCAATACCGGATTATTTTTGCAGATAAATTAAATTAAATTTTTTCACGGAATTGACAATAAATTCACACGCGTCGCATTTCGTGAATATAGGGAAATTTTATATATATATTCTAATATATGGAGTCCGCATTAACATAGAATTCCCATAAAGTCCTTGTCTAAGCCCGTTTATCACAGAAATATGACTTCCAACTTGCTCCCTAGTCTCTTCGAAGCTAATTATGTGTCGCGTAGGGTTCGTCGGAACTTTTATTGTTACGTACAATGGCTCGCAGAAATATTATTTGTATATAGACAATGTAAAATATTGCCGAGCACCATGAATCAATAACGATGAAAAATTTTCTACGTGTTATCACCGTATGAAAAAAAAATCGTATAGCAATTCAATTGATCTCGTTTAATTTCAATGGTCAAAGTTCAAAATCGTTAAAAAGATATAAACTCGTATTGCAAAATTCAAGGGGTCGTTCTAAAGAGGAAATTTCAATATTCAAATTCGTAATGGATTTAGTCCTGAAAAATATTTTTCCAATATTTATAATGGCTTTTGAAGTTTTGCAATCTCCGAGAATAAACAAACAATTTTTCATCGCTATTATTCCGGCCCGATTATGGTCTTCGTTGTATGCGAAACATTTCGAAACGAGATGCCCCGACTGTCGTTTGCATAATTTGAACTGAATGTGAAATTTCTCTCGCAAGCATACTTAATTTCAAAATCGTTCGATGCGCATGAGTATCTGTTTTAAACGCGTGGCAAATGATACAAATAATCTTATGGAACTGTTCAAATACTTTCACGATTTCTACGAAATATAATTATCATTTTAATGTGTCGCGTATTTTGCAGTTTCTGTATACATTTTAAGAATTGTTTATTGTTTAAAGTTTACCAATATATAGTTTATTATATATTGTAAATATTATTATACAACATTTTCTATATATTTTATACATCAATACTTCCGCGAGCTACTGCATACTGCAAAAATTCAAAAGACACGTATCTTTTTTTCTTTTCGCTTTCATTTCGTACAAATGCTGGTAGCATCGTTCAAACTGTCAGAACGAAACGTGACTTTTTCTTTTCGATCTTTTTCTACGTCTCCGTTTCCATTTCATTACAGTGTCGCAGTGACGATTGACATTGACACCAAATTCACGCTGCTCTCCTCCGTGTAAAATTCAGATACGTGGTACACGATCGTTTCGAATCACGTTTTATTAGATTTTGTTCCTGGATATCGTCCACACGAAATTTCTAATTGTTATTGGCTGCGGGCTCGTAAATTGACCGCGCTGGCGCTGTCCAGTTCAATAACGCGAGAACCTTGAATCATCTTTCGACTGTATGCCGCAATTGTGTATATAAAGTTGCCACGTGGCCGTGTTATACATTCATAACGGTCAGAGATAAAAAAAAAATTTCACCGTGTAAAAAATTTATCGCCTCGAGCGGTGGTACATCGTGTGAATCTTTTTTAAAGAAGCGGACGTTTCACAGTTTTCCAAAGTTATTTTCACTTCTTTGTATAGGAGACAAGAACAGATGAAAATAAACGTCTAATTGTAATTGGACCAAATGATGCAGAAAGCTGTCAATCTTCACAGTGACCAAAAGATTTCAGTTCAAAAATTTTTATATTGTACTTCTCGCTATAAGTTTTTTTATTTTGCAAGAACTCGTCAGTTCATAGAATAATTCTTACGTTATACGGTTATTAAAAAAGATTAACAATATCAATGTAGATGAAATTGAATTGAGATTGGTATTAGCTGAATCTCAGTTCAGCTAATACCAATCCATGGAAACTATAGGAAATTTAAAATAATATTTCAAATAACATATACACATATATATGTTTAACGTTTGTCAATAATATCAACGAATTCATTCAGTGATTTTTTCCAAAATGTACACCAGTTGCCATATTGTTCTAATTTAAGTCAATTTCGCAGCAATTTGACTTTTCAATTTTAATTGAGAAACGAAAATCGAAAGAATGCCACGTGAATGTGAAGGATAATTATAAACCATGACCAAATGTTTTCCTTTTGTTTAAGAGATTCCTTTAATGCTTTCTATTTAATACATCCATCTAGAATATATATAAAATTTCAAGAAATCGAAGCACTTATAACACTGCGATAGCAGCTCGATCCTCAATCGTGTCCTTTATAATTGATAATTTTTTAAAACGTTACCGCGTTTTATATAAAAGTACGCTTAACTAAATGAACGTAAACTTCTGAATAGTTAACAAATCGACGAGCAATTTCTAAATTCCTACGGATGTTTACGCGCATCCTACGCATTCGACGTTAATTCACAATGACGAATTATAAAAGCGAAATTGACAATGTCATTTTGATTTTACAATTGCAACGTCCTAACAGACCACGCCTCTGTAAACATGACTATGAACCGAAAAATTCAAATCGGATATTTTGTATACATGACTTTCGAATTGAATCAACGTTATTCTTTCGCTAACGCTTTCAGGAACCGCGAAAGCAGATGGACTATTTTCAGAATTTCCGATATGATGGCCGACTTGTCGATTGTACACATATACGTACACATGTTCACGCCTCACCGTGTGAAATGTAAATTACTCGCACGCGGTTCACCGCCTCGATAGTTACGCCCCCGCGTTATTTTGTTTACACGATGTTGAAGTGTTTCCTAGAGATACGGGAATTTGGGACAAAACAAGATGCTGCAAAGCTGCACGTCGAGCTCTCCGCAGTAATATTACAATTTCTTTCAATCATTACTGACAACTTAGACTTTAGAATACTCAGAGCTTAGAGTTTAGAGTTTGAAGTTTGAAATTTGGAGCACTTTAGAATTTCGAGTTTAGAGTTTAGAGTTTAAAATTTAGAGCACTTTAGAATTTCGAGTTTACAGTTCAGAGTATAAAATTTAGAGTACTTTAGAATTTAGAATTTAGAGTTTAGAGTTTAGTCTTACATCATATAATATAAATTAGATATTAATTTATACGCAAGTACGATCGTTCGATTATTGCCGTACGAACCATTCAATTTCTCTAAAAACATATAGAGGATTAAAAATTCTAAATGGTCCCAGTTCAATGGCCGGCTGCTGTAAAATCACCCATTGACCTCACAATTTCCGGTGTAAATAAAATACATCTTTAGATTCTGAGTGATCGAAAACACATTTCGAGGGACCGAAAAAAGATCTAGTTCAAACATCCGGATAAATTTGTCCCTTAATCTGGCTATCTCGTATTATATTACAACCCTCTGTGTACACAATCCTCCGGTTCGATTAGAATTTTGTATTTCCAAATGATTGTCTTCTGTCAGAACACTTAATCCGCCGGGGAAACTGTTCAGATTAGTGAACCACATTGATCGGATATCGTTAAACCGGATTAGAAAAAATAACTCGGACACGTTTCGTTTGAATTTCTTTCAAAGCAGAAGCCGACGAAGCGGAAGAACACGGCTTCCACGCGTGCATTTTACCACCGATGTTTGTTTTACACGCAAGAAAAACAAAAGTACAATCCGGTTACGAGGCTGAGGCCTGGGCAGGCCGCGTGCATTGAAAATAGTGACGTCCATTTAACTGTCGAATCTCCGTCGCTATTTGCTCCCACGATTCGTCGTAAGTTGTTTGAAATACAAACTTCACACGACATCCCGCTCGAGAGAGAGAGAGAGAGAGAGAGAGAGAGAATTATTGGAAAATGAAATTTTTCCAGTTGAAGTTACCGACTACGATTGAACAGTCAGACGTTTGGTAATATAGAAAAAGAGAAATTTTGGACATTTTCTGAAACTGAATTAATCTGTTAATAATTTTAATACCACGAAGAATTACTGATAACGTTCAATTTTATTTCACACGAGATCTTGAAATCAGGCTTGAAAAAGATATCGTTCTATGAAGCTTCGCATTTTTTATTTTTTTCATATATTATTTTCGATTATTCTGTGCAAAAGTTCAAATTCCTTTTCAGTCGTCCTAAAATACAATGTATATAATATTTACTAGAATGTTCTTGTAATTCTTGAAATTTGTTTAATTACAAGTGTTCTCTCGTGGCAAACTGATCTTTCATTCTGAAATGGTTGGCGACGTTCGATATATTGCAAGATCTTACTACATCTTTCTCCTGAAGAGTTACAACTACGGGTACTCCGTTGTTCCATAATTACTTCATTAGTAACAAGAAACGAATGTATTGTGAAGTTATTGTAACGTCAAGTTACTCAGAAACGTTCCAACCTTCAAAATTAATTAAACAGAGTAAAAACAAGTATCCAATGTGATTTCACGCCACGTGGTAATAATACCTTTTATGCGTCTGTTAATTGCATATTAAATTACGTAATCCCTTTTTTCTAGTAAAAAAGAAACATAAGAAACACTGTCTATAAAATGTTTGTTTTTTCTTAAAATATTTCAAATTTAACATGTCTATCTAAACTTTCGTTACCAATTGTAATTGAAATTCCGAAACACGTTGACAGAAATTGTAATACTAAACTAGGAAAGAGTAGAAAATAGAAATTGAAATATGGTAGGAATTAAAGTACAAAAAAAGATAGATCAAATTTTATTAAATATTAATTTATGATATTATAATATTATTTTACTATGTATAATAATCCATTATCTTGCTACCCTTATTTGTAAATAGCGATACAACGAAAGTAAATTTATTTTACAAAGTGTGCTTTTATCGTGATGCTTGATAAAATTTTTATCAAACCTTCGTAAAAAAAAAATGGATCGAATAGTTGAGAAACTCTGACTTTGATGTAGCATATGCACAGTGATAACAATATTTTTATAGTTTGTTAATGTTATTAATAAAAGTCAATTCAAGTTAATTAATTAATTCACGTTGTAGTAGTAAAACGGTACACATAACTACCTGTTCAGATAAAGCCAATCGATAAACTTTTTCATTTGACTAAACGATCGATATAGACAGACTGTGAACTTCATTACATTTATTATACTTAAAAGAAAATAGTTATTTTCTCCCAAGGAAATACATCGTACAAATTCCACGTCAAGTACAAACTAGTCGACAAGAATTCAAATCAATCGATACTTTACCTACAAAATGTCAATAGATCTAGACTGAAATTGATCGAGAAGAACTTGAGTAAATCGCATAGACGTATATATAGAAATCGGTCAAAAAAACCACACTCAGATTTATTCAATTTATTTCACTTCATAGGAACGGGACCATAGTTTATTTGTATATTTAACTGATGATTTATTTTGTACTCGGTGAATTCTAGATTTATTTATTCTAGATGTTAGTCTTCAGCTCTCTGGAAATTGAAGGAGCTGTCTTAATAGATTCGACCAGTTTGTCCTACAGCTTATGCGTACGCAACTGGAAACCTAATTTACTAATTTACCATTCAAACAGTTACTAATCAAACATCTCGTCATAACTTCATCATCAGGATATGGGATGCTTAGAAGTTCTCTGCCTTCGATGCTTGCGCGAAAACAAACGCGCAACTTATTCTTGAAATGCTTTCAAGACAAAATCAGGCTAGTTACATATACTGTCATATCAGAATATTTCCAGTTCCACAGCGAAATTTCAGCGAAATAGGAAGAAATAAATAATACGCGTAGAATGACAAATTAGAAAAGAGATTTAGAAATGGGCGATGACGACATCAATCATTTTTACTTTCACGACACGTTTTCGCTGCCTCGGGTTTCTCTCACGACTCACTCCTTTTTCACTTACTCCACTCGCACTCCATTCACATTTTTACATACTTCGCATCTTTGTGTGCTTCATTCCCTACGTAAATTTCGATAGTTAAATATTATATTATAACCGAATGATTCAGTCATTGTACGTTCATGCATTTTTGAAAAAAAACCGTTCGGTCTGACATTTAACACCGTTCTCAATCACAATTCTACGGTACTCTATATACGATACTCTATCACGATCGTTGAAAACACAGGAAAACAATATAACAATACTAGTCGAGGTGAAAAAAAATACACTCTCACGATTTTAATCCAATAAACTATACTTTAACCTACACGACGTGTTAGTCTAATCTCGATAACGACGTGTACCATAAACCAGACAAGACAGTCAAGCAAATTTCACTCACCGGAATCTGATTCAAATTGATGTCCGATCGGTCCCTGCTCGGACAGTCGGTGGACGTCGTCGAGGTGTGCTTGAATCGTCTGCTGAATCGCAGCAGGTTCCTCATGATCATGGTGTTCATCACGATGATAAGCACCAGCGGCGCGATCAGACTGGCGATGCTGTCGATTATGTTGATGATCTTCATTGTCTCCAAGTATTCCGCCTTCAAGTCGCAGTACTCCTCACCGTCTCGGCTCGTTACCACCCCGGCCGTGACAAAGGAGTACGAGTGACTCGCCAATGCGAGAATCACCAGGACCAGCACGATGGTCTTCGCCCTGGCTATGGTGCATATGTGAGGCCTGTGCAGGGGATACTGAACCGCGATGAACCTCTCCACCGTGAACGCGACGATCAACCAGACGCTCAGAGAGCTACAAACAGCGCTCACGTAGACCAACGTCTCGCACCAGCCGTCTTTGTTGAACACCTTCCAACCGATGGTGTTGTTCAGCCAAACGAGCAGCAGAGTGATCAGGAAGCCAAAGTCGGCAGTGGCCAACGCGGCCAGGTAGTAACTGGAGCTTCGTATCCTGAGGTGCGTGTTCAGGAACACCACGCAGGACAGCAGGTTACCCACCAGCCCCAGCAGGATGATCGACGGAATGTAATACTGATGGAAGAAGTCGAGCAGAAAGTACAACGAGTGGCAAGCCTCCACTGGCTTCTCCTCGAAATCCAAGTCGAAGCTTCGGTTTCTGTAAGTGTAATACGTCAGATTCACCCACACGGTCGGCGAGACCGAGCGTCTGCCACGCGGAGACGCGTCCATCGAGGAGGATTCCTCCGTGCATCTCGCGTGTGTGCTGTACGTCGACGCGATGGAGAACATGTTTTCCTTTTCTTCTGTTTTTCTCTTTCTTTTATTTTCGATAAATCACGCCGCTTCTGAAAGTTTCTCTTTATAAATAGCCGACAATTAACGATCGATCAGTGATTCACATTCGATGTTCTCTCAGTCGGAATCTTCAAGAAGGAAATTTGCTCGTGGAATTAGGTGGTATTAAGGTAGTACAGAGATTGTGCAACGCAATCGATTCCCTGATGTTGAGTCGGATGACTTCCAAATCAACTGCCAAAGTCAAGATCCCTGTTGGAGAAGAACGGCGATTTACGAAATTACGTCTCCAAAGCTGTTCAAGTTGTTTATTAAATTCGCCGCTGAATATGGAAACTCAACTACGTGAGATCTGACTGATTAGCAATAAAAAAGATGTAATCTGATGGTAATCTGAGGTTGGTCCTCCTCACCGTCTATTCGTCTTTCATTTAAGATCTTCAATCGTGAATGAACGATGGATAATGACTAATTAGTACAGTGTTTGCACATCGAATCCGACGATCTCACGTTGCACGCTCACGTTATGCTTCTTCAACTTGCGACTTGTGTAAAAATTATTTTCGTAGGTTGTTATTTTCCAAGTATTCTCGTGCTCTATTCTCTTTTCTACGCGAATACCATTATCCAGGTAGGTTCAAAGTGAACTTAGAATGGAAAATTTATAGTCTTCGTTTGATAGTAAGTAGCTTAGTTGTCACAACTTTGTAACAATAATAAAATGGCGTTGAACTTGTAGTTTCATAGGCTGAAGATTCTTCACTTGGTAATGAATAACTTAGCTTCGTAAGTTATTTGTTATAGAATAATAAGTAATCACGAATAACAATAAGAAGATAAACGATGAAATATTTATAGCCTGAAGATATTGTGGTTCACTTAATAACGAATAATTTAGTTTCGCAAATTATTTGTTACCTTATAACTATTTTCGCACATTTTTTACGCTAGTTATCGTCATAATTTCGTGCAATAATAGCCTATAAAATTTACAGCCGAAAGATAGTTCACTTGATAAGTAATTAAGCTTCATAAATTATTTATGTGTTACTTGCTCCTTTTTCTATGCGAATGTCATTATTATCTTCTGCAACAATGAATTGTGAACTTCAAAGTGAAATTCAACGACAGAAAATAGTTCGAAGATATGCTTCACACAATAACGAACAATTTAATTTTACAAGCTATTTATTCCGTAAGCATTTTTGCACGTTTTATCATCGATCTTCTGTGCGATAATCGGATGAACTTGAACAACAAAGAACTTATACTCTGAAGATGCTAATAAATAACTCGGTTTTGTAAATTGTTTGTTAATTCGTAAATATTCTTCTTCTCAGTTTCCATACGAATGTATTATCACGATTCACAGGGATAAAAAAATTTATAGCCTGAAAACACTTCACGTAACAATTGATAACTTGGTTTCGTAAATTATTTCTTATTTCGTAAGTGTTCTTGTACGTTTTCACGTAGTAAGTAATATTACAGTCTCGTGTGATAAATAAGTCCGGGATCGATAATTGGGGAAAATTTATAGTCTGAAGATTTAGTTTCACGTAATAATGAATTAGATGACCAACCTCTTTGTTCCCATAATCTCTTCAAGTTCATAGAATTTAATAGTTGAAACAATTTACCCGCTGATATTTCGTTTACGTCCTCTGTTCCTGAATGTCGTCACTGTGCCTCGTGTTCCTCGGATTTACGTTTCGATGTTTCATTAATTGGATAATTTAGTTAAACGATCCTCGACGCACAGTCACACGTTAAGGGCATTTCGAAGTCCATGATTCCCCGCTTGAAAAAACGTGAGAACAATTGACGAGAGAAATGTTGCCTTTATATTCCGGGGATGTGTGTATGTGCGCGTGTCTGTGTTCGACAATGGGCACGAAATATTCTGGACTAGAATAGAAGGGAGATCAACTGGCTTTAAAGTGTTCCTCGAGGTCTGCGGCGTTTCAAATTCTCCAAAGTCTGTCTCGGCGGGCAACGAATATTCTGAAATAGCGAAAATAGCCTGTTCGAAGATGCTCCGAGATATATCGCTCCCCTTATATCGCACGGACTGTCTCAAACGATCCACGAAATGATTCAACGTGATAGATAATTGCCACGAGATAGAACCACATCTGTATCGTTCCTCCTACTCGGATTGTTTCGATCTGTTTACGAGTCGGTGAACTTCAAGCAGTCGAAATAATTCGTACGTTGGAATTTTAACGAGCCTCACTTATCATTTGGATAATCGTTCTTTTCCTTCTTCTTCTTCTTCTTCTTCTTCTCTTTTTTATTTTTTCTAATTTTTTATTATTTTTATTATTTTTTTTTTTTATTTTGAATTTAATTACTTCGATCTGTCTGTCTCGATCGGTAAATCCCAAATTCGAGTGATTTCCCACTTGGAACTTTAACTATTTTCAATTAGACGCTTGTTCTAATTCTGTTTTTCAATTTCATTTGTCCAATTCAACTGCTTTCGAGTAGCTCGTACGTTAAAAAGGACAAACGATCGGAAAACGTTCAGTTCATATTTCTGTCGCTTGTAATTCTAACGAGTCCGTGCTATTCGTTATTGTTTCGATCTGTCCTTCAACTCCAAGCACTTCAAATAATTCGTGCACAGACGATCAACGCGATGATTGAAATGTCTCTGTCACGTGAAATTCTAAAGATACTCGCTTTAATTGTACAATTTTAACTTCTAATTCGATCGGTCTGCGAATCGATGAACTCTGTACTTCAAATATCCAGTCGATCCGTTGAAAAGCACACGAACCATCGAATTTGAAGACGTTAGATGCCTTCGAAAGTAATTTCAATTGTTTTTTTTTAACTTTGTCGGACTTTAATCGATTTTAATCGTCCACGAATTAATAAACTTCAAGTAACAACGCTTCAAATATCTCGTGTGTCAAAGAGGACGAACAGAATACCTGAATTGCTGGAAATTCTAGTCATTTGAATCCTGATTCAATCATTGGATTCGGTTTCCACGGGTGACAGTGAGAGGTAATCGCGTTATATCGGTCCAGTGTGCGTTTGCGGTCGCCGGGGAAAGATAAACGCAATCGCGGCTTAGTTCGATACGCAAATAGTTCGAAGTGGAATGCAGCTGAACGATAGACTTCCTCTTCGCCACGACCTTGACGCAGGCCCGAAATAAGGCTTCCCCTCGATCGTTCTATAGTGATTATATAGTGGAAGACGATCGAAGTATCGATCGGATAACTTTGCCTGGAAACTATCTTCGTATCTCAAAGACTCAACAACAACGACAACTGTTTGTTCGATTCCTCCGTTCAACGTCTTCGTCGATTAACGCGAAAATTCTTCACACGAAAGTCTGTACGAACATTTTTTTTTCTCCTGTCTTTTCGTAATTTTATTCGCAACTCTTTCAATCGTCCAGATAAAACTTCGCCCAAATTCCGAGATTTGTCACGGGCGCGCTTCGAATTTCACGTTTTCTTCCGGCGAAGACTCTTTTATACACAATCCGGCTCTCCGATATCTATTGTAGATTTTTCTTCATTCCAAAATCCTCGCAGTTTCAGCGAATCCGTTTTCACATTCGCCAGAACCGGCTGATTGACACAATCGGAAAACTTTTATTGTATCTTGGCGCAATTTCCGACACGCGAGATATTACTTTTCTCCGATTCACAATACGGTATTTTACATACGAAATATCTCTCTCTCTCTTTCTCTCTCTTTTTTTTTCGCACAAGCGACTTTGAAAATCGAGATTCTTCTCGCTACTGCGCGAGAAGCCGGTCGATTATTTTATCGAACGTTTCACGCGCTGTCACGTTGTAACGGGCGCGCATTTTTAATATCGAGCATAGTCACGGATCTTCCTCGTAGCTATTTCCGTCCACACAAACTCCGTTAACGACGTTTCAGCAACAGAGTACGCAATAACGAGCGCGTTCAGAAAGAGATTTCGCTTTATTTCTGTATACATCGAGGATCCAACGCGTCGTTCGAGCCATCGAAACCGGGATCGTGTCTGATTCTCGATCCTTTCATTTTGTCCGCGATGTTTCGTTGAGGTTCGGGAAATCGGGCTGCACGATGAGTCCGGAGCTGACCTTGACAGTGTGTAACGTGCAGTCGTTCTATAAATTTTCAACCAAGCGAGATAGGGTCGAGATTACGGAAGACGGACGAATCGAGGTTCAACGAGCCAACTGGATTTCTCGCAGGCCACCATCAATCTCGTTTCTTGATCTTGATCGCGATTATTTAGCCTCGCCTACCACATTGTCCCTTACTATCCTCTTATCTCTTGCTATTCTCGTGTTTTACTGCCTTTCAGTAATTTATCATTTGCAATTATTCTAATTGTCAGCAACTTCGATGAGTTCACAGTTACTTCGTTCGTTTTGTACTTAATATTATCGTTTAAATTTACCACCAGAGTTTGAATTAAACATGGATCTTCGACGAGGCGTAAGAATGTGTGCACGATAATATTCAAGATCTTCCCGGTCTTTTTTTTTTTTTTTTTTTTTTTTTTAATATCACACTGTTCGATATTTCTTTGAACAAAATTGACCGCGACCGATTGCACGAGAATGGTCTGGCGCGACAATTTTTCGAAGCGGAAGAACGGCTTGAACGGGAGTGAAGTCGGCGTGTCGCGCGACGAGAAACGACGTCGGGTAAACTGGAAACGCGATCCACGGATCCGAGCGAGTTTGCCGCTCATCGGGTTCCTTCGCATGCGCTTTGCAAGCTCGGCGTCGCGTCCCGTCGTTCATCGACGCCCGGCGTCCACAAACCACCGAACCACACGCGATACACCCATTCTCATTCACGCGATTCACGCGTCCTTGCCTTCTATCGCCGCGCGATATATGGTTCCATTTCATGGTTTTCTATCAGTTGCCTGAATGACGTTTCGTATCGTTGGTAAATTAGTCACTCACAGGAATTCTTCTTTCTTCAACTCTTTGTGCCAATAATTTTCTGTTCTTTTTTTTTCAATAAATCGATGGTTAACATTTTGTGCACTAAACCTTTGACGCACCCTTCCACTCATTGTCGGTCAGCTGTGGGTTCCTACTACTCCGAGAATTCCAGTCATGAGAATTTGTAACACCGCCTTGCCTAATATTTTCTTATGTACGGTGTGTCGTTCGCGGGAGTGTCGATTTTCGTCCTGTTTTGTAGCGTAATGTACAATATGCTCTGTAAACTCGGGACTTTGTACTGACGTTCACTCGATACGAGATAACTCAGATCGATTAGGCAAAAGAATTAGGCAAGAGGATACTCAGTCACTCGATCTTTGAGTTATCTTGACACTCGACGTGATTAGTGTATTTTTGATGTCTTTTCTGCTTATTTTGTATCACTTGCTTATGATGCATTTACCGTGATATATAAAGAAATGAAATTATTAGGATAATAAATAATTAATTTGATTGTTATTCGAAGCGTGTACCAGGGGAACGCTCCAGTTTTAAACTTCTCCTTGGTATCTGATTAGTCTTAAGCTCAAACGCATGTAAATTAATAATTTAAGTGATTTCAGATAAATTAATACGATTATCGCTTTGTTTTTTAAAACAGATCTGACTTGCATTAAACTTGATTAGTGTTATAATTTACTAGTTACATTGATCGTATAAAAATCTTTAAATTAATATGAAGTTACTGTTATCTAAATATTACTGTAACGCATTTTATTAGAGTACGAAATAGGAAAATAGAAAACAGAATCTATTCTTTATTGTATCGAAAACTTTCAAACAGTTGAATTTCAACCATTGGTAATTAACAGTGTTGAAAACCTGTCATATTCCCAATAGTATCACCAATTACATCGCAACGACAAAACCCGTTATCTGCATCGTGTCCCGTTGAATGCGAGGCGACATCTGGGAAAGTAGTGTGTACGCGTGTATAACGTAGCTTCTAGTGAAACGAATCAACGCTCAGCGAAACAATCAAACTGTTGTGTTATTATTGGAGAGTTTGCAACGGCAGCGTTGTTTTCGAGTGATCGTTCGCGCTATTGCAATAAAACTCCGCTTATACATACGTGTCAAGTTATTGGAAAACAAATAGCTTGTTGCAAATTGAATAATAGATTATAATAAATCGTAATTGTAAGTTTTCAGTCGCGGACTGATCCCTCCCCTGCACTAGTGATTTTTCGTTCGCATAAATCAAATAAATAGATTTGACCGGTAAGAGTTTATTTAATCGAGTATTGACTAAAATTTGATTCAAATAAATAAATATTGTACAGTTCATTATCGTTGCAGTGCGTAGCTTAACAAAGCCTGTTTTTCATGGTCGTGTATTTGTTCATCCGAGTAAGCGGGTTAAGTATTTTGTTTTTTCTTTGCCAGCGATTATGAGGGGGGAACTATCGTTACGTAATTAGAGATATTTTCTTTCATTTCTGCAGAATCTCCTGCAATTTTTAGCAGACAGTTTTTGCGCAATTTTCTTGTATTTGGCTGTTGCGTGTTTTTTTTTCTTTTTTTTTTTCGTTCTTTCTATTACGGTCTAACTTGTTTCGAAATTAATTAAACTGGATGGTTGGCTGGCACGGCTTGCGAAACGATACAATCTCTTCAATCGAAGGCCCACGTACGAGAATCCTTACACAGTATCTTAAGTGACCCACTTATTTATTTCGTACGTTCGATAACATAAAAATATATACGTGAAATACGTTTACTTTTACTTTTCGAGTACTTGAAGCACTTGCATGTATCTTTTCGTTCTGTTCGTTCATTTTTGTTTTCGTTCTGAACAAATTTAAATGAAATTTTTCAACCGTATACAACGTTTTATAGTACGTTTCTTAATGCACTAACATTCGATAGATTCTTTGCTGCGTAAACGATATTGTTTAATATTTTATTTAGTTTTTAATTTAATTTGAACAGATATGTACATGTATTTCGTCTCTAGAGATATTTTTCAGATTTTTCAGCGGAGGCTCTGAATCATTTATTTTCGTAATTATCCCGCCAACGTATCCGTAAACACGATGTCATCCGTATTTCACGGAGATACTTTTATTAATTTTCATTTTACTAAATTGCGATAGCTTTCTATACTTTAATCTTTAATTCTCAGAAAAATCTCATTATTCATTACATTACACAGATCTGAAATTTTGTTTTATTGTTAATTATTGTTATGATTACAACTGTTCGCAGTTATAGTTATTTCTTTCATTGCATCGCATCAGAGAAACACGCCATCCAAGTACACTCTTTTTTTCGGGCAGTGTTATCAGGTTCTAAAGGAAGCATGCACGAAACTAAAGGGACAGTTACAACCAAGCGGTAAACCGTTCACGCCAGTGTTCACGTATGTGCTTAATCCAAAATCAATCACCATGGGTCAGCTGTATGGTGAATATGACCTGAACACACGCGAATGGTAAGTAAAACTCCAATGTCCAAACATCGGATCGAATAAAATTTCTGACACCTTCTTTTTAAGATTGCGATACACGCACATGAAAATAATATTACTTTTAGCAAAATTTAACGTAGAACGTTAATGAAAGATAAGATTTTAGAAATAGATTTAGAAGTTAATCAATACATAATGAGTGTGGAAAATGTTTGTCGATACTTCAAACGTGATAAAAGAAAGTATTAAAAATGCATAAGAATTTGCGATTTGGTAATAATTATGTTTTTATTAAAGGATATGTTTTTCGGTAATCGTAATTACATATAATATTTTCACTAACGTATAACGTGTCTTATGATTATGAATATTTTATGTATTCTTTCGTATTATATATATTTTTAAATTTCCCATAAATATGTATAATTTCCTATAAATCTAATATAAACAGAAATTCACTTTATCGCAAGAATTTCACTTTATCGCAGTGTACCGCGAAAAATATTACATTTTTTTCGCGGAATTCCAGAGCGCGCATACGTGGAATTATTTTGAACAAACAATGGAAATAAGCGTCTGACACGATCTTGTTCAACCTTAAATAAACACGCGAGAATATCGCGGGAAAAAAATTTTTATACGTGGAAACTGCGTTACGAAGTTCCCTTCGGCACACATATTATAGGTATTTTTATTGGATTTCCAACTATCCGCTTTTGGGTAGCCTTCAATTTTTCAGTACACCAACTGCGCCCATGGTCGGTCAACAAGCTATTTCAAACTGAGCTATTGAACAGGAAGGAAAAATATTTCCGAAATCAACGTTGTATCATGTATCTCGTGTACCATTCAAAATCTACTCGGTGTCTATCCCTGTCACCAAATGTGATCATGTTCGACTTTCTATACGCGTATATAGGTACGGACATAGCGAGCAAGCATGATACAGCTGATTGAAAAATAAAAGAAATTAAAGAAATTAAATCAAATGCGTCAGCACATGGAAGTTAACTAATCAACTGGCGATTCGTTTTACTGTAATGTACTTTTTAATTTTTAATTTCAATCTGACTAATAATCTCACCATTTACATACATCGCGATCGCAGCCTGCTCGCTGTGTCCGTAGTCCCATTAGCACTTTACTACGTTCGAAATATGGAGGTTTCTCCATTTCGCTGAGGCTCGACAAAATGATACATGGCCATACCTATTAAAAACTCTTTCTCATTCGCTCCATATTCAAAGTTTATGGACACCGCTGTCGCGTTACTTTAGGGAAGAGATTTGCATTTGGTAAATTTCTTCACGGTGCAGAATTCTTTTCCACGAGCTAAAAATATAAAAGTGTAAAAAAAAAAAAAACAAGAAGTTATACAATATTACGTAAAGAATTTCTTCCTTTTTTAGGACCGATGGAATTTTCTCGACATTGCTCAGAGCTGGAATAGCCGCGGCCGATTTGAACAAACGCTGGTACATTTTCGATGGACCTGTTGATGCGGTATGGATCGAGAACATGAATACAGTGTTGGACGACAATAAGAAACTTTGTCTAACGTCTGGTGAAATAATGAAGATCCTGCCTACGATGACGATGATGTTCGAAGTTGATAACCTGAGGGTGGCCTCGCCAGCCACAGTTTCGAGGTTAATTAGTGAATTTTTTATTCATAATTTCCAGCAATTTGCACATAATTTACTATGTTTTATTACATGTTTAACAATTATTTCAAGCAATTGTGCGTAATTTATTTTATGATGCGTGTCGTTATCCAATCGTCCCGACTCTCGTTTGGATATGCTATTGTACGACCAAAATTCTATTTAGGATGTACATAAGATATACAAGGTAGGTGAAAAATCGTAGTACAACCGGATAGGGGATAATTCTACATAAGAAAATAAGGAAAAAATGTGGTATACAATTTTTTCATCCAAGGCTTCGTTTTCGAGAAAATCGAATCTGAAGTTTACTCAATTACGCAATTCTATTATCGGTTGTCTCTGCTCCAGCTAGTGTTTATAAGCATTGATAATGATAGAATACTGCAGGAAATAAAGGTTTTAGTTAATTTATTTAATTTTGGTTCTGTGTAAATGGAGTTTTTTAGAAATTTGGGACGATTGATTCTTCGATGCAAAGAAACTTTTGTCCATCCACATTTGGAGTGATTGTTTAATTTCTATGATGAGTTATTGGAACATGAATTTTAGGGAATAACAAGGTAATTTTAATCAGATCCTTTTCTGGAGTAGACGAATTGACTGAAACTAACTCTAATTAAATTGTTATATAATTATATATTGATATGGACCGTGTACGATGTCACATAATTATATAGGAGTTAGTACAATTGCTTGAAATAAGAGTAAAAATTAAAATTAGATTAAAATACATATTTTACTGAAGAATAATTCGAACTCTATTTTATTTTAATTAAACGACACTTAATTTACGAACTTAAACGATATTTAATTTACTTTAATTAACGCTACTTAATTTATTTTAATTAAACGAAATTTAACCTGATCTTGATTAATTTTTGCCAAAAGAAGAAAAAAAGGTGATCAGGCTATTAATTGAAATCTGAACATAAACGTTTAATACACATCAATCATTGTTCGACGTGAACGAGAAAAAGTGAATAGAAAAAGACATGAAAGTGTCAAAAATAACAAATGACATAGCACAATGTACGACGTGTATACGTACAAATTTTAAATTCTAAAAAGTCCTATAAATGACGTATTATGGACGTAATGGAAATGCTCGTGTCACAAAGAGGTGCATATGTAGTATAATGTCGACAGACAATGCGTGTATAATATATTGTAGGATATTTAACACGCATACCTAACATACCATTATTATTTATTAGCAAAAATATACTCCTATTATTATTTAATTATTGAGTTAGAAACACTTGCAATTTTTAACATTCAGTTCTTTCACTGGTTCATATATTTTTTTTTATTTTATTTGAAAAGATTATTTTAGTCCTTCCTTTTCTGCATTACTCTTATTTTACTTATATGTGAAATATTTTTGTTTTATTTTATTTTACTCATATTACTTTTTAGTTTACTTATAATTTATTTTTATTTTATTACTGTCAGTTTTCAATGTTTAATTCTTCTTGGGCTGATTTACGTAATCTGCACGCCTGAAATAACTTTTAAATTATGCGTCTAATGAAAACTTATTTGATACAAAAGTTTTAAGGGAGGGAAAATGGTACTTATCAATTTTCTTATGGATTTCGAAATTTCCACTTTCATCTGTAGTTAATAAAACTTTCAATCTCGCTCCATTTTATTAGAAACTTATAAGTGGTCTTAATTCAATGGCTTTTATTAACTTTTATCTTTTTTTCTTTTTAGATGCGGTATGGTGTATTTAGAACCTGAAGATTTAGGCCTCGATTCCCTCGTTAATTGTTGGTTGAGACAATTGCCCAAAGTAAGCACCTTCCAAGTAAACAACATCTATGGTTCTTCGAATACTTTCGAATACTTTCATGAGTACTTGTATAACTACATATATAATTACATATTTACAGAATATGGCTGAACACGTCGACGGAATTACTGAATTAACGAGGCAGTTCTTATTTCCGGGGTTGAAGATTCTACGTAGCCATTTACGAGAAATCGTAAACACCGTCGATTCCGGAATGATACAGTCTTATATAAACTTGATGGACTTTCGAATTGGTCCCATGGCTGGACGAGATGGAAAACCTCCTCCGAGTGCTACTTTCCAGCAGTTGATCCGTAAGAAATTTTAAATCATTTATTTCTAAATGTTTAATATAAATGAAATTTAATATAAATTAATTATATATAATAATTAAAGAAAGAGAAGAGAGATTAAAATATCACATGTATCATTTTATTTATTTTATTATAAATTTTTTTATTACAAAGAAAACTTTGACAGTAGGAAACCATGTAAAAGCCATAGGTTTTTAAATTTAATATCAGATATTTTCAATATTGGATCTATGAATCTATGAACGCATATGAAACGCCCACTTACTACTGTGACGTATGAATCGTCGACTATACTACTGCCTGTGATGTACGTTATATCTATTACTCGCCCGTCAACATTTCCAATATTTATTGTAAGAAAATTAAAATTATCGACAAAAGATTCAAACGAAATGTAGTAGAAATAAGTTCTAATTTTATTTTTAGTAAATCAGCATTATGATATTATATCCATTATAATACAGACAACGGGAATAAAACTTCAGGCCAAACGCTGGTTTATCATATTAAATCGTTAAATGAGAATTTATTCCTCTGACGTTTAATAAACAATTTCTTCTACTTTCTTTTCCAGGGATTTCATTATAGCGAGATATTTGAATTACAAATAATGAACTACCTATTTTATGCGTACCGCATGTGCATATACTTACAACGTTTATTGGAAAACGCAGATGCATTATTAACTTTCGTTCTTTTATTGGCTATTATTCCCTACATTCATTGATAAACGACTTTCATAAAATGATTGTCGTAAAAAGATAGATAACTTAAAATGTTGTGAGTTTTATTTTCGTTGTTAATTTCATGTTTTAGATGATTATAAAGATTATGAGCATTCAAATTACCATAAAAATTGTAAATTGTAGCAGATTGATAAAATATTAACATTATTTATAGTATAAAATGTGAAATATAAACAAAACATTAAAGTTAATATATATCTGTAATTTCTTTCTTATAATATCTTGTAATTTCTTAAATATACGTAATTGACAGTAAATGTCTTGCAACTCCTATAAGACATGTTCTCAGATTTCAAATTTTATCAATATATTACAATCGTGTCTCACTATAACGTTAATGAAATTTCAAAATACTTTCTGCAAAACAAACAATGCGTACGTATGCGTTTCACAACGATTTTTGAAAATTTCGCTCCTCGTTGGGTCTTTCTTCGGAATCGTGTTTATTATGTCAAAGATGGACACGAAGATCACGATCGTCAAACAAGCGTTACGTCATATTATTTCAGCCAGTTTGCTTTCACCTTGGGCAGCTTTCGCGACGGTTTGGAGTTTGGGAGCAACCAGCGATTATAACAGTCGTCTGATATTCAACGAATGGGTGAGAGAAGTGCAAAGAAAGTATCATCATTCTTTACCATTTCCAGAAGATGGTTTGGTATTTGATTACCGGTAATCTGACAATCGAAGCGTTTGTTTCTCGTTTTTCTGTCCTTTCCTTTTCCCCTTTTTCTTTCGTTTCAGTTGCGTGTTCTCTGCCGTAGATTGCACGACGGTGGATTTACTGATCTGATCGACAGCCAAGACCCAATTCCACCAAAGTGGTACAAGTGGTTGGACGACGTTGCTCCAATCAGCATTACGCCAGAAATGAAATTTGCAGGTAAAGAATAATCTGAAAGATGAGACTTTTATTGTCACTATTGGTTTATTAATCCTTACTCGTCTTTCATTTTATTGAAACAGCTTAATTTGTTCCTTGGCGTCAAATTGATTGACAGTGGTGAAAAAAAAAAAATTAATACCTACAAAATGAAAAGATAAATAAAATTGCAAGTTCTTTTATAACAGTAAATAGACTAGATTTCTATTCAATTGTGTATGACTTACTCTCAGGTATATGTAAACGTTCAATTTTACAAGAAAAATGAGTCAAATTTACGGGATATTTCGTAGGTTGAGTATTTTAAATTTGCACAATTATTATAATACTTCAATTTAAGATCTATTTGGAAACATAACAACGAAAAAGTGTAAAGAAAATCTTTCGTGTCGTTTCACAGGTCCAATATTAAAAAATTTAACTACAATTTAACACTATCTGAATTAGCACAAGTGAACCATGGTGGTCTGTAATAATTTAGAATTAAATTACTTAATTTTTGTGACATAACTTTTAAGACGCAAGTATCTTAGATTTTAAAAATGTAATTTTGCTCATGTATGGGTCAACGATACTACCATTCAAGGATTAAAAATTCTTCTTCGTCCAAACTTTGTCAAACATACA
Organism: Tetragonisca angustula; assembly: GCA_036937485.2. NCBI lineage: Eukaryota > Metazoa > Arthropoda > Insecta > Hymenoptera > Apidae > Tetragonisca > Tetragonisca angustula. The sequence continues at coordinate 1,308,054 of JAWNGG020000007.1, read as the reverse complement.
GAATTTCATCTAATTATTTATTACAAATCACAATCGAATTTACAAAAGATATCGAAGATTAGAAAGTCTGGTTCGCGTTATTCCAAATCAAAAACTTCTGTAATTAATTAATAATTAATAAGGCAGACTGGTTCTGCTCTAGTAAATTACAATATTTTTTTAGTGGAAATGGAGATATTATATTTTGGAAATTTTATTCTGTATTTGTATTATTATATTGTATATATATATATATATATATATATATATATATATATTCATTTATATCACAGATATAGAAGTACCAACAATGGACAGTGTGAGGAGTGAAACTCTGATCGGCTATTTACTGATCAACAACTCCAATATCCTTTGTGTCGGGCCGACCGGAAGTGGGAAAACTTTGACTATAACTACGAAACTTTCGAGAAACATGCCCAAGAAGTTTATTTACGATTTCATCACTTTCTCTGCCAGAACTACAGCAAATCAGACTCAGGTACAACAAGCTGAAATATATAATATAGAAATTCCAATGCAAGAAAGTTTAAGTAAAAGGATTTGTTGAATGAACAAATTATTAAGATGAATAGAAAATAAAAAATGCGGGAAATATTTTAATTGGTTCACAAGAAAAGTGTAACTCTGCAGGCCTGTTAATGCTGAAAAAGATAGTTAATTAAAAAGTTAACTAATTCTTAAATATTGAAATAAACTGAGATTTTAATCCCCGCTTAAATACACGCGATTTAACATCAAAAAAATTCTATTATCCGAAAATTCTATTAACACTTTTGTATTCCTACTAGTTCAAATACTGGAGATTCTACTGTAACAAGTTTTATTTTCATTTTCATGTTTTATAGCATTTGAAAAAAATTACTCTATATAACATTTGTTCAGAAAAGAAACTAAACTTACGTTCAGTTCAAGGAAAATATCTTTGATTTCAAGGATAAGATAAATAAGTAATAAATTAAAAATCGAAAGTGCAGCGAAAATAATGTTCACATTGATCAAAAGCTCTCGTGATGATTAAAGCAGTTATAGCCACGATAAAATGAAAAAAAGTCGATCGACATTTGCCGTGTGAGCTATAGAAAATGGAAAAATTTCAATGTTATTGTGAAAAAAGGATTTGATCGACGAAAAGTTGATGAAAAGGCGCAAAGACGTGTACGGGCCGCCACTACTTCGCAAGCAGATTATTTTCATCGACGATTTAAATATGCCAGCCCTGGATACGTACGGCGCTCAACCTCCTATCGAGCTGGTACGACAATTTATGGACTTCCAAGGTGATTCGTTCGAAATTTAATTTACTGCTTCCCCAACGATCCATAAAAATCCTCGTTCGTAACTAACAAACTGCCGGAACGATATTCGTACTATTGAAATAAGCGAACTGTTATATTCGATTCTCACATGAATCGAAGATTGGCAGAATTTTATTCGATATAAAGATAAAAAAAAAAATGAACGGCTCGAAATAACGAATCGTTTCCTCCACTTTATCGTTTCTCGTGATCCGTGAATAATGTTTTATTTGTTAGTTAATTCATTGAAATGAAATAACAAATGATTCCTGAGCAAAAGATTGAACAGGAAACTATTTGAAGGAATAAGTCATTTGTAGAAATAAAATTGCAAGACCAAATAAAAATTTGTTTTATTTTTATTGCCAAATGATGAAACAATTTAGTCGCTTGTTGAAGCTAATCACTTTCAGACTGTGAACTCGAATTTCGAGTTTCAAAATACCATCGAGTCAGATAAAACGATACGTTACACAAATAATTATTTTTTAAATACGTTAGTCAAATGATATCCGCGATTGACGTGAATCATCCTGACTAACAATGAAAAAACACGTGAAATATATTTCAGGATGGTACGACCGGAAGGAGATCGGTTCGTTCAGGCAGATAGTAGATGTAAATTTCGTCGGTGCGATGGGACCGCCTGGTGGTGGTAGAAATCCAATAACTGCCAGACTGTTGCGACATTTCCATTTCATTGCATTCCCGGAAATGGAGGACGACGCTAAGGTAATATCTAAACGACGCTTTCCAACCAATTGAGGGACTGAAACGTGAATGACAATTATGTAGAAAGCTGAAAGTAATTTAGAAAGAAAACCAGCAGCCGGGGAAATAATTTATCATCGTCTGGTTCGAACGTGTCAAAAATCTCACGTCTCGACGTTCGATTCTATTCCTTCCGTCCTGGCTGGTTTATAATTGTAAGATCGTCGATGTTAAATCTGATTTTGGAGTATCGGTTAATCGGGTTATTTCTTAATCAAAGATTTCTATAACTACCTATTGAATTGAGGCAAATTAATTCTGGTCTGGCCGATTTTAGTCAGTTAGTTCAATCTTGTAAACGTAATTTATTTTAAAGGGGAGCAATACTACGGTTTGAACGTTTCATTTTGAATGTGTTTACGTCACTGTTGCATTTTATCGAAATATCGATGGTAAAATTGAAAATTATTCGTAATAAATAGTATTAGTTTTAAGCCCAGATTTTAAACCGGCGTAAGTAGAACTAATTAATAGTTTTCCAACATAGTAGTCTTTAGATTTTGGCTTATAAACATAATTATAATAATAATATCGTTATATCATCAATAGGGATTATAAAAGAAATTAATTCTAAATCGCCATTTATATAGAAATTGATAATTAATTATTAGTTGATCCCAGTTTAGTCAATTTTAGTTCTTCTATATAATCATTAATCACCTGCTTTTAATGAAAATTAAAATTTATTTTTAATGGGACATGGATTCCTTCAACAAATAATACATCTATAAATAAAGAAATTATTGTATTCGGAAGATTGGGATAACAATGACGAGTTAAATCGTTCTTCAATATTATCGTGATATTAAAAAAACTTCAATTTCTTAAAATTTTCATAAAATTTGATCCGGATAAAGATATGATGATGAATAAATATTAAACGAATACAAAAAATCGATTTTGATTTTACCCTTAGTCAATGAAATTCTCTTCAAAATGATAAATAAGTGCTTTCAATGTATTAAATCCTTCAGCATCATTCGACGATGATGTAATGGCGCAAACGCGGTGCTAATTAACGGAACTCTTACATTCATCAACGACCATCATTATATGTACATACGTCGTAATATTTTTTAACTTCAAAAGTACGTACGTTTAAATATTGAAAAATGTAGCTATTTTAAATATCTTATATGTACAACGAGTCACGGAACTATATTACATAAAATATTTCGAAATTTTATTAACACTTTATTGAGACACGACTACATTGCCATGATTATATTGACAAAATTTAGAATCAATCTGAGAATATGTGTAAGAGTTATATATGTATATATATGTAGGAGAATATATGTAAGATATATATATATAATTTTTATTGTATATTCAATACTAATTCAGCCTAGAGTATGAATCACCATCTTAAACATATTAGTGAGTGTTATCGTTAATATCATGGCTTATTGATACAATAAATTGTAACTGTTTCTAAATACTTTTATAATTTATGCGAAATACATTGAATGTCTAGCATTAAGTGTCTTGTAATTTTATAATTATGATAATTGTAATTACATTACAGTGTTAATAAAATTTCGAAATGTTTTATATACGATACACGTAATATATGTATGTACGCAAATATTTTCCTAAACGTTTGTGCTATATTATTAAATACTTTACATTTATATTTATACGGTTAAAAATTTATTTAATATGATGTTCAGTATGGTATAGATAGATAAATATAGATGCCTATACTACAGAGATATTTTCTACGAGAACAGTGTGTGTTTCACGGTGTAGCATGCTTGACACAAATAAGTATATCGACTCCGCGAGTGGGTGGTAACGCGCCCTCGTCTTGACCTCGCTCGATCTGTTTAAAACCAAATGTGCCAAAGGGGAGGAACAGATTCCAGCGGGGGTCGATTATGGCCACTGGCTATTATTAACAAACTGGTGATCAAGATAAATTATGGGGGGAACGCTAGAACAATTTACGACGCCTAATTGCAGCGAGCACAACGGAAAGGACAAATAGAGGCAGGCATCGGCCGATGCTTTGTCTCTTTCACGAGCTACAATTATTCCTTGTGGGCGTGGATCGACGATTCGATGGAATAAAACCGGATAAACGTCGAGGAAAATGAACGCGACTCAGCTGGTGGAAGTTACCCGTCAGCCATTACCCTTAAGGGGTTACGTACACTCAGAGACGGGCGTGTTCAAAGATGGATTTCAACCTTTGTTAAAAAATGAACGGTTGAACAACGCAAGATGAATAAACGTCTCTGACAACGAGTATAACTTTTTACAGTTTCGCAAGGCTTTAATTGCCATAAATGTCATGATTTAAACTCTTCTTAGTTAGTGAAAATATCTACGTAATGGAGAAGAAGTTCGTAGAATAGGGGAGATCGAGGCAAGATAATAAAGACTCAATCACCTTTAAAATCTGTGTCATTGAGGTACTTTTTGACAAGTTAATTAAATCCCTTCTCTTCGTATCGTTAAAATCGAACTTCTAATAAATTACGTTATTCGTCACTTTACAATGGAACTACTCTTTAGTCCAAAATACTATTTTTCAATTATCTTGTATACAATATTCGAATGTTGAATCACCCAACGAGATTATCTGCTACTAACTGGAAATGATTATTTACTGACAGACATTTGATTGAATAGTGTGACGTTTGGATATTGACCTTTATTTGTAAAATAAACGTTCGGATGAAAGTGATTATATTGTATTTCATTGAATTATTTGCAAAGTTACTTTCCCCCCGATTATTTTGCAAGTAAAATTGGTAGAAGTGATTCGTTATTTTACGAAGATTTTTTTATCTTTATTTTAAATTAAAACAAAATTTCGTGTAAATTAAATAAAAAAGTATCATTGCCATAACATTTTTATATTAGAGACACATCTTTGGGACGATTCTAAACGCCTGGCTGTCCGCGACGCCCCACCTCGGACACATGTTGGATACTTTTCTCAATACGACGTTGAATCTCTACACCATCATATGCCAAGAATTGTTGCCGACACCTCACAAGTCTCATTATACTTTCAACCTTCGCGATCTTAGTAAAGTGTTTCAAGGAATGCTCATGATGGATCCAACAAAAATAGAGGTTTGTAAGGAGATAGACATGAGGCCTGTTCTCTTCCTAGTTCTTTCATATTCTTTAACCTTTCGTCAATACGATGGCAAAAATTATTTATTGCAATTAAAATTTTTTTTACTCATTACTTTGAAGAATTAGAAAAATTGGATATTAATCCTCTCTCTCTTAATATCGAATCGCGATTACAATACAAATTACGGTCTATTTGACTACAGTTATTAATTTTAATCAATAATTTAGACTGCTATCGATGTTGTCAATGTTAACGATATCGATTATGATATTATAATAACAGCATTGAGAATAATATTAACATTAACAGCAAAGCTATTATGTTTACGTACGTACGATTGTAATCACATTAATAATACACTGATCACTGTTCTGTAATAATACTAACAGAAGTGCTGCTGATAACAATTCATTATAACGGTATTAGTATAATAATAGTAATCACGACGATAATATTTAAATTGCGAATGTTCATGCAGGTTTTATATTTTTATGAACACGAACGAGGAAAATTTCTTTCACTTCATTTACAATATGATGAGAGATACATATTTATTAATATTGGATTTTCATATATTTTTATGTATACGCATTTTTAGATTTCTCATAAATGTATAAATATTGGCAGTATATTGACAACAATAAGCCCGATAGACTAGACAGAGTTTCTAGATAGTTTCATTTCATTCGATTGTTATTTCGTTGAATCTTTTCCAGCATCGAAAGAAATTGCTGCTACTCTGGTATCACGAGAACGTACGAGTGTTCAAAGATCGTTTGGTGAACGACGAAGACCGAAAGTGGTTCGACAATCTCCTACGAGATATGATGAGCAAAGAATTCGAGTGCGATGCCAACGAAATTGTGGGTGATACGATGTTATTTTTCGGTGATTTTATTGGAATCAGCAAGCAGTACGAACAAATAATCAATGAGAAGAAAGCAAGTATTTTTATTCTTACGAAAAGTAATTTAAGGATAACTAGGACAGTAATATCCAAGATGTAGATCATCCGATGTCGTTGCAATTCATTAATATCAAATCTCACATGAAGATCATTGATTAAAATCAAATATTAAAATAATTCATTTATCGAACTTGATATTATGAACCTAATCCATTAATGTCAAATATGATGCGAAGCTAATCTATTAATATCAAATCTGATGTCAAAATAATTTCGTTAACGTCCATAACATATACACATGTGTTCGTGAAAGTATTCGAACACGTATGTATTTGTGTATATTATACGTGTGTCGTGTAAAAGATTTTGTAATTTCATTATACACCGATTATACTGGTCAAAATGAATTTAAAAATACACAGCTATATAGTAAATGGAAATTACTCAATACAAGTATATATTTCACATCGATTACAAAAATATGTTTAAAATAGTCAAATATTCATTATAGTATGTCAATCAGAAATATATTTGTATTTTATATTTATATTATAATATTTTATTTGTTATAAACATACTTATTATATAAGCAGTCATCATTGCTTATTACAATTAAATAAATATATTTATAATTGTTGTCACTTCTTTATTATATTACTTATGTTGCTTATATTATTAATTTATGTTATTTCGATCAAAATTTTACTCTTACTCTTTCATCCATCATCTTTCTTATTTCGTCCTGATAAATAATTTGGTATCAATTATTTTCCGAGTAATTACAAGTTGAGAAAATTGTTGAAATTTTCTTTCATCGTTCTAATGCAGTATCATTTCTGAGAATTCATTTTCATCTTTCTGCGAAGAAAATAGTCTTTCATATATTTCATATAAATGTATTATATTTTTATTTATTTATTTTTTTATTATATTGTTTTATATATATTTATATTTTCTTAACCGTTTACATTAATGTCTTTCATTACAAATTACCAACATCCTTGCAGATGGAATACGTATTGGAGGAATTCTTGGAAGATTATAATGCTTCGACAACGACCCCTATGAAGCTGGTACTTTTTCAGGACGCTATAGATCATATTTGTAGGATAAATCGAATCCTACGACAACCGCGAGGAAATGCTTTTCTCTTGGGAATGGGAGGATCAGGTGATGTAGGAAAAGTGTTTGATATTACTCTCGGCGAGGTCTTTTTTCGCTCTTTTCATTTTCCTTACTCGTAAGTTGTGATACAAGATAGATTTTTTTCTTCATCTCTTCTCGTTTCTGATGAATGAGTGCACAAATTGTGAAGCTCAATAGAAATAATATTTTGGAGATTTTGAAGATTTTAGAATTCTTTCTTCTTCATCTCTTCATTTTCTGACGGAAGAGGCAGGCAAATTATAAAATAATAGATAACAATGTCAATGATGAAGAAAAAATTCTAAAATCAATTATTTTTCTATTACATAAAATACATGAAAATTTCTGAAACATTGTTTCTAAAAATGTTTCTAGACTTTTATGAGTTCTAAGTTTTATAGATATCATGTAATTCTTTTGAAGAATCTCTACAGCATAAAATTTCACAGAGCTTGATGTATTGAACGTTGATGCGTTTAATATTACTAAAGTTCCTAGCTTAGTTTTTTAATTAGATTTTAATTTACTAGCTTAATTTTATACATCTCAAGAGCAACGTCTCTTTGTGTTATTACTGAACTACTTTTATAAAGTTTTATGCAATTTTATATTTTTGTGATTAAAAGAAATGAAACTCGAGCAATATTAAATGTAATATAAATATTATTTGTGAATTTTATGCAAATTTATATTTTTAAGAATATAATTTAAATAGATAGAGCATCACATTGCACTATATTGTATTAACTGATATAGAATGCAATGTATTTTAAATATTTCATTTGTTTCTCCACACATGTGCATCCTCTAAAATTTCTAATCTTATAATTTCTTGTTGCATAAAACTTCGTAATCCAAGTATAACAATAATAAAATATAAATATTATAATAAGTATTCTACTTTCAATATCTTTGAATAACGTGTGCGTTCTCTGCACATTTACATCCTTGAATTTCCCGTAAATATCCCATAAAAATTCGTGATTTAATTATTACAACCTTAATGATCATGTTTAGGACGACAGAGTTTAACAAGACTGGCCTCGCACATACAGGATTACACTTGCTTTCAAATAGAACTGAGCAGCGCTTACACAATCAACGATTGGCGCGACGATATTAAACATTCGATGATGAAAGCCGGAGTACAGAATCAACTCATGGTGTTCTTGTTTTCTGACACACAGGTAAAATGAATTTATTGAATTTCCTGACGTATTGACCAAATATTTTATTGCGAAATCTGTATCAATAGATTATTCCAATTTGTCAATAGATAAAACAATACGCATACCCGCGTTATTATTATTTTATTTAATATTTAATAATATTATTAAATTTATTTATTTGCGTGATATCATAATAATTTTAAGTAGTAATTTAGAAATACTTATACTGACAGTAATAATCGTAATAATCATTTCTGTTTTGTATTTCTTGTAAAATCCAATCACATATCTCTGATTTCTTTCTCTTTATTTTCATCTTATTGGAAATGTGAAACATAATATTACAGCCAGTATGAAACATTATTGATGTTCGTTTAAATCAACAACTTCCCTCCTAATCGATAATGGAATAGTTCCGCATTGTTCGTTTCGGCAAATGTCAGAGCCGAAAGTCAAACACGAAACACATATTTGGAATGACGGAAGAAAATATGATCCATAATCGTCCACTTCCTACTTCGATTCTAAAAACTAGTTTTTTTGTTAAAAGAAATTTAACTCATTCTAGACTTGATGTGAAAAAATAATTAACAGGAGGTCAGTCTACATGCAAAAAAAAAAAAAAAAACAAGTGGAATAAAATTCTTTTGTATGACGCTTTACTTTCGAAAAAATTGAGTTTGTAAAGTCATTATCGAGACAACTTTTAACGCGATATTTTCGGAGTCTGTTTTCTTGAAAGTGAAGCTTTAAATGAGAAAGTATGTAATTTGAAAAATAGAAATAGAAATAAAGATATATAATTAAATAAAAACAATTGCTAAATTTCTATTTTACATCTCAGATAAAGGACGATTCGATGCTAGAGGATCTAAACAGCGTTCTAAACAACGGTGACGTGCCAAACATTTACAAGGGGGATGAAATGGAGACGATCTTTCATTCGATGCGAGGTCACGTGCAAGAAGCTGGTCTACAGATTAATAGGAGCAATCTTTTCTCCGCCTACGTGAAGACAGTGCGTAACAACCTGCACGTCGTTATTACTATGAGGTATAGTTCTCGTATTTTTAATGAAATACCTACAAAAGCCTTGCTGGTTTCGTCGAAATTGAAGATCTAAAAAGAACGATGTCTAACATCGTCGCGCTTGTGCAAAGATGTACGTTCATGTATTATAAGGGGAAATTGAGTACAAAGTAACATATAATGAATAGTTTTGCGGAGGTACGACGTTAACGCCTTAAGAACTCGCTAAATGAAAAATTACAGTGAGTGTAGAAAATATTCGATAAACTTTCGATATTGTAATTTTGTAAACAAAATTTGCAAAACAAATTTTAAGGAATCATTGTGAAGAGGAGGCTTTCATCTTTAAGACCCATGGTGGATTTAGTTGCGAAGATTTCTTAAAATTTGTTACACAATTTTTTTTTTTTTTTTACAAATTCACCTGAAATATCGACAATTTTTTTTATCAAGTTTGTGAAAACTTTCCAGAGTCATTACTGTGCTATCATCCTCGACGTTTTTCACTATACACCTAATCTCTTGTACATACTTAATTATCAATAAAGTAAAACGATGACACTATCGTTTGACATTTGGCGCAAAATTACGAAAAATTGCAGTATAATCGATCGTTCGAAATCGTGAGTGAAAAATGCCAAGCTAATGTGATTTCACAAAGTCCAGGGAAAAGGAGAAAAATGTAATTTTAAATACGATAATTACGTAGTTATTTCAGACAATTTCAATAAGGTAAAAGTACACTCGACGTATGTCCATTTCATATTTCAATTCTCGTATAAAGCACCGGCCTTTGTTATTGTTTGAATATTGTACGAACGAGGAAATATGATTTGAAATGATTTATCGTAACTCTTTCAACGAAACGCGCGAAATAAGTCGTGGAAATAGAGATTTATAACGTAATATCAGATTTTATCGATCGTCTGTTAGAGACTGACAAACGATCTCATCCACGGTAATGTCACCTTTTTCTCGTTTATCTTCGCCATGAGGATCGTTAAATCGTTAACTTCCATTTCCACAGATATCTCAATCTCTGTTCTGTTAAAATATTTCTTATTTGTGAAGGAGAATTACTCTCATAGGAATTACTTGCGAAAATCTGGTTTCAATTCGAATTTTAAACGATCCTATCGAATCTTATATATTCTTTTAATATTTTCTTTTCTGGAATTACATACACGCTTCGATTCATTTTCGACATCCAATCGATTCTATTATTGATACAGAGACAAGATGGTATAATGAAATCATACAGTGAAACGTGCAACGTTGAATTTCCAAGAAAAAAAATACCCTCACTTTCCCACACTCTGCGTAATGTAAAATGAGATAGAGATTTTAAGTTTTAAAATAGGACCAACCGAATCGTTGTAAAATTTTTTGTTTTTACAAAGCTATATCAGTTCAAATCATTGATTATTTTTCGTCATTGGTTTAAATACAACTATTCGTTGTATATCGATCGTTTTATACAACGAGAGAATTGTTTTTGTGACAATATTTTTTTTTTCATTCTTGCATATGTTTTAACTTTTTTATCCTTACATATTTTTTAATCTTTTTATTCTTTACATATGTTTTGAGAAATGTTTGTTTCTTACTTGTATAAAATAACAAACACTTTGTATCAAATATATTTTCACCGATTGAAAATTTCTGTTTTGAACCAAAATTTTACCTTGATAAAACCGAAATTCTCTATTGTGTTTTCAGCCCGATCGGCGAAACGTTTCGCGCACGTATCAGACAATTTCCAGCTTTGGTAAACTGCTGTACAATTGATTGGTTCTGTCCGTGGCCAGAAGCTGCGCTTCAGGTTCGTATTATACTTGTGTCATTTACTACTATAATATATGTTTATGAGCAACGATATATTTTTCTGTACACTTTTATCTCTTCAAATGCATGTCTTCCCCTTGTGTAATTTATATAGAGAAAAATATGAAATACGCTATAGTGAAATTATATTAAATGCTATTAATTATCTAAAAATTATATTTCAGTGATATTTCAATTTGTAACATTTTAATAGATATTATAGTAATATAATAATGGAATATTTCTTTTCAATTTTTTTTTTTTTTGGCGCACAGTGCCATGCTTTAAATGCTGTTAAATAATATTTTTTATCAATTATCAATGTTTTCTTTTTAGAGTGTCGCTATGAGATTCCTCGCCGACATACAAGACGAATCTATTACCAAAGACATATTGAAGTCCATTGTGAGAATGTGCCAATATATGCATTCGAGTGTGATTGATGCAAGCGATCTCTTTCTTAAGGTAAGTCGAAAAATTGGAGTGCATGTACGAGAGTGTGAGATATTACCGAGAGAAAAAATTGTAGAAATGGTTCTATTCTATTATAAATAGACGTTGAATCGTGTGTTTCTTTGGAATTTTTAATGTAAGTTGAACGTGATGAAGACATCTAAGTGCCACAAAGTCACAAGTGATCATAGTAATTTGTATTGAAAAAGTTATTTAATTTGACTTTGTATTTTATATTTTTTCTTGAAGTTGAAATTGATGGTAAAGTTAAATAAAACTAAAAATTCCGAAATTAAATAATATAAGACAAGTTTCCAATGTCCAATGATACCAGTTACGAATTCAAATGAACATTTATAAAACATGTACTACTTACGAATATTATTATTATATTTCTACTGATATAGCATATTCGTCTTACAATTGTCCAATCAAAATTAACGAGTATCTTCCAATATATGAACGAAACAGTGCTTCATGCTGTAATAATACGAAGGAGAGTTGCGAAATTCCTTTCTATTAAAATATATTATTCTAGGAATAATATAATTCAAAGTTCTGACGTTAATTTACGTAACAGCGAATTTAAGGTGAACGTGCTAAAACGCACCTGGTTCAAAAGGAAAGTTACTTCCAGGAAAGAAATGAGTGACAATGAGAATTAAGGAACGATTAATTTTCTAACTTTTATTTAAAATAAAATTTCCTTTTTTATTACTGGCAACGAGACGTTATGGTAATTGAGATACCATACAGCCTGTAATAGAAATTTCTGTCAGACCTCGAGTTTCTAGGAAATGCAATCTTGTTGAATAAGAATTCATTTTGTAACGGTATCTTGCCTTTCTTCTTTGAAACGGACGTGGCGTTTTGTGCCATTTTTCTCTCTCGTTAAGAACAGATTTAATTTCAAATTAAATTTTCTAGTTAATTCATTCTATAATGTATAAAGATATAGATCTAAGAGACGCGATAGATGGTAGTAATGAGTTTGTTTCTCGTGCAGAGATAGCATAATATTAATATAAATTTTAATATAATAATTATTAAAATTTGTAATATAATATTAATATAAATTAACATAAATTCTTTTAATATCTCATCTTATAGATGAACGCGGTCCAGGTATTTTCGCGCGAATCGAATTTACGATGAACAACTTTCAAATAAATTTATTTTCGTTTCTAAAGTTCAAATCGCCGCTTTAAACCGATATAGTGTTGCTCGATATTTATAGTCCTTACATTTTATATGTTATTGTATTGCTATACCATCGAATTTTCGTAAATTTAAATTTTCATTTGAACGATCGATTCTATATTCTAACAATGGAGCGATTCTTTCAATTGTAGAAACATTCTTTAATTTTTACGAAAATTCGCCCAATGATCAAGAAAGAATTTCTCGTTTTATTGCGGCATGAAGGTTTATTTTACAAAACACGGAAACAAATAACTAGTTTTTTTACAGAATAATATACGGAAGGATGCCTTTTGTTAAATCATAATATTCAAAAAAAGAAAAAGAAAAAGAAAAAACAAAATGTTTTTCGCAGGAACTGAGTCGTCATAATTACGTTACGCCCACGTCGTATCTAGAATTGTTATCTGGTTACGGTAATCTCCTCGAAAAGAAGAAAACAGAGATACAAACGGCAGCATATCGTCTTTCTACTGGTACGTAACAGAGATTTCCAAGTTTCCCAATTTTACCTATTTAACAATAGATATTACCTACTTTAAAAAGTAACGACGAACATTTTGTAAAAGTACGTTTTACTCGGGACAATCTCCTCTATAAACCATTTAATGCAGAAATGAGTCTTAATTAATTTTCACGTTTGATCTTCATTCCATTTTATACAGAAATAGTATGAGGTATAACTTCACATAATTGATTCGCATAAAAAACAACGTGACGTTCTTTGCCACTTTGACACCATTTTGTAAAACATTTATACCTCGAACCTCATTAACTTGTTTGATGCAATTAAAGAATTGTAGTTGAAGCAGAAGTTCATTTCCACTGCTAAATATTATTATAACAAGTAACTATATATTAGATATTTCATATGTTTCTACAATTTACATATATTCCGCAGACTTTTACTATTTATATATAAATGTATAAATTTCTCATAAATGCATAGAGATCCGCTGTTTACTTGTTACGATACGTTACACACATGTACAAACATCGTTTAACAGTAACTTTCATAAATTTCATAAAAATGGTAAGTGCCCTTACACTTTTGAGCGACGGTGTACATCATCGAGATTCATCAAATCTTCTACCAAGATTATTCACGCGAGAATCGCTTGAAAGCATGATAATACGACGATTGATTTGCTCTTGAAAAGAGCGGAGGTGACTCGAACATTTCGAGGACCTTCGACTTCAAATTACTTCATTCGCACGAACGTTCGCAAAATTCTAATATGAAGGGTCTTCGAACGCGCGGATCACTCGAATATAACATCTTCATCCAGGGTTAAGGTTACGTCTTATACGATCCCCAAACTTGCGACGTTTCTTCAATTCTATAAGTACCGACGAGAAAAAGTAATTCTTCGGCGGAACATGTGAACAAAACGATGATAAATGATTTGATAAAGTTTGATGGAAGAAGTAACAAACTTAGTTTCGTACGATAATTAAAAAAATATTTTCAGCGTATTAAATTAATTAGGGTCGTGACAGGTTTAAGGCACAAAGAAAGCGTTTGATGTTGAAGTTCCCCTTTATATCGCGTAACCTTTGGCTTTCGTGTCCTTGCTCCGAAATGTTCCGCTCACAAAAGATTTTTTCTTAGTTACGAGAGAAATTGAAAATAGAGGAAAGAGAGAGGGAGAACATCGAAGGACGATCAAAGAGTCAGTTTCCATGGGTCAGAGGTAAAGGACCCGAGGTGGTAATTTTGATAGTGATAAATTAAGCAAAGCGTATCCAACGGAAGCGCTCGTGGCAACTTCAAGTTATCGATTTCTTCTACACAGGCTGGCCATAAATAATATCGCTGGCAGGATAACTGGCAACAAAAACCACCTGCTAAATTTAGTGGAAATTTCCGAACACTGAAAATTAATCAGAGACGTAGACCAAGGTTATTTATATCTTTTTCTTTAATTAACGCCGTAGGTTCCATCATTGGGTTTCCATCATTCGTCGCGACTTGCTTCGTAATCACGATTTGCTTCTTCATTCTTCCACGAATTAAATTTAGTCTAGCTACTTAATTGGCTGATTCTTAACCATCCAGTAATATTTATATTCAATTTTCTAAAGTTTGGCAGATTTTATTTGATTTTATATTTCACTGTGTAACAAAATCTCTTGTTAAATATCTTGAATTTTCGTCAAGAAAATTGTTTGAAGTCTAGTTGCTAAAGTATCGTGGCTACTAATATCGCAACTTAACCACTTGGAAATTAGAATAAGTTTATTTTCATTTCTGCAGTAAAGTTTCAACAATTTATTCAGATATTAATATATTGTTAATATATAAGCCAACTTCGTATTTTATTTTTTCATTGATATCGTTGCTTGCATTCCATTTTATTGTATTTAATTCTTTCGAAATTTTCATTTCGGCGATCGATACCTCGTTAACAAAAAAATTACCCGTCAGTAATTCTTTCTTCTTTTTTTATAAAAATTACTCGTAATTTTAGTAATTCCTTTTCTTTATAAAAATTTTTTCGCTATTTAAAAACAATACATACGCCACAGCGAACAGATTTTTTCATGCCCTTTGCTTTTGATGAAACCTCGTTCCAACGAATTTCATGCAATTAATGATTTTGCCATCGCCCTCGGCGCTTGCGGAATTTGCAACATTTTACGACGAAAATTAAATTATTCGTGCAATAGTAAAATACATTTTGTAAAATGCTTTCAATTTTTGAAAAATGCACCGCTTCGATCTCGTTCGTTTCATTCTGTTCCAGCTATTATTTGCCAATTATACGCAATATCGGTAACAAATGAGGATCGAAATGAATATTTTTACGTAATTAAAAAAATCAACTAAATTAATTGAAAGGTATTTATTTCGTTAAATATCATACTTCGGATATTTTATATATTTTTGTATGGCTGATGGTATAAACAGACGGTGATGATACACGATAATAAGGAATAAAATTGTAACGCGTGTATGTACATACATACATTGTATGAATAAAATTAGTTAATAAGTTTAATATATGTATAATTAATATACTATATATATATATATATTGATAATATAATATACATTTAATATGTTTAATATGTATTTAAGAATACACAAAATACATGAAATAAGGAATTATATGTGTTAATATATGTATTATAAATTTCTGTTTGCCTGGATATACATCTCTCTTTAACTGCGTCTTTCATTTAATTAACACGATAGTTCTCAAAGATCTGCAATCTAATTATTACTAGTGGAAACATTCCTTTGTTTTCAATTAATTAATTAATTCTTCGTATTGTAGTGATTAATTGCAGTTGCTTTTATACAGCAATTAATCACGAATGCGCGTGAATGGTATAACTTAAGAAGTGCAACAAATGAAGATTACGATTTAAATTGAGTGTAATACAATCTGAAAGTTCTGCGGGATTTCCGCGAGCTAAGACATTTCATCAGAAATTCTATTCATTTCTCACAGGTCTGGATAAGCTCGCGAGCGCGGAAGTGGAGGTGAAAAATATGCAGCTATTACTCGCAGAGATGAAACCGAAGTTGGAGCAAGCCGCAAGAGCCACGGCTAGAATGATTGAAAAGATTACGCTTGATACCGTTAGTATCGTCAGTCATTATGGAAATGGGTCAGATAACGAGTCGGAAGTTTCCCTCTTGAAAATCAGTTTCGAAAGAAATGCCTTTATTATCAGCGATGTTTAATAGCTATTAATTTTATTCTAATTGGTATGAACGATTGAATCACCTTAATTACCTGTTCTTTTATAATAAAACTGTACAATGATGTACAAAACTATGCAAAAATAGACTATCGTGCATAAATATTTAATTAATTCTAAATTATTGTAAATATATTGAACGAACCTTTTTAATTTAATTATTTAATATGTACAGAATAGCTAATGTTAATTAGTATAAATGAAAAAGTAATAATCAGTGGCGATTGAAGGTGAATTTTACAGAGATACCTTACTTGATCAAGTTATATCTGTTAAATGTTAATTAAACACTTCAACTTGTTTAATGTTAAAATATTAAAAGGATTGAAATACGTGTATCACATTCGACAGTTTATATAAATTTTGTGAAGTATCAGCTAATTATTAAAAATGAATACGGAACATGAGTGATATCAGGTATATTTCTTATTTTAGAGTAAATTTAATACTTGAGCACTTGATCTCAATTATTGTAATACGTAGAAAATCAACCTGGAAAGACAAAATGAAAATGTCAATCTTTGCACTAAGTGTGCAATTATTTATGCACGATGATGTATGAGCAAAAAATTCTTAGTTCAGCGGTATATAGTGAGAAACAAAAATCCTAAAATGCAGAAATCAGAAAAGAAATAAATGAGTGAATTTAGTACAGTTCAGGCAATTATTCTATAGTCGCAGATAATCTTTAATGTTGGTTTTAAATTTAAAATAGAAAAGAAGAGAAACATTTTTTATATTATTAAATATACTCAAACAGAATGATATTCGAACAATTTGAAACTCAAACAACAAATTCAATGTAACTCAGAAAATTATCTCTCTTTTTATTTCTACATCAAATCACTTGTACGAGTGCTTTTATTTCTCATCGCAGATAGAAGCAGAAAAAACGAGAGCAGAGGCGAAAGAGCAAGAAGCAATAGCAGCGAGACTGAAGATAGAAAATCAAATGATCCGGGACGAAGCGGAAGAGGATTTGAGTGAGTTTCTGCATTATGTTTCTCCTACTTTTTTTTTTTTTTTGCTATAGATTCTCCCACAGTTGAGCTAACAGGGTAGTTGAAGTGTTTAATTGTTAGAATAACAGGACAATTACTTTTCCGAGACTACATGTACTCAAGCAGGAATCTCAAAAATAATTATCAGTTTATTTTAATATTTAAGAATTTTATGTCCATTTTTTTTATTAATTATTTATGTTTGTGCTAAACTGAAACAACAAACGACAAGGAGGACTTCGATGGCTTGAAAGATTAAGTACAAGTTTGTGGAAACGAAATTTTGCATAAACGTAATATAAACACAACAGAATGTATAACATTATAAAATGTCGCCTTAGCACAAATATAAATTTAGCCTCGAGCATAATAAACATCGAATCATGTGTACAGCATTATATTATTTTGTCGAATTTTGGATCAATCACAAATTGTAGCCACATGCACGAATGCAACATATTAGTAAATGCTGTAACACTGTCTGTATTGATTCACTAATGCGATACCGTTATTCTGAACCACTGATCGATTTAATAATACTCCGTTTGTCATAGGTAAAGCTCGTCCGATGTTAATCGCCGCTGAAAAGAGCTTGAAAGCTCTAAACAGGGGCGACATCACTGAGGTAAAAGCGATGAAGAGACCTCCAGTTGGCGTGCTTTTAGTCATCGAAACCATCTGTATTATAAATAACGTGAAACCAATTAAGGTTTGTACGGGGACGATTCAATAATTGTTTGTAATGTAATTATAAAATCGTAATGTAATTTATCGTGATAGAACTCAGTTTATATAGACCCTATTTATCTAAACCAGATTTTGGTCAATCCATTCAATAAAATAAACTCTTGCTGATTGAATCTGAATTCCTATTACGTGAAACTCACTAGCAGAGCGGAAGATCAGTGGACTTTTTCTATATAAATTATTCATTCCTCGACTAGTTCATATAAACAAAATTTTATTGTCATCATAAAGATTTTACAATGACAAATTACTTCTCAGTATAATCCTCTTGCGTGTCAATGCATCTGATCCAAACTTTTTAATACCCTCAGAAATATACAAAGCAAATCATACTTTGCTACCAATTTATCTGTCCATTTAAATTTATCTGTCCATTTATATATATCGGATTAAGAAAGAATCTGAAAATGCTAAAAGTTTCAGTCCCTCATACATATCTTTTCAGATTATAAAAACTGAATAACAGAGTGCTATTCCTTTTAGTGAAAATATAAAATAATCCAGATAGCGTTACTCTCGTGATAAACAAAAAAGACTAAGCTACCTATGAAAAAGTATTACTGTACTGCTGATAAATATTAAATCACCTTCATGATAAATAATTATACTGTTGCACAAAACTTTTAGGGCAAATAGTTAGTATGCACAAAAGTTTTAGGGTAAATAGTGTACTTGTTCTAAAACTCAGAAAATTAAATAATACATTATACAACAACAGAAATCTACAAAATATTAATACAAGATCAATATATTACCAATTGCATTGTTATGTTTATTAATATAATATCGAATTATTAATATAACATCATGTTACAGAGAAACAAGTTCATTACCGATTATGATATCATCAATCGCGATGAATTGTGTATAAATTTGAATAATGCGAAATGTATGATATACTGATGAATATTTGTTATTAAAAAAAAATCCAATTCACTGTACGCAAACATTGTAATCTCTTTCTTTGCTTCAGATAGTGAAGAATGCTGGAAGATTAGACGCAGAAGTGAAGCTGGATTACTGGACACCCGGTGTCCAGTTGCTCGCGGACCCAGGCCATTTTCTTTACACCATGGAGAACTACGACAAAGAGAGTATCACCGAAGAGATGATAAATAAACTGAAACCTTACATCGAAAACCCCGACTTTCAACCGTCGAAGGTATGTACTTACAATTAGGATAGGCAAATATACATTTCACGTAAACTGATGAAACATTAAACTTTGATCGCTGGCGTCGTAATGGGTTCATTTCGTTTTAAGTTTCTCCATTAAGTACGAAGTTGCGATGTAATAAATATGTTACGCCGAAGAAATACGATCGCTTGTTACGTTCTTTTCTCCTCTTCCTCTCTTTCATAATTCTTTTATAAACTTACACCCTTAAATAAAATTACCAGATTGAATTCACGATTAGAAACGCATATTTTAATTTAATATGTCTGATATATGTTATAGTTTCTTTTTTCAAAGCTAATTGATCATCTAAGTTATTTCGCTTGTCAGTCCCGTGGGAGCTTATATTCATTCGTCCTTGATTTATGTTCCTTTCGAGATATCCTTGAAGAGCTCGTGAGCGTAGGAGGGATCGTGAAACGTTCGAGAGAAAAATTAGGGCGACATCCACATTACACAACGCCTACAAGAATTACCGGACGATCATTTTGTAGAACATTCCGTGAATTCACGAATCCATGATTCATCGATTCTTAATTATTTTTCAATTGGTATCTTGGTCTTTTGCTACGTGGCAGGGTATTCAAAAGACATGTAGATATTTTACAAAAATCAAAATAGCATATGAAATAGCGATATTGCTTCATATAATTGTATAAAGTATAAAAGATAAACCAGTTAGAAATTATTTATAATATATTAATAGTATTGTAATATATAACAATTATATCATTGTATTGTATTATAAATATAGTATATTATAATTTATAATATACAAAATCAATTTTGTGCTCAAATATAATATAATACATATATGTATACATATAAACAAGATTGTAATGTACATATGTAATATATAATGTAATATATAATATGTAATATTATAAACATATCAAAAACATAGTCAAAAATATTAATTCACTTACAATATATTCACTTTTGATCTCGACTTGAACTAAAGAATTATTTTTCCTGATCTTTTTAAAGAATCATATCATTCTCACTTTCGTTCGAGTTCCTCAAATAACTTATTTTCCTATCCTATTAGATTATCTTTCCAGTTGTTAGTTTCTTGCATTTTAAACAAAAATTACTACTCCTTCTGTGCGTTCTGTGCATTCTTCCAATTTTAAATTTTCAAAAAAATCCGCCATCAAAAGCCCTCTTTGCAAGCCTCCTCGTAAAACTGATCGAATAAACTGAATTCTAGACGAAAATTTACGTCTTAACACAAAGATTTCTCTCTTTTCTTTTTTTTTTCTTTTTTTGAGACACGAAGTTTTCGTCAACAGAAAGAATTGCTGTTAGGATCGCAAGAACATAAAGGATCAACCTGTTTCAGATCGAGTACGTATCAAAGGCGTGTTACTCATTGTGCCTGTGGGTTCACGCAATGTACAACTACTATTTCGTAAATCTAAAGGTGAAGCCGAAGATGGAAGCACTGGCGAAAGCCGAAGAAGCTCTCGTGGAAACGGAGAGAGCTCTAAATGCTGCGATACAAAGACTGAAGGAGGTGGAGGAAGGTATAGAACATCTACAGAAACTGCTACAGGAAGAAGAGGATAGGAAAGCGGAACTCGAGAGGCAAAAGCAGCTTTGTGAGGATAGAATGGGAAGAGCCGTCAGATTGATCGACGGTCTCGCTGGGGAGCAGATACGTTGGACTTCCACCGTGGCTGAACTAAAGGAATCCTTGAAAAACGCTGTCGGCGATATCCTTTTAGCTTCCGGTGAGGACATCTATTTCAGTAATTTCACTTGCTCGTTTTTTTCACGCATGTAGGAAGTTCTTAATGCGTTACGTAGATCGAAATCGATCGCTTTCATATATATTTTCGGCAAATAAGACATCAGTGTCAATTTGACCAGAAAAGTACATGTCCGGATTCCTACAATATATTTTCTTCGTTGTCATCATACAGACTTTATATAAATACATACAAAAGTACGAAACTACTTTTCATAACATTTAGTGAGAGAAACTGAAGTAATTTCATACATTGTTATGTAATATTATGGATTTTATCAAATTTAGTGAAGAAAATAATCTACTGTCCGGACTTCTCTTTTTCAATTCTAATTTTCTAAATTCTTCTTAATTTTCTGTATTTGCAAAAATATCCGTACTCTTGTCGTATTTTCTAACATTGTAATTTATTGTACAACGACTCATAAAAGTACTCGAAGATTTACCATAAAAAAAAAACTTTTTGTGCATTGTATGTTTTGTAAAATGTTTTGAAAAACATTGCAATAAAAGAAGACTATTACAGCCAATCTGTGCTACATTGTGATATTAAAATTTGGAGCCAATTTGAAGATACAAGATATTTATTGCAAATATGTATTCAGTAAAAAAATTAATGTACAGCGTGAATATGATACAGACACGTAAAGATGATTTAACTGAATATTAGGACTAATACAATGAATAATTAACTAGATATTATAAGTATTATAATTAAATACTTGTATTAACTGATCTCTGATGTAATATATCTACTAATGATGTTCACTCTAATATTTAATTGTAATTGCAGGTGCAATAGCCTATTTGACACCATTTACGGACACATATCGAGAAACGCTTTTATCATCCTGGAAAAAAGTTCTCGGCGAGGGTGTGCCACACACGCCGGGCAGCGATCCTGTATCAACTCTTGGCGATCAAGTGGAGATAAGAAAGTGGCAAATCGAGGGTTTACCCAGAGATACGTTGTCTGTCGAAAATGCTGTTCTCGCAATGCACTCGAAACGCTGGCCGCTTTTTATCGATCCACAAGCACAAGCAAATAAATGGATACGCTCTTTGGTAATTAACAATGATATCAAGTAATATCGATCGATAAACGGTAAGAAGAAATGGAATTAGGTACAATTGCTCACGAAATTATTCGAATACTTATTGAAACTTTTTACAAATATATTATATTATTTGTGTTAGAAAATAAAAACTTTAGCATTTAATTAATATTGTAGCGAGATCTGGGTGTTATTATTGATTGAATTTAAAACGAAAACGTTAAAAAAAGCTAAAAGAAATTTAATATAAATATATATTTTGTTATAAAATAAATTATAAAAGTGTTAAAGTGAAGGGAAATTTTTATGAATATATTATGTGTATTATATAAAATGTTTAGATATTTTATTAATATTGTTTTAATAACACGATTATCATGATACGATGCAGTAAGAAAGTTTGAAACAGATCTAAAAATAAATACATAGAAATTACAAGATATATTTAATACAAACATATATTTTGCAGGGATTGTAAAGATATTTAAACTGTAAAAATATTTAATAAGCTATAATTCGTGATATCAACAAGCTTGAACATTCATTTTTACTTTAATACTTCAGACGATTATTCATGCTCCATACTAATTTTTTACTAAATATACATTACAATGCAAATATCCTCTATCTTCTATACACATTTTCAGATTTCATTGAAATTTTATCAATATACTCGTAATCATGATAATCACCTCTCAAATTCTTTTATATAAATGTGTATATAAATGTTTGAACAGTTTCGTAAGCCACTGTACATCCTTTAATCAATCAACATGATCTATATTTATTTGCACTGTCTGATAGTTTAACAACTTTGACAATTTTGTACAATAGTACTTCCACCACATAGCTTAACAAGTTCACTGTGTAATTCTTCAAATTTCTGACATCCTTATCAATATATATATATAGTCTAAAGATCGTTTAATGACTATTCTTCATGGGAAATTAGTACAAAGACAACGGCATATCAGTGACAAAAATGACAGACAGAGAGCTCCTCCGCGTCCTCGAGTCCTGCGTCCGATTCGGAAGGGCTTGTCTTATCGAGAACATCGGACTCGAGCTGGAAGCTGGTTTGGATCCGATTCTCATGAGATCGTTATTCGAGCATGGTGGCCAATGGTGCGTTAAGATTGGGGAGAACATCGTTCCTTACAACTCAGATTTTCGACTCTTCCTCACCACAAGACTTTCGAATCCTCACTACATGCCGGAAATATGCGTGAAAATACTGCTGGTCAATTTCGCGCTCACCGTCACGTAAGCTCTTGAATTCTATCTAAACAAGTCTGCATCTCCTTTTCAAATTATGAGAATGTTATGCAGAAACCTATTGATTAATTAAACACATATATTCCGGGTTCCCATTTATATTTTGCAAAAACTTTACTTTATTAATAGCATTAATATTATTTACTCTGTTGTTTGTACTATCCGTTTGAACAAGCCGTTATAAAGCACAAACGAAAAGAGGAAAGTATGTTCAACATACAAAGTATAAAAAGTGCTTCACCTTGGATAGATATTTTTATATTTTTCCATATTACGTGCATTCGTGCAATTTTGCAGTCTAAAATTTCCTACAAGATGCAATGAACGTGATACAAGCAAAAAATTAGAAAGTATGAAAATATAATGAACAACATTAGAGTTGATAAAAATCAATGAGAATCATAAGGGCATAAAATTAACTGCAAAAATATGAACTATAAAAAGAGGCTTCGAGGACCAGATGCTGTCGTTGGTTGCCATTCAAGAACGACCCGACCTTGAACAAGCGCGAAACGCTTTAATCATATTGAACGCCGAAATGAGAAGAGAACTGAAGGAAATAGAAGATAGAATTCTATATCGATTGTCAGTGTCTGAAGGTTCTGCCGTTGACGACATGGATCTTATCCTCACTTTGGAGGCGTCCAAACTTAAAAGCGAGGAGATCAAGGTTCACTTTAATCGAATATTATTCTCATAAAAATTAAGTGTGTGTGTGTGTGTATATATATATATATTTATTTATTTATTTATTTATTTATTTATTTATTTATTTATTTATTTATCGTTTATTATTCTTGAGAAAAAGAAACAAAAGAGAGGGAAATTAGAAAGTAATTATAATTAAATAAGATAATTAAATAAGATCATTGAAAAAGAATTTTTCAGGGCATAAGAAAATGGCTTTCAAAAGTAATGTGAAAGCTTAAATCATTAAAATAGCTTTCTTATGTTTCTTTTAAAATACGATTTATGGAATTAATCCTTAGTTGACGTAGTTAAATGCAGGCTTTGCTCGGTCTTAAAGTAATTAATTTAATTTCTCTTTTATTAGTTAAAGAGAAATTGTATATACATCTATTAATACAAAATTGTATTATATTAATTAGTGATATTATATCAATTGCTGCTTATGGATGTTTATTTTATATTTTCATGTAGATAATTTAAAAAAATGGAAGCTAAGCGCAAAAAATTATTGTATCTACTATTAAAATGTTACTATTACTGTTTTAAATATTACTATTTAAAGACTATTGTACTTAGAATGTTTTGGGTTCGACATTTTTCATATTTAAATCACAGTGCGTTTAAATCGAAAAAAAAGCCATGAGAGCAACAATGGAAAATCTTACGGAATTTTTCGCATTCGAGATAAAGTATAAAAATATAGGTACACACATTTTCCTTTTTAGTCATTCTGCGATCAAGAGAAATTCGTTTTATTCCAGAATGAAAGTGACAAAACTTTTCTTCAAAACAAATCACTCTTATTGTTTAGAAAGAGAGACTCGCAAAAAAAAAAGAAAACATAATCTTTCCAGTCTTTGGTCACAAGGTAAAACAAATTCACCTTTATAACGCGTAGGTGAAAATGAAAGAAGCTGAAATTACTCAAGCGGACATCGACATAACTAGGTCGCTATACATACCGGTCGCGATTCGTGCTCGTATCCTGTTCTTTTGTCTCTCTGACCTGCAATTTATCGACACGATGTATCAGTACTCGCTCGAGTGGTTCGTCGAGATATTCAACAACAGCATACTCGCGACAGAAAAAAGCGGTTAGCAGAGAAACTGGTCCTCCTCTGTTAATTATATCGTGTGTACTACCGTCTCCAAGTATTTGGGGACAGTTGGTGCAATTCGACTAATCCCTTGACTAATTGACATAAATTCTCTCGGTTCGAATGAACGATGCAAACAGAGAGTTTACAAATTACATTACAAGGCAGGCATGAGAAAAATCGACACTTTTTTGGAAACGACACGCAGGAAAAAGAAAGAATTAGGCAAGGGATTGAAAGATTAGAGGTACACGGTGACACTTTTGTGTGCAGATCTAGTATAAGATAGCACCACTTTCGAATAATTTTGATAAAGCAACCAGAAAGCAAGCTATGAAAATTAGCTATTATCTCAAACGTGCTGTTGTAACGTGAATTTACGGTGATCGTGGTAATAAATTTTTACTTACAGCCAATTCATTTTTACAGCAAGTGAAAGATCACATTTTCTTTAGCGGGGATATGTAATTATTTTAGCATAGGTGGGTGAAATCAAAAATGTGCAAAAGGTGAAGCTATCTTCTTCTATGCTGCAAGCAAAGCATTTAATTGCAATTCGATTTTCAATCTAGCTGCAATTTCTGTGCGAATAGATCGAATTTAGCGTCGCGGATGGCTCTGATCGAATTTCGACACTTCAAAACGAAGCAGCAAAGCTTCTAGTATTCTTTTCTTGAATGTGTTCCATTTTTATTAATTCTTTTCATTTTTTCTAAATCCATGGATTCGATCTATGATTACAGATTAACAATTCGCTCGCGCAATTCATAAATGTGAAATGACGAAACCAATTTTTCCAGGCGAAATTCAGACACGAGTGGGGAATATCAATCGCAAGTTCATGTTCTCGCTGTTCTCGAACGTGTGCCGTAGTTTATTTGAAAAACACAAGCTTCATTTCGCGTTCCTCGTGTGCGTCAGGATTCGTATGAATGACAATTTAATCGACGCGATCGAATGGAGGCACCTTTTGTCAGGACCTGAGCCATTGAAAGTAAGGAACACAATGAATTTAGTAAATCGCTACAATTCGGCTGATTAATGCGGACGAACAAATTTTCAAAAGCGAATTCAAGACACCAATCAGTTGAATTTATGTGACATTATAATCGATGGATTCGCGGAATTTCATGCATCTTTGCGATCACATTTTGAGCTGACACAGTGACACAATAACCATAATAGCGATACAATAAATAGTAGCGTGAGGTATATTACGAGAAGTAATGTTGCAAGTAATCTTGAATTTTCATAATTAAGAAATAATTAAGAAACAGTCTCATTTGATGTATATTTCATTATATTTTACTATATATACATTTTAATATATATATTTTTAATATACTTATATATATTTAAACGTATATCCAAATACGTATCTCATTCGTATTTTTTTTTTTTTTATTGAAAATAAAATATCTTTCATTCCAAAGAGATCAAGATACAAAAATATAAAATACAAGAATGAAGAATTTCAATGTTAACTACAGTAGACTTTATTAACGACAACAATCGCGAATAATCAAATCGCTTGTGGCAAGATAAATTCAAGGGACGCTATTCAAAACACGAATACCATCGTTGGAATTTCGATTAAATAAAATTCTGTGCACGATTTTTGAAAAATTTGTTTCTAAGTTTTGTCCGGAATACGTGTTTCGCTGAAATTGAAAAAGTGTAATTACGAGATTAACACACATTTCGCGGAAATTTTTGAGTGAATATGTTGTAGCATTGTTCCGAGAGAGAATTTATATCCGAATAGAACGTTTTAAAATTTCTATGGAACATGCGTGTGTATATATATATGTCTCTTTGATAATGCAACTATTAAGGGGATAAGAATTTCCCTCAAAGTACGAAAGGATAAAGTAATTGATGAAATTAGGATTTTTTTTAACGACAAATTCGAGAAATTTACGGCGTAAATTATGTAGTTACTTTGATTTATTGAAGCGTATGTTGTTCGAACTGTTCCAATATTTGTACTGCAACGCCGTTCAACGAGCATGCAAAAATAATTTGAAAAATTCCACGCTAACAGTTCCCACTCACAAACGAAATATCCATCCATAGAATTGTTTTATAAATTCCACATTTCGTTTCGACACGTCCTTTGATACGTCGCTAATTAAAGTGAAGCGAATTAATAGAGGAACGGGAGTTTTTCCATCAAAACGCGAGGAACACAAAAGCAATTGAAAAGTTCATAATGTTAAATCTATCGACATGCAATCATATTACTCGTAGCAAATTGAAACATATCTCACAAAGAGATTGCGGATTTTTATGTATTTTTATATTCTTCTGAAGCTAAAGAAAAATATTATTCTACTTTATATATTCTATGTATTTTTGTAACTTCAAGTTCCAGTAACTTCCATAAATTTGTAAAAATTCGCAATTTATTCAAAAATTCTCGACTACGAAAAAACGGAGAAAAATTAAGAACGTAGTGTAATTTAAATTGATATTTGATAAGCAAGCAAAGCTTTCTCGTGGAAGAACAGAAAATCCCGTGAAAAATAATGATTAAATTTGACGTATAAGCCATACTGCTTGTAAAAATCTTTAACAGAAAGGCATATCTATCATATCACAATTTTTCGAGCAAGAAAAGATGCTACGCAAATAATTAGAAGAAATTCAGAAAAGTAACAGGAGAAAGTAACTAATGAAATTTCAAAAAGTTTTTTAGACTTCTGAAATCAATCGAAAAATGTCCCTGCAATATTTTCATACTGAGAATTACGTTATGCCTTTTCTTCTGAAATGTTGAAAACATTGCAAAATAGAAAGATGATATAAAGAAATGTAAAGACTAGGAACACAGAAGTTACCCGATCCACCAGTTCCTTGAAATTTAATATCATTAAATAGATTTCATAGAATTACATAAAGTAAGAGATCTAAATGCTGAGAAATTATCTAAAATACTTCCTAACGTTTTTTTTATAATAAATAATCATTTAATTGCGTTACGATGTTACGAAAAACTCCGAAAGTTGACGAACGTGAAATGAAAGAAATTCTTGGTGACGTGAATTTCCGGCATTTTATACGAACGCATAAAAATTTCTTCCCCTCGCAGGAAGTTCCAAATCCGGAACCGAAATGGATTACTTCACGTTGCTGGAAGGAGATTCAGGCGCTTGAAAATCTCCCCAACTTTCACGGGTTTATCGACTCGTTCAAGAAATCAGCGACCGAATTTAGAAGCGTGTTCGACGCTCAGGAGGCACATTTGTGAGTAATATTAAAAGTTGCTCTTCCCATTCATCAAAACGAGTTATCAAACGTCTGTTACGAGATAAGCATAGGCATAATTTCTCATGATAATATTCTGACGTTTATAGGTATTTTTTATGTATATATTATGGTATTTATGTACATATTATGGTTATATTTTATGTATATATTATACAAAACGTTCTAAAGTTTCGTCAATATTAAGATCCGTCTGTCATAATTATTTCTATTGACGAAGTGTGGAACAAGTCCAATTACAAGATATATATACAAGCATACGTTGTAACACTTGATATTTAATACAAACCTGTAATTATAATTATCCACGTAATAATTTATCTATTACATCAATAAGTTCTAATATTCAGTTGGGCCATATTTAGCACTCATCACGTGTTTAAGACGCCTGTTCGTGCTGTGTAATAATTTTCTATCGAACATATGCAGTAAATATTTCGTATTTATAAATGTTTTTACGTCTGTACGTATTTTCGAAATTGATTCGAAATTTTGCTAGTACTAACCGTAATAGTTGTTTGCCATTATGATACTGACAAAGTCTCAAAATGCTTCGTAAAACACGTAATGCACGTACAGGAGATATTTCATGAAAGTTTGATTACTTTCGTGAGTCTGTGTACATATTAGAGAAAACTTACGATGTATGTCCTATCTATTAAATTTAGACTAAATTAAACAGATAAATGAATAAAATTCGAAATCAATCTCGGCAATATTTTCATACTGAAAATTATGTTTTGCTTTATTTTTCTTTTTTTTTTCTTTTTTGAGTTAGACATGTCACTTTTGTCGCGCGTGCGACGTGTGATACACAAGTTTCACAAATTTTTTTATTTATTTAGGCAAATTTATTATACAAACTCTTAACTTATCTCACGAGTGAATTTACGTATTTTAAGCATGATATGAATGCTTATTTTATATCGATAATCTTCGATAATTACATTTTCTGAATGAGATTGGAACATGCATTAAATTTTCCATAAAAGATGAGTGTTTTTTTAACAGTCGTCGTTGTGTAGAACAAAAAGAAATTTTCGTACCATAAATTCGTACTTGTGTTTTTATCATAGAATTTATATGAATCTATCACATATAGTGAATTTATGTGAATCTATCACAATGAATTTATCATAGAATATCGTTTTATCATATTCATTCAGTAATATATTTTCAGTTTTCGTTATAAGTACGTGTTTTACACGGCTGTATTCAAAGGAGAATAGCATACATTTACAGACCAGTAACAATGGGAAAAACGGGTACTACGTTCGTACAGAAAGGATTAAGATCAACTATTAAAATACTGCAGTACCATTATTTTCAATCCTATTAAAATTTATACGAATATATAGTTTAATAAAAACACAGCGTAGGTTGTTCATTGTATCCATTCAAAAAATTGTACCCTTTCAACGTTAAAAAAGAAAGAAAAATATGAAATTTCACAGTCTAAATAATATTTATATGGATAGTCTTGCGTGATCTTCTTTCTAGTAAATCAGGCACAATAAATTTCTACATTTTCACTGGATACGAAATGACTCACTTTGTGTATATATATATATATATACCACGAATTTATATATATCACGAATTAATAATGCATCTTACTATTTAATAATTTTTTTTTTATCTCAATATAACGTATTAATGTTATATTAAATATATCGCACAAAATACATATTACGAATGTTTAAACCTAACCCAAACCATGATTTTATATACTAACAAACTATTATTTATTGCGCGTCAACTACATACGTATGTATCAAGGGGCTGTCCCTTCGATCTCAACGCAATGTTACTCTCTCTGACTGTCGGTGAACGGGCATGATCTGTATCAATCAGAGATCAAACGATTTCCTTCCGGCAAGGGAACCATCCCTTGTCCGGATTTCTTTCCTCCTGAGCCGATAGAAAATTGAGGAAAACTCCCTCGTTTCTCTTTCCATCGGCTCTTCGAAAGTTGTTGAGCCTCAAGGTGGGAGCAAATCGTTGACATCATTTGTCAAGGCTTCGCGCGGAGCTGGTTTTTGTTCAAGTATTTTCGAGAACCTCGCCTAAGAAGACGCCTCACGAACTATGGCATGCCATTAAGATACGTACGGACGTAACTTTCGGGTAACTCCAGTTCTAATAAGCCCAGCAAGGCTTCTTGTCGGCTTATTTCTCTTTAAAAATAGCGTGCCATGAATCAGGCTACCGCTCGATGCTCCCGAACAACGAATATATTATACGTGTATATATATTTTGAAACTTCGTAATGAGAAACAACTGTTACAATTATAAATCGTTATGATGCATGATATATTTGAAAATTTTATTCTATTAATACACGATATAATTAACATTTATACGTATATAAACATATATAATACATATAACATTTATATATTTATATTATACAATATAATGTACATTTTATTCTTTAATATACTTTAATACAATGTCGCGATGTTCGTACGTAAAATAAATATAAAACTCGGGAAATTCCAACTCGTGTAAAAAGCGTACGCGAAGAAATTTGTTAAAATTAACATTCTCCAATTTCTAAATATGCTCCTTTGCGTAGAACTGCGTATCCGGAACCGTGGCACTCGAAATTAGACGACTTCCAGAAGATGCTGGTACTAAAGTGCCTGCGACCCGACAAAGTGACCAACGCGATGCAACTGTACCTGGCCAAGTATTTAGGTCAGGAATTCATCGAACCGCAAACTGCCGAACTGTCGGCAATTTACAGCGAATCTTCGCCAACTACGCCCATTGTGTTCATCTTGTCCACCGGTACGGATCCTGCAGCGGAGCTCTACAAATTTGCGGACAGGCTGAAGATGACTGCAAAGTTGCGCGCTATCTCGCTGGGACAGGGACAAGGGCCCAAAGCGGAAGCGATGTTGAAGCTGTCGGCAGAACAGGGTTACTGGTGCTTCTTTCAAGTATGAATTTTCTTACAATGAATGGCCAACTGTGACACAACAAATTTTTCACCTGATTCGAGAAAGAATATCTCCTTTCAATCTGTCTGACTGTCGTGTGGCAAACGATTTATATCGATCGTTTGCACTTTCTTTTTAATTATATTTAATAAATAATGATATACAGTGATATACTGTAAACTATACTGTAACAAATGTAAATCACATATACGTATTCATAATTATATTTAAATGTAGTGGAAAATTGTATAAATAACTTTATGATTTCATTAGGTAGAAAGAAAGAGGACGTGTTTGTATAATTTTCCATTTTAAAATACTAATACTCTTTAAATGTTTCATGATATCGACGATATCGATGAGTAACTTTTTAATACATCAATCCAAAATTCGATTCAAAGGAATGAACAAGTGTAATTTGTTTCACGCAATCGCGTAGTTACAAGAACAGTCAGTCCAAAATGTCTCCATACGTGACAATAAAATTTATTTTGCATTGCATGATTTTAGTACGAGGAACTGTCAGCAATCGCACGTAAATTTTACTTTTACTATATAATTTAATTACGTACTTTGATCACACTGTTTTAATACAGCGAATTTAATTATATTTCATTTAATTCAGTTGCACATCTGTTTCCCTCCATTTACGCGAATGTCTTTTTATAGTAAAATAAATAAATAATCCCTCTGTTTACACGGACTTTTTATACGTTTTAACTTACGCGACCTTACTTTTCTTCTCTTCCATTATTGATAATTACTCTTTCCAGGAAGTAATATCCTAACTCAATAAAGTATAGTCGAGTCTCATTTATTCAAACTTTTATTTTATGAAAATTTTAATATCCGATCGTTATATTACTGCAGTAAAATAATGATGATATTACCGTAATAAAGTGATGATTTTCCGAGTTAATGTTAATAGACGATCTTATTAGGTACTGATTCAAATAAAGGAGATTCAACTGTGCCAGCAATAGTCACTAGCAACAATTCCCGTTGAATTGTTTGTGAAACTATGTGAAATAAATCTCTTTATAATTTACATCGGCTTCTTTCCTTTAATATTTTTTCTAGTAGTCCCTTTTTATGCGATTTTTTTTAGAAATTCGATTAAGAGGTCGAGTCGGGTCGGGTCGGGTTCCCGAAAATTTCAGGACCCAGCTACCGTTTCTCGAACTACTCTACAACGCTGTGTAGCAGCCTACAAAATATGTAAATACACAGTTCAATTTCCTTTGCCAGTGAAATTATTGGAAACACGAATTCTAAGAATCGTGTGACTGCGTGCTTCGTACTTGGATATTATGTACGCTGTCGAGCAGTATCGCTGAGGAATTCGGGCAGCTCGCACGTATATTTCAAAATCTGTGTGAATTTAATAAAGGCTAAAAATCTTTAAAACTAGTGTCGAGTGATAGTGAGAGTAGAGTTGTGGTAGCAGGAAGTGGTGCAAAAGATATCGTGCAAAGGAAGAAGATAAAGAGAAGCTCTGTTTGGGAACATTTTCAAGAAAAAGATGACGCAAAGGCGGAATGCACGCATTGTCACCATGAATTTAAAACTAGGTATGCAGATACTACTGGTTTATCTCGCCATTTGAAGCATATGCATTCAAACATTAGTGTACGTACTAGAAAAGAAACTGAATCGACATAAAATTTGTCGCATGTACAAAATGATACGCGAAAGATTGTTAAACCAAAAGATATAACAGAAGGAATTGCTCGAATGATGGTTCTAGATCTGCGACCTTTCGACACAGTTGAAGACGTGGGCTTTAACAAATTATTTAAGCTTGTTCCCAATCATTTCCCAAATTCCAACTCTTTCACAAATCCCGATTCTTTCGAGAATCCCGATCCCGAAAAAATTTCGTGTTCCTGACCCGACCCGATATCTCAAGTTCTCCCTCTAGAATCAAGGGATGCGTGTATAATTATTTTTATTATACAACTGAATTATATACAGATATATATATATATATATATATATATATATATATATATATATATATATATATATATGTACACTGCTTTAATATAGAAAATTGTTTTTCTCTCTACTAATAATAAATGTTACATTTCTAAATACTATTACTAGACCGCAATTTCATACATCACGAACACAATGAAAGAATTTCAATTTCGATAAAAGTTTATAAAAAATGAGTACCCTCTACTTTCGACGAATTACGCGTTTCTATATTTTTATATTTTGTATTTTTACAGTCTTCGATAAACGTAAAAAAATCCACAGCTTAATTATCGCACAAATATTATTCATTTACTTACCGTCGCTGTTATAATTATGCAATGCTAAATAAATTAAAACGAGGTTTTTGGAGTAACCGTGTTTGGCAGACAGACATCGATCGCGCATTTGTACGAATGATATATCCGACCATAATGGAATTCGAAGTTTCGTTACGACCTGTGTTGCGAAATATTGGAAACGTCGATCAGACAAATATATCCTCTTTTCAAGAAACAAGACAGAATCCCTCGAAGGCGATAAAACACTGAGCAAAGGGAGGGAAGTGGCATTCCCTTTATCTTCGGGACATATGTAAAAAAGATGTAGGAGGGAATGATTTACCGCACGATAGGATGAAATACTATTACGGCTGCTCGATAACGAAATAAAGATTCAGAGATGTATATTTCGATTAAGATGATGGAAACCAGAAAGTTGTTTTTTATATACCTTGTTGGATCACGGTGCAATTTTAAGTAAAAAAATGAAAAATATTCATTGATGTCGAAAATTGAATTCCTTGTTGATGATTTAATTGTAAAACGAAACGCAAAGTAATGCTTAATTGCACAGCAACGAGAAAGAAAAATAAAATGTAAGGGGAATGTTCAATCCCAGATGAAAGTCGTATTCCTTGTATTATCGTGTTATTTTTTTCTCTCTCTCTTTTCCTTATTCAGAACAGAATTAAATTCATCGGGAAGAATCACGTTTAATTTGCTTCGCAGAAATAAAAGATTTCTCCTTAGAAGTGATATTAATGAAACGGAAACAGATTTCTTACTAATTAAAATTGATTTATTACTAATTAATAATTTATTATAATTAAAATGATAAGACGACAGAAGAAATGTTCGCGAATCTGGATTTTTAAATAGAAATTATTGTGTTTAAATATTCAACAATAAATTAACAAACTAGTGAAATAATAACGTATGTTTAAGTATATATTCGTGATATACATAGAAATTTAAAATATAAGAAATATAAGAAATGCGCGCGACATACAAGAGAGAACAAATTTTATTTTAGATTCAATCTCTTCAATTGCATTACTAGAAAGTAACATAAGCGTCTATAATCTAATATATTAATAAATATTAATTAAAAATAGATAAATAAGTTCGTTGAAATCTAATTGACGTATCTAACATGTCCATATATTTTTACAGAATTGTCATTTAGCTCCGAGTTGGATGCCAGAACTGGATTCGTTGGTCGAGCGTCTATCACGGGCGAAAAACCATCGTGATTTTCGTTTATGGCTTACCTCCGCACCTTCACCAGACTTTCCCGTCAGCATTCTTCAGAACAGCAGCAAAATGACGGTCGAACCACCACGGGGAATAAAAGTAAAACAATCACAGCATTTGGGATTCAAAGCCTCACTTTACTTCTTTACCCCTATTGGAGATCATCTTATTTATTCTAACAAACTAAATTTTTCTCCTTTGTTTTTCGTTTTCTATCAACATCACTTTTACATTTACAATCCGTCAAGATAAAGCAGTAAGTGAACATGATAGTTTGATTATTTTATTAGAATATACAATGCATGTAGTTTTTCTCTCTACTGTAGACTTGTCATTATTTTTTTTATGTTTGATTACCTTTCCCTTGGAGAACCAGCACTTTCATAGCTCTGTACCAATTTTTATATATTGCACAATGTGTACACATATTTGTGTATTTATAAATTTATATGTTTATGTTTGTAAATTATTTATAATTTATACATTACACAATATGTACACATATGTATGTATATGCAGTCAATACACGTTATTAAAATTGATTTAACGTTGCACAATTTTAACAGAAAGGACAGTGAAACGAATAATATTTATGTAACAGCATTTAGAAATGTCACATTGGTTGTTTAGTACAGAGGAGAAGGATTTACGTCCTTTGTTTGTTGACAATTCTTTTGATTAAAATTATGCAACGCCGTTTTAATGGTGTACGGTGTAATATTTTGGATTAAGCTGCACG
Organism: Tetragonisca angustula; assembly: GCA_036937485.2. Taxonomy (NCBI): domain Eukaryota; kingdom Metazoa; phylum Arthropoda; class Insecta; order Hymenoptera; family Apidae; genus Tetragonisca; species Tetragonisca angustula. The sequence goes on along the minus strand of JAWNGG020000007.1, from coordinate 1,272,200 downwards.
TAAATCTTTTAAATATTTTACGAAGTAATGTCGACTGCGATTGCATGCGTATAGTTATTTATTTTTCCGAGATCGAATGGACACGCGAACTATGTTAAAAATGAAAACAACTGATTCTATATCTCTCCGTTTGAATTAAACTCAAACATTGTTAAGCTCAACGAGAGAACGTATTCTCTTTCAGGCAAATATGTTCCGATCGTACCTAACTCAAGTAACAGAAATGCAGAGCTTTATAAACTCTGATCATCCGAAAGTTCAGCATTTTAAATGGATGGTATTTTCTTTGTGCCTGTTTCACTCGGTGTTATTGGAACGTCGGAAGTTCGGCTCGTTGGGATTCAACATAGCGTACGAATTCACCGACGGCGATTTGAGGATATGCATATCGCAGCTGCACATGTTTCTGTTGGAATACGACACTGTTCCGTTTAAGGTAAAGCTTTAACATAGAGTGTCGTAGATTGCTAATCTGACCTGGGTAAAGTGAAACTTACAATAGAAAAATAAAATAGCACAGATGAAACGTAAAATAGACAAAATTAACTGGAATAGATGAAACTTGAAATAAAATAGAATGAATAAAGCTTGAAATGAAAAAGGAAGTACAAAATTTTAATTTGTTATATAAAATAAAGAGAAAATTATGGTGTAACTTAGTCTGTTATCATTTCGGTTTATTCTATCGAAACAGGTACTAGTGTACACAGCCGGTCATATCAATTATGGAGGCCGAATAACAGACGACTGGGATCGTCGATGCGTGCTGACCATTTTGCAAGATTTTTATAAACCCGAAATTTTGTCGACGTCGTATAAATTTGATGAAGAAGGATATTACGCTCAGGTAATTAACTGTGAATATTAAAGTTTATTAACTACTGTAGGAAATCTCACAGATCCTGGATCCTCCTTTTCGACTTGAAATAATATCGACGTGAAGCAAATCTGTCGCTAATATTTCAAAAAATAATATTTGAAAGTACATGTACGACAGACACATATACGAACGAAAGACTTGACACAGAAAGATGTTATCACGTACGATAATAAAAATATGTACAAATAGCTTTCGTACTCTATAAAATAAAGCCCTGAACAATTGTGGACACAATCGAATAGTCGATATTTTCCGTGAACACTTTGAAAATAAATGATATTCAACGAATATACGAACGATGTATTAACGATAAATTTGACAGAAAGAAACGATACCATTTTTATCGTAACAACAATAACACTCGTAAAGGGAGCCTCTATAAAGTGGGGCTCGAGTCGAGAAATTTACAAGTGGATATTGAACTCGATCCTTTCATATCGTATTATCATAAAATGATCTCTTCGTTCTTTTATATCACAAGCGATCTCGACTCTCGAATATTTCTTCCGACTTGAGTATTTTTTCGTTCTACCGCACGGTTCAGCTGTCGGACACTGCGAGGTTCGAAGACTACATCGAATACATAAAAACTTTCCCACTCAACGACGATCCATCGATGTTCGGAATGCATCTAAACGCGGACATCAGTTTCGCGCAGGCAGAAACGTACGCGTGTCTGAACACGTTGCTGGCACTTCAGCCACGACAAGTCGGAGTCGAGGCCGCGAGCGTCGAGGAAGTCACCGCTCATTTAGCTGAAGATATGCTGTCGACGATACCACGAACCTTCGACTTGGCGATTATACAGCAAAAGTATGATAATAATAATGTTTTATAAAAGGCGCAGTACTGTTTACGGGTGGATGAAGAATACCTCGAGGAAAAATTAATAGATCGAACGTGATCTTCCTACATTTCTGTTTTTTTTTTTTTTTTTTTTTTTTTTGCGGATAAATCAATGTTTCCCAAGACTTTCAATTTTGGTAAATGCATTATTTTATATTTTTTTCAGTTTGCCCGATAATATACGTACTACTATTTTTTTTATTGATAATCGTGACAATGGTAAGGGTTGGATGGTTCATATAGTCGCAGAGTGGAAAAGAATATTATTTTCTACGTAAATAATTGTTAAATGTTTATCATAGCCTCTCAGTTTTTATAAATAACTTCTAAATTACTATGTTTCTATTCATCTTATTGAGCATAGAACCATCTAACACATACGTTTCAGTTTTTTTAAAAACCGACACACAAGTTTCACATTTGATATACACTTATCCCCGACTTGGTACTATCAGTTTCTAAAAGAAGAAGAAAAAAATAAAATTCAAGCGAAATGAAATATGCTTTCCTTTTGTTGCACATTAAAGAAATATAAAATTATTATTAAAGTAGTAATAGTAATACAAAATTATTGGATGACTTCTCTCAACAACTTGTTTCAAACAACTTTTCTAAATATGATGTAATACTTCGAAGTTCCCGACTTCTTCCGACTCGACGTGAATCTTGGTTAAGATAAAATTTTCTCGTATTCGCGTCTGGGGAAAGATCTCGGAAGCATACGTCGAGGTACGCGTGCATCTTTTACTCGTATGCAACGTGTATATTACCATATAAAATAAGAGGAGTAGTCTTCTATTTAAAGTATTAGCGAAAAAGGAATGTTCAGACATTCGAACTATGTAACAAAAGTCTTTATACCTCAAGTACTCAATCAGTACCTGTAGAACAGTGCTGCAATTAATTTTATATCTTAGAATTTTGCTTCAATTGTAAAAACGATTCTGATTGCTTTATCAAACTTGATGAGAGAAATTCTATATGCTAAACGATATTAAAGGTACCCGGTTTTATACGAAGAATCCTTTAACACGGTACTACTGCAAGAAGCGATACGATATAATAGTTTGCTGGATGTAGTTAAAATGACACTGGTGGATCTCCTGAAAGCCCTGAAAGGCTTAGTTGTCATGTCCGAACAGTTGGAAACTGTGTTGAACAGTCTCTACACCAACAGAATTCCACAACTTTGGCAAGATAAGGGCTATCCTTCTTTAAAACCTCTCGGTAATTTGATACAGAAACTTGCGTAAATTTCATCTAATTACTATTTTGGAATAATTTGTTAAAATAGATTTTCGCAAAAATAATCGAGTAAAAACGAAAACGCAGGTGCTTGGTTTCTGGACTTGAAAGAGCGAATCCAATTTTTGAAATCTTGGAAAGATAAGGGGATACCGGCAGCCTTTTGGATTTCCGGTTTCTACTTTCCACAAGCATTTTTAACGGGCACTTTGCAGAATTTCGCGCGTAAATACGTCGTTTCCATCGACACAATAGATTTTAGTTTCCAGGTAGCGTCCACTAAGGATTATAATGAATTTCCGAGAATATTATTAATTGTCGACAAATATTAAACGAAGCGCGATATATTTATGTATTTTGTAGGTATTAAAATCAATACCGTATCGCAGACTGCCAGATGGTTGTGTTATTTATGGTCTATTTCTTGAAGGATGTCGATGGGATGGAAATTATTTGAACGAATCTTTGCCTAAGGAACTATATACTAGTGAGTATAACAATTTTTCAATTCTCGACATATCAACGATCATGATAATTTTATCACTTAATTTAAGTGCCTTACGTCCATTTTATATTAATTTATATATGTGTTAATTTACATATATATTACGTGCAATTTAATCAAACCTTGTTCCTAATAATTTAAATTTCATGTGATTTTGTAAATATCTTCGCGCAGACATGCCTCCGATTTTACTTTTGCCGGAGGTACATCATAAACAGCCTGAGGGAATCTACATTTGCCCCGTGTACAAAACAATCGATCGAGCAGGAACGTTGAGTACGACCGGTCACTCAACAAATTTTGTATTACCGATGGAAATACCTAGTCGACAACCGCAAGCTCACTGGATCAAAAGAGGTGTAGCTTTGATTTGTGCATTGGATTACTAACAATATTTTAATGTCTTATTACGTTTAGTTTGAATTTGTTTAATTTGAATGAAATATATTATTGGATGATTATATTAGATAATACGTTTATTTAATCGAAGTATTTTTCATATGAGTACATATGAAACACAATACTTAATATTAAATTACGACAAAACAGTAGAACAAGGAACAGTAGAACTATTGATATTAAATAATTATCGATCCATTCTAATCGTTCTATGTGTCTTTTTCGTATAATTTAGGGTTCTTCCTTTTTGATTTTTTATTTTCCGCAACAGACCAGTTCATACACCAAAACGTTAATAGGAATCCTACAAAAAAAAAAAAAAAAGAGATAAGTGCAAACTTTCTTTCTCAAAAATTCTTTTTATGCGTAATTTTGAAAGTAATTTATACCTGGAACCATTGGTATCATAGTACGCCCTGACCGCTTAAAAAAATTTGGTAATCCGTGAGAAATAGCCTTTGCCCAAGATCTTTGATGCGTTGAACATAAGGTAATGTAAACGACTTTTCGTATTCGAATGGGTAATTCTCCAAATTCTAACATGATATGTATTAATCTTTTAGATCTTCGTAATCGATCGACGTAAACAGCGCAAGCATTCAAGAAATTAATATCAAATTTTCGTGACAAGACAAAAGCATATCGACTTTTAATGCTGCCTCAACATGTACATGTAATGTGTTACTATAGACGTCTGAATCTCGTCTGTGGTGTTACCACTGACTAAGTAATATTTTTTCTATTATCGCAAATAAAATAATTTAACTGTTTAAAATGAATTATTCAAACTGTGAAATAATAGAAGTATAAGGGAATTCAATCACTGGAAATTAAATACTTAAAATTGTTAAATAATATACAGAGATATCATAGAAATGCATTATTTTATAATTTGTATTGAAATAATTTAAAACGATTAAATTATTTTATTTTTATAACATTTCTAAACATTATTTAATAATTTTCACAATCTTTCTATTCTGATTGAACAATTAAATTAATTATTTCATTTAATAATTCACGTTATTAGTCTTAAATACATTGCTCAAGTCAATTGTTACATAGTTAAAGTTCAGTAGCGCTGCGGGCAGGACCTGCTTAAATTGATATGGTAGAATGTGACACGAAAATAATATGGGGTCAAGTGATTTCCAAAACGGAGAACACGAAAAAACATTGGTTATCTGGATGTAAGTATAAAAATAAGCATCTAGTAAAAAATAAACAGCATAGATATTTTTATTTTACATAAATTTATTAAATATTAGAAAAAAATAAAAATTTATTTTTTATCTATCTTTATTTTGACAAATATATACACGAAACACTACAAGATACTACAAAGATACTACAAAGAATAAAATCAAAATACATACATCGAAAAGTATGTACAAACTATATTGCAAAAAACAAGTATTTGGAATCTCATTTTTGAAACTTAAAGAGAAGTATTATCTATGGGCATATATTCTAAGATTTTCTGTGGAATAACAAATTTATCAGGATTTTGTTCTAGTAAGCATCCTAGAAGACGTGGTACCGACAATACGGTGCCAGATATCACAGAAGGGAAGGCTAATTCATTTGTCGATTTGTATCTAATTAGTAATCTTTTACTAAAATATTCACCGTACGCAGATATATGACCAACTTCGATGTATTGTTTCGAGAAAGGTGACCACAATTCAAAGGATATGCGCATTGATTCCCAAGGTCGCAATTCTGAAGAAGACCGTAGCACAATTTGATAATGATCGCATAAATTATCATATAATTTACACGTAACGTTTAATAATCTTTCAAATTGTTCATTGTACTCTTTACTTTTTGCGTCTTTGACTAATATAAATGCAAGTGCAGCTGAAGCTTGGCAAACAGTGAATAAACCAATTGGGTTAGAACCTGATCGAAACGGAGTATACTGCCTTCCAGTGGAAAAATATGCTACTGGAAAATGAGTTGGATTTATTAACTGTTTTGCATGCATTGCCAAAAATGAAATTAGACTTGCACCTCCAACAAGGTGCATACGATTCGGGGAATTTTTCTCTACATCGGAATGATTGTCTATTATAAAAGCGTCGATAGGATCTTCATGATTGAGACCAGAGCCGTCTATCACTAAGCTACGGCTGAAATCTGCACCAGCCACTCTAATCATATTATCCGCGCTGAATATTTTCCCAGCATAACTTAATACACCAAGTTCAAAAAGAGCTGCATCGTTACATAGATAATATTGCATTGGATTTCTATATTCCAATAAACCAAGACGTCTTCCAATTTCAATGTGATTCTTCTTGTCGGAGTGTGAAGGTTCTTTTAAGGAATTAACACGCCTTAATACAACAGGACCTTGGATAGGCGTTTTTCCATCCAATTCATTCGGTAATTGAAAAATTTTTTCCAAAATACTTTCGTTTAGTTCCTGAAGAATATCTTTAATCATTTTTAAATCATGCTTTATCACCGAGATTTGCAATTTTAATTTCGTAAATTCCGCTTGTTCGTTTGTAGTTAAATTTTCCTTTTTGAACAAAGGAACCAATTTGTCTGATATCTTCTGATTTCTCAATTCTAATTTAGATTTATTTACGTGTATAGATTTGTAAAATTCCCACATACTTTTAACATCTTTAACATTCAAATTCAATCCTCGTTTTGTTAAGTCTTGCTGTAGTTTTTCAAGATTTGTTAATCTTTCATCGAAATCTATATATGGTTGTAGAAATGAATAGTATTCTTTGCCTTTGACATTTGAAATAAATAATGCGGAAGTATATTGTCTTTTAAAAATCATATTGACAAATTTCGAAGTATTATGTGTTTTATGAACTGCACATTTCCTTATAAAATGTGGTATACAATTTGCCATTTTATTGTCAATATCTATAAACCTTGACAATTTTTATAATTTCTTGCGCCTGTGCGAATTTTTCAATTTAAAAGCAAATTTTATTTTTTTTAATAAATTCTTGATTTCTATGCATCCATCTTTGCTAGTTTAGCTTTTGATGAAGTATCTGTTTCAACATTCATATTATAATTGTCTCGACTTATAGTATCGATTTTTCTTTTTTGTGGTGCAATATAATTTCCTTTACCAGCTGCCCTCTCTGACTCCTCGATAGAGTATGGTTCTAATTCAAGAGCTTTTAGTCTGCGTTTATGAACTTTTGTTGTAAAATGGTCATTTATAGCAGTATCATTTATAAAATATCTCCTACAAAAGAAAATGAATTCTTTGATACATTTGAATATTCATAATACGAGAATAAAAATATTAAAAGTAATTATTTAAATGTACAAGTAATGAATATAAATATTACAAAGTAACAATGTTCATATATTGAAAGGTTATATCATTTGAAACGATATAATACGTAACACAAACACTCACGCGCAATGAATACAATAATATCGACCTGCTCCTGGTCTATCCAAGTCTACTTCTTGATTTAGCAGTTTTTCTACATTTTTATCATTCAAATCTTCATCAATCTAAAATAAAGAATATCGGATAATAAATGCCGATCATATGTACCCACGTGACACATGATAAAAGTTAGGTTAGATTTAACAAATTAGGTTATACCTCGTCTAAATCTTTCGTTCTTCTTTTAGTTCGCCACCTTTTCTTTAAATGTGTATCTCCTCTATGATATTTTTTACGTTTATAAACCATTTTCAATGAAAAAATAATTCATGCGATGGAATTAAATTGTGCTATTATCGCACCCTAAACAAATAACAAGGATTGGTTAAGTTTGAACAAATTACTATATCAAAAGAAATTTTTATTCATTTTTAATTTATACAAATAAACAGATAATCATAATCTATAAAATTTATTAATTCATGCAGTTCTAACAATTTGGTATTCATATTCTGTTTATAAAAAAAAGGTTGTAATAACAATGTGACTTGTGGCCCGTTTTCATAGAAGAGTGTTTATGTTCAAAATATAGTATATTGAAATAAATAGTTTTTAATTTTTGATATTGACAAGTATCAAATATAAACGTAAGAAATCAAGGTATACAAATTTGTTGCTAATGTAATTTATACTAATCTTAGGACTACTTTTTGACAGTTTTAGCATTGCTATTGGTCGAACAATGTCATGGCGGTTTCGCGTTTATGAAAATTCATAAAAAGGTTATAATGCGCGACAAAATTTTCAATAGTAAATATCGCGAATCATACTGACAGTGATTGGTATCTTCCTGTCGTCCTGATTCTTTCAAATTGCACACTGATGAATTTTAAAAGACCAACGAAATTGAAGCAATGAATACGTATTTGTGAAATGAACTTAAAACACGTAGTACACCGAACGTGGTGTAGTATGAAAGGAGCAATTTACGTCTCGAGAGGATACAAACAACAGGTTAACGTTTAGCATCGAAGAACGTTCAACGCATAGATACAGCGCTGATCAAAGTTAACTGGAACTGGTGAAGAATTGAATTAAAGAGAAAAAAAAGATTCATAAAAGAGCATGCGCATCGAGATGAGAATCTTTCGCTTTAAAATTGATGGTAACACCGTGGTAGAGTCGACAGATGTCGGTACAATAGGCCAGAGTAGGTCGCGCCTCTATCGGCGAAGCGTATGATCAATTCAAACGGTGCGCCACTGACTTGAGGGGGGTCCACACCATTTTGAAAGTAAAAATACTGCGCGACCCGGGATTTTGTTTGTACGGTTCGGCGAGGGTAAAAAAGCGGCGAGGGCTAGGCTGTGGTATGGTTGGGGCAACGCGGTGTCGCGCGTGAAATGACGTAGAGTGTGCGAGGGTGTGCCGCGTGCGGTACGAGGTGTGTTAGCGGAAACGGTGTCGCGGTGTGTAGGGTCGGCGCTGGCCGTAGCTATCGCAGCGTACGGGAAATTGGCTGTGGCTTCGCCAATGGATGCCAGGCAGGAGAAGACGCCATTTTGATATACGGGCGCACGTCAAGCGTTCGCTCGTAGGGAAACGCGCTCTCGAGTCGGTCGAGCCGCTTTGCGTTGAGCCGCGCAGGTGAATTCGCTGGTTCGCTCGGTTGAAGAGCATCGTTGGTACGAGTGCGTGGCGCAACGTATTCGAACGGTATCGTTGACAAGTGACAGGTGAATCGATCGGGCCGCGAGGAAAGTCGCGTTGCGGCCCCGTGCCCGTAACACGGTTCGCTCGGTTGATCGGTAGTGACTACTGTGTGTGGAACTACGTGTACACATTCGGATTTTTCCCCACGCGGCCGAGAGTTGAGTGTGCACAGCGAGGGACATCGTAGCTAGTGTATATTGGTGCGGGGATCCGGGGTGGCGGTGTACGCGGCAGGGAAAAGCCGCTGCTGTCTCGCTGGTTTCGCGCGCGCGAGAGAGGCCACCGGCCGACACTTTGGGCCAGGACAAGACGACCCGATGTCAGGAGCGGGTCGCGACCCCGTGTCGACCCGTGGTCGTCCTCGTCCTCGCGTATTCATCTCTCTCACAGCACCAGGACGCTCCTGGCGTAAATGTGTTCTCATGAGCGCCCATGTGCACCTCTTTTTCTGCCTGCTGCCCCTACGTGCCCTGTAAACCCAGAGCACACCCCGATTAGCACGCCCACGCACTCTATCACTCGCGAATATGGCCAAGATCCTCAACAAGGACCCCGTCACCTATGAGAGGGAGAGGGAAAACTTCCTTAAGGACCTCCGTCACTTCCATGAGACTAGAGGGTAAGTCGATTTCCATCGTTTCCGTTTTACCATTGTATTAATTACCTCTTTCTCTCTCTCTCTCTTTCTCTCTTGTTACCTCTCTCTCTCTCTCTCTCTCTCTCTCTCTCTCACCGATAGTTATTATTATTTTTTTTATTCTCGTCGATTCCATTGATAGAGAACTACCAACACACTCATGTTCCATCGTTCTCGCGACGATTCGAAAGTAAATCGAGTTAGCGTTGCCTACCCATAATGTAGACAGAGTTGAGGTTATGTACGTACGGTTAGTTTAAAGTTTCTCAGAGAGACTTGTCTTTGTGCAAGCTATTTGTTTACGCGTGTTTCATGTTTTTCTTTATCGACGATTATCGGTGGCGTATCTTATTGCGATTGAGGTTACGTTCGATTGAAATGAACAATATTATGATTAACTTGTTGATTTTTCTTATTTCTTTCTTTCAGTCCAGTTATGTCGTTTGATATCGCGATTGTTGTAAACGCCAACGCTTTTTTTTTCTATTTGATTGTTGGATTTTAGCACTAACGTGAAAATACTCGAACAATCAAGTCACTGTAAATCATTTCATGCGAAAACGCCGCTGTTACGTCATTGTTCATGTTTTATTAGTTTAGGAAACGGAAACAAAGCATTTCTCGGTTATACCAAGCGATCTTAACCTCAGTCGGAATCTGCGTTTGTCGTATTCGTTTTGTATAATTAATGAGTTGATGTATTTTTGTATAATTTATCTAATTTTGTGTATCTTTTAATTTACTATGTTAATATAAATATAATGAATACGTGAATTTGACATAATACAATATAATTTATAATATAACAGGTCGTCATCTTATTGGTCTTTGTATCATATAAATGTATAATTATTCGTATACAAAAGCAAAGTTCAGTTTAACGAATAATAAAAAAATTCTAAATAAATTCATAGCATACAATTTGTACCATTATTTCTGTATTTTATAAACATTACCGCTGTCTACTTATTAATCATGTTATGTATATTTTACATTTTTCAGGACTCCGTTCAAGAAAAATCCAAAAATTAATGGAAAAGATATAGATCTGTACTTGTTGTACGTTGTCGTTACTGCCCATGGCGGATGGATAAAGGTGAGTCCATATTTATACACATGTGCACTTTTATTTTTTTTAGTCATCTTTTTCAATTTCTTTTTCCAACACGACCTATATTGTAATTCTCAGATCGTATAATGAGTGAGAAAAGATTTAACAAATAGAGTTTTAGTATGTTTGCATGAATACGTTCTCACACTCATTTTATATTTTAAAATCATATGACCACCTTTTTAGTTGAATTATTGTTTCTATATTTTAATTTATACTTTTGAATCATTTCTGTTATAAACCATCATTATTGCAAATCTGCGAAATATAAGATTCACAAAGAATGCCCTCAACAATAAATAATAAAGTAAATGGAAAATGTTTTTGCTCCATTATTCTTATATTTTATATTATACATATAATAACAAATTTTTTTTTATTTTACATCATCGGCGTCGATATCATTCCACATCATTAAATGTGACATATCAATCAATTATTTTTTAATTTGTCTAACTAAAATTAAGAATGAGACACATAAAATTTAAGTATAATATTCTTCCTTCAACAAAGAAATTGTTTTACAATGTTGTAAACATTAGATTGAAGGAATAGATGAGCGTATTCAGTCTATAATACATATATTCCGAATTTTCATAAAATTTATATGGTTAAAAAAGAACTGTTTTTTCAAATGACTTAATTTCTCTGTCATCAAGCAACCTGTTCTTTTTATTTAATTTCTAGTTCGAATGCATTCAATTTCAAATTGAAGGAACATTATTTTACAAATTGGTTCTATGATCACTCTGTCACATTCTGCGTTTTCAAGTTATACATGACATAATCCCACCGATCAGATGTTTAATTCGATTTTGCACATCGAAGTCGTTTATCCAGCTCAAATTTCGAACACGAGCATTTGTGTTCCACTCCTAGGCGCGGGAAAGATGCACGATCGTATATTCTTTGCGTCGAAAGCCGCCCCAAACCGAAAATCATCATTCAGTCCCCTTCAGGGATTTTTAAATCAATAGTAAATGTCTTAACACTAACCGTACCGGCACTTCATATACCTATTCTTACCGTAACCGGTCACTGATGAATTTTGATGAATTTTCCTCAGTTGAAGAAGAAGCAAAAAAAACAAAAATTGAGAAATTGATTAATCAGATAGTATAAGAATTTATATAAAGTTAGGTGAACAAAAGAAATAACAATAAATGTACAATTTTTAACTTTATTTTGAATTAGTCATTTGACTAGGCCTGGTACGGTTAGTGTTAAACCATTAAGGACCCAAGCAATAGTTTATTGTATCATAAATACTTCAATCTTTTTTTTTTTTTTTAATTTAATAAAATTCTAGAGTCTAAATGGAAGACACAATCATGAAAAGATATTAAGCGAATTGTTGAAGTTCCAGTATTGAAAAATAGAATATACAATATAAATTGATTGAAAAAAATTGCAAACGAAATGGGCTAATGCCTAAGCACTAGAAAACATCTTACAATTAGTGTCGACCATTGCCCGAAATAATTTGTAATGTGCTAAATCATATCAGAATCTTTATTTAAAAAATGCATTATTTGAGTTTTCTCATTTACGTTTATAAAACGTTTAAGTATTTTTGTTTCTTTTGATACACATTTCATTTTTCTCTCCTTTTTTTCTTTTAAGTTCTCTCGTTAGAAGAAATGTTCGAAATTTTCGATTTAGGGTGCTTCGGTGGTAGAAATGCATGATTAACTATTGGGGACGCGGCGCGGAAACGCGGGAAAACGATTGTTCCGCGAAACTTGCTCATCCGTCGCGATTTTTATGAATGAATCTTGACTAAGACTTTATAATAATTTACGACTTCTCTGTTACGCAAAATCAAAGTAAATAGTTTGAATTGTATCGCGTAAAAATTACAATCTCACGTCTCTGATATTTTTGAAAAAAAAAAAAAACTATTTAATCTGCATGATTAGACACATTATTTATTATATTTATGATATTTGCTACATTTGCTACTTCGTGAAAGTATTCAAACATTTGTGAATATATTATATGTGTTATTAAAGCATTTTGGAAACTGTGTATCGTTCTAATGTGATATTCGACTCTTAAATTATTACAGCTATGTGTACATCATTTATGTGTACGTTCAAGATGATGATGTTACTCAGTGGTCTATGGAATATGTTTATATTCGAATTAAATTTACTAGGTACAACCACATTTTCATTATAATCGCAGCGCTCGAAATTGTACCCTCCTGAACAGAAAATACATACGTACGTAAAGCTTGACTTTATCTTAAATAAAATTATTCTGTTTTACTTTTGCACATGCAGTGATTAGAGTTTCGTAGTATAGTAAACCTACTGCGTACACTTTTCGTGACTGGGATGTTGATCTCATCTCGATCTGCGGCGATCGTTTTTCGCATTAGGGAGAGATTGAAAACGAAGAGATCGCCAGTGTTATGCAACATGTACCGTGTGAACAATAATTTACGCGCGCTTTATTATTCACGCGTTGTGTATGTACATTTAACATTCACGATCGATGAATTTTACAGAAACGAAGATGAATCATGTCCGCGCGTTTCTACTTCTTCATTTATTACTTGATAAATACGCACGATACTGCTCTAATCGATATTCTTTAACTCTGCGAATTCTCTGACCAGTGTTCTCTCTCGCACAGTGATTTCCGATGTATTAGTTAATAGTGGATTATAGGTTATGTGCTGCAGGAATTTGTTGGACAAGCATTTTGTCTTACAATTCTCTACAACTTCGCGTCAATTGAATACTAGAGTTTCATTTATTATGAAACTTGTTCCTGTTATGCAAGAGAATTTACCTTTTATTATTATTGCCTTTTAATCTTTGACTTGTGAAATTTCACCAATATAACCTCTCCACAACGTGTGTCAAATGTACTGAAATCGTTTGTATCCCGCATTGACTTGAAAGTCTGTAGCGTTCGTATTTTTTCCAGATAAATAATTAAATAATATATGTTTATTGTTAATAATAATAAACACACGACCACCTCTTTTTTTTTTTTTAGGAAACAGAGGTAATTTTATGAAACTATATTAAATTTAGCAGAGTGATAGAAAAATATACCATTATACAGATAGTGCGAGTTAAATTTTTAAAATTAGGTCCACAGAGTGTCAATGATGAATTATTGTCGATGTGTACGTGTCATGTGTCGATATCTTACATTTGCACGCATAAATTCTCGGAATATTTACCTATGCAAATCGTTCGTTCTGATGTGAACGAGCGACGCTATATGTATGCATTTTATCGTTGGCACTTGTTCGCATTCGTATACGTGTATTGTTTTCGTTGTATTATCTTTATATGGGTATAGTAGAATTTTTTTCCGTAACATGTTTTTTTTTTTTTTTTTTTTTGTTGATGTAAATTCTTTGGGAACGTTTTATCGCAAGATAACCTAAAATTTAAACGGTGATTCAGACGTTTCAATGAAATAATTGGTCATCGATTTGATTCACGTAGTAGTTTTTGATTCGCCTAACGTAACGAGGTCTCTTTGCACCGTGATGAGTAACGAAGTGATTGAAATGATTTAAACGCGGTATCCTTGGCTCTGTTGCTCTCCGTTGTCAATGTTCAATCGGATTATTAAAGAATAATTCACGTCTATTGCAAAATTGTCACATATGCTCGAAAAAGAAGTAATTTCATATTTACCAAAAATGGTACAGTGGTTGTTAGTAATTTTTCGAGTCGATATTGGAATTGAAGCTGATTTACTGATTGCTATGTTACTCTTCGTTCGCTTTTATACTATATCCAAAAGATTTAAAGCCAAAGTGGCTCGGGTTACCTTTTTTGTTTTAAAAAATCATTTGAACTTGCATTAAATAATAATTTAATTTCAACATTCGAACGGAGTTTAATAGAACCTCAAAAAAAAAAAAAAAAAAGAAAAAGAAAGAGTCACATCGAGTAAAACCAGAAATATTTTTTTTTTGAACAATCGCACGAGAAAAATGTGCTCTTTCAGATGAAAAAATTGCAACCATTTTTAATATACATAACCATAGAAATTTCTCGAGTAGAATGTGTGTTTCAAAATTGTAGAATAAAAATTCACTCGCGAATATGTTCCTGAATAATTGTTCCTCCAGTGTAAGAACCACTGGTCTATGTTTTCATAAGAACCGATTCGACAGTACATATATGTACATATGTAGCCGTACATATGTATGCACATAAACGTCGTATATACTTCTGTCGTGGCAGCGCTGCGGTATAACATGGCGAAGCTTTTCACCTCTCTTCTTTCTCGTTGCATCTAGTAGCATCTTAACGTGCCATCTGTCAATATGTATCCTCTCTTAAATACGTTCGTATCTTTTATATTAAATTATTCACGATTTTCGCTCCGTAGCAACTTTCTAGAATTATTTTCTCTGTTAGAATTTCAAACTCCTCTTTAGACATCAATATCATCTCTCTCCCTCTCTCCCCTCTCCTTCTTTCTTCTATACAACTTTCTACACGCTTTGAATTTGAAATAATCATTTATAAATTCGAGTCCTATATTTTCAGATAAATTTGAAGTTAATGATCGTCTTATTTTACATCTTTACATTTGCCAATTTTAAAGGACTATAAGAATTATGATATTATAATATCGTGATATTAATTTAACGAGTATCGCATCGAAATTTTAATATTCACTCGTTTGTTAGACGTAC
This sequence comes from Tetragonisca angustula, assembly GCA_036937485.2. NCBI lineage: Eukaryota > Metazoa > Arthropoda > Insecta > Hymenoptera > Apidae > Tetragonisca > Tetragonisca angustula. Next base: position 1,256,810 of record JAWNGG020000007.1, on the reverse strand, counting down.
GTCAATTGTCATTTTCCGGGAAAGCCATACTATAGAGCACATGGTTTCACACAAAGAAAAGACACGTTTTGTGCCTTTTCGCTTTTTTTTTCTCGCGCTGAATTTCCTTTTTCAACTTACGCCGATGAAAAAAGTGTAAGCACTTAGAGACGAGAGCACGACCTGTTCGTCATCGAAGTTATAGTCAAGGGTATAACCCCTTGAGAGGAGTGCATAACCTGTAGCAGTGACTCCCAATGAGAGAATCATGGTGAACTCTCTCAAGCGAATGGGCAAAACTTTTGTAAGAAATTTCATTAAACTTTTTACCTTTTTCCGTTGATTAAACTTGTCGGTGCACACAAAAAGAAAAAGAAAAAAAGGAAATGTTTCTCCAAAAATGGGGGAACGAGAGCTTTGAAAGTATACGAACGAATGCACAATTATAGAAACTTTTCCACGTTGTTTTCATTGTATGCGACAGTAAGATTCTCTGATTTTTATCTCGGATGGTTACACGATTAGAGACATTACTGAGATGTTACACAACTGACTGAGTGTCACCTGACGTTCGGAAAGAAAGCACGATCCATCCAGGTGTAAAAACTCTGATAAAACTACTCGTCTGTGGGACGTTTGTGCAACAAAAGACGTCTTCCCCATCTCGAGTCAGAAACGAGTCAAGCATCAAACGGATACCATGAACTTCAAATCAAGTTGCTCTTCTCACAATTTTTTCAATTAACCGCTCCTCCGAGGCTCGACACCCGACGAAAATCGTGGCGTAGCTCAGTTCAACAACCGTGCGACATCTTATCGAGTCCGTTTGCTATTAAAGAATCAAGGAGGGACTGGCAGAAGATAAGAGCAAGATGGAAATTTTTTTTTTTTTTTTTTTTTCTCCCAACGACTGGATTCTTCCGAAAATGTCCAAGCGTATGGACAATACGGAAGTTGATGCAAGGTCAGGGTCAGTTGTGCAGAGAGGAACAGTTCGGGGTGGGAGATAGATCATGAACCGAAAGTGGGAAGAAGGTGCGCGACAGAAGGACGGGGAGGGGAAGAGGAGACCAAAGGAGCGAGAGAGAAAGAGGCGATGTGAGTAAGGAATGAGAGGGAGAGAGGGAGTGAGAATATCATATGAGGAGGAGGAGTTGGTGCGGTGTACGAGGGCTTCCCCTCAACAAGTGTGATCGAAGCTCGCTAGACTATATAACCTGCGGCCGGGTCGCGACTACGCTCAGAATGCATCGCGGAGTGTGGATCTGTGATTCGAACGAATTGACGCCATCTTCCTTGTCACGCAACGACCGGCAAATCTAGGCCCGTCGATCATTACAACGAAGATAATAACGGTATTCTTTTGCGGGGAAAAATATCTTTTCACGATTGATCAGGTGTTACTCTTACTAGATAATTCGTGGTCGTGTATATATATTTCAAAAATCTCCGACAAATCTTGAAGAACGGGTTAATTCAGATGTTGGAGAATTTGATTGATCGACTCGGCGAGGAGGTACACAACCTATGAGGACGAAAGTACTTTTGCAACGATTCGTCACGGAAGTCGGTTATATGGAAATCAAGTCGGTTTTTCCAGCGTGCTTCTGAATCATGCTGTTCTCTACTTGTTAGCATATTATGTACTTATTCTAAATCTACTCGTACAGCATTAACTCAACGTTTTAAAAATACACGCGTACAGAGTATGTGACTCGGTTAACTTTTGCGGCGTTATCCCCTCCCCTTCCTTCTTTTTTCAATTGCCGAGGTATATAACCGAATCTTCGTGTTGTCTCGTACCTAAGTTGTTTTTGCTACGACTGTCAAACCGACAAAATTCCCATTTCTCTTTTTATATTGAAATTTTTAAATAAGAATATAACTTTGATCAAATTGCATTTTCCACTGACGATAATGCTCTAGATATTGAAGTAATTTTTCACTGAACACGAAAGTGTACGATGAAGTATTTTCTTTTTCAATGTTTCTTTGTTTAGTTGTTTTTATTTCCTAGACTGGTACTGATTATTGAATTTCTTTTCTTTACGTTTCCAACGTGCAGATACGCTTCTCTCCCGTCGCCGTATCTCTTTCTGCGTTACTTTCTTCCATAAATAAATGAAAGTCTCCCAAGTATTTCCGTTAGAAAAAAAGAATTCCCGACATTCGCAGAGCTATTAGAAGGCTGCTCACTTCTCGAGAAATTCGTGGTGTGCCAACTTCTCGAAATCAATTGGTTCTTGCCGCGCCGGCGGTCGCTTCGACAAAGAGACAGAAAACAGAGAGAGAGAGAGAGAGAAAAAGAATGGTCTCGTACGATCGCGGATTGAATTTATTAGCGCGTTACGAGGCAAAGTCACTCCTGCTTAAGGAGAGTAGCCGGCGTGAAGTGAAAGTGTGTAGAGGTAGAAATTATTAGCCCGAGCTGCTGGTGTGTAGAGCGGATTCTTACGGTAGTGAAACGATTGAATAACTCGAAACTCGTGTATATTCGTGCGCGCACACGCGCATCACGGCGCTCTCTTGTTCGGTATATACATCTCCGGGAGTTTTTTTCTCGCGAGCGTGCGCCCACAAGAAATCCTAAATAAATTATAGTGATCCTCAAGCTAGATCTCTGTCCGTTCTCTGCTCGCTTTTCGAATCCATAAACTTGCTCGTGCTCGGCTGGTACAGTTACACGCGTAACGAAACAAACGCGAGTCTTATTCTCCATTTGGCAAACTCCAAGTACACCTTCTTCCGGAATTACTTTTTCATCTTCCATCTGTTAATTATAAATTTTGCCAGTTTTGCTGTTCATATCGTTACCGAGGTTAGCAAACACAGGACGGACAATTCGATTTTAATATCGGTACAATTTGCTGCTGCTGCCGAGATATTACTGATTTAAGCACGAAATATTTGCACGATAACTATTTAATGATTTATTGTGTAAAATGAAATTACTGTCAATAATGTAACGTTTTATGTGCGGCAGTTATTGATTTTATTGGTACGGCGTTTGTACCGGAACTTAAAGCGTATGTTTTAAATGTGTTTGATAACGTTTGTTGTGTAGATTTATTACAGTGGCGCTCGTAATATTATTGCGATTAAAATACGTAGCATTTTTCAATTTCCAGTAGCATTTCCCTTTCATTTCCAAATGCTTAAACTTTTTTGAATTGCAATTAAAAAAAAAAGGCGATATTCTAATTAATAAAACGTTGGACAGTAATTAATGAGGAAGAATAAAGCAATGAAAGAAGCTGTTCTTCTTTTTTTTTACAACATCTCACATATCGACTGCGTGACTTATTCTTATGATAAAGGCTTTAGATTCTTATCTTTATTTCCGTTTTTCGATTATAATTGTGTTTGTTAGTCATTTATGGAACGGTATAATGGAACACCAGTGGTGAAACCAATGATAGTAATGAAATAGCAGAAAATGCGATAGCGTTATTGAGTGCACTGTTTGGACCGTGCCTACTTTAAAATTAAAACCATCGATCACCGAGATGAAAAAGAACCAGCACGCTTGCGATAAATCATAAACCTTGATTCTTTCTTTTAATCAAGCGGCAGTAATGCAAAAGAAGGAAATTGAGCCGAGAGGGAAGCATTTCCTCTCCAAATGAAAAATTCACGTGCTGGTAAACAGAATTTTTTAAAAATATTTTGTCATCGATAGATCCCGACGCGGTGTATTTGAATTTCGAAGCCGTTCCTGTTTTCTTCGAGAAGTGCTCCGTTATTATTTTAGTTGCAAAAATATTTCAGCCACATTGAAATGTATATGTAACGCTATTAATATTCGGTGACCAGATGGAAACGTTAAATGTCGATCAAAGTCCCGTGTGGACTCGATATATAGTTCCGGGAAAATAATAAATGTCGCTTAGCGTATTTCGCGAACTTCTGTTTTTATATATAAAAAATGACACGCGATTCGATATTGATACGTGAATGACGTTTCGCGAAACGTTCTGAAGAAACTTTTTTCGCCACTGATACAATGGCGTTAATTTTTTAGTGGAAAAAAAAAAAGAAAAGAAAAAATGAAACACGATGCAAATCCAGACGTCGTACACCGTGGAGTTATAAGAGTACAGAAATATTCGAGGTATACGTTTCGCCTCCTCACATGTCGGTTCACTGTTGCATACCAAGCGGTGCTGGGTTCGTCAGTCTTGCACAGTTTCGCCGCTAATCTAAATATTTTATCTGAGGTTCCAATTTCGAAACCATAGATCAGTTAAAAAAAATGAACGTGATTTTTATCTGCTTTTCGTCACGGGAGTACGTGCAGACTTTTCTAAATTTAATATCTCGTCCGAATCTTTGTTACGTTGATTCAATCAAAACAGCGAAAGCAAATAAAAAAAACTTGTTATTCGTAGGGAACTCATTTATCAAGAAGAATCAATGTTGAATCGAAAGTAAAAGCACTGTTCAGAGTGAACATCTCCTGGAGTTTATCCACAGCACAGGCAAGTAGAAGCACACACGCGTAAAATCACCGAAACGTGTCGCTGTCGAGTCACCAACCAGTTAAAAACATAGGCGTAAACCACGCGGAAAATAAATGGCAAAGCCTTTGCATTTTATCGGAATAACGTGTGTTGTCAAAGAGGCCAGTGGCGGAACATCGCGCTTCTACCGGTTCCGGCAAGAAAAAGCGCGGGGTGGGGAGAAGAAGGAGTAGGGAAAAAAAAGAAAGAGAAAGAAAGAAGAGAAAACCCCCTTTGCAAACGAGAAGAAGCCTCGGGAGAAAGAACAAGATTGCGAGAGCAGTGGAGAACCAGAGAGACACTGTGTGTGTGTGTGTGTGTGTGTGTGTGTGTGTGCGTGCAGAAAGAAAGAGACAGAGGGAGAGAGTATGATACGTTCGCAAGTGTTCGGCTTGTTCAAGGGCGCGACTGGTATACGGGAGAGTCTTCGGATGGCCGTCAAATGGGCATGCAGCGTAGTCTGGCATTGGTCTGCTCGCTATACGCAGTGCGTGTAGCGTGTGAGGAATCCACGACGAAGTCGGTAATGCTGAGTCAGTCAGGTGCCGCGGTGCCTCTTGCACCTCTCTTGGAAGTAGTAGGTGCGCGCGTAACAGAGAGAAAGAGAAAAGGCAAACGAAGAGTCCGAGAGAAACCAAGATAGTACTCGAAGTACGTCAAAAGATCGGAATGAAGGAGAAAAGAATTAAGATGTGTATAAAGAGAAAGAAAACGGAGGAGAAAGGAGTTGATGGAGGAGAGAGAAAGAGAGGCAGGAAATGAAAAAAAAAGAAGAACGAAACAGTGAGAGAGATGAAACGCTATTGCTTGGCAAGAGGTGGAGCGGGGCGTTCGCTGGTTCGCTCCCCGGTGATGAGGTACGGTCGATATGGCAACGCCGCGCCCTGCCACACGCATACCGGCATCACCGCCCGTCCAAGCATCGAACAGCCGGCAACGTCGCTCCGGCAGCACGCGGGGGAGAGGGCAGTCGAGCTCTCACACATTGAACGACGAGGAGAGCGACCTCATGCCCTGCACACATGTGCAGCCGGGGACACCGAAGAGACTGAGATGCTTGGTTGGTTGGTTGCTTGGTTGTTTGGTTGGTTGGTTGGTTGCTTGCTTGCTTGCTTGGTTGCTTGCTGCTGCTGTTGGCTTGCTCGCTTGTTTTCTTGCCTGCGTGACTGTCCCACGCACGCGCTTTTCTGACGTGCACCCCTGTGTCCAAATTGGCCAAGTACTTTTCACTTGGAGGTTCGTTCTTCTGCTGCGAAAAAAATAGGCATCTGCTCTCCCCTCCCCCCGTTAAGTTATTTAGCTTGTTCTACGTGTTTTTTTTCTTTTTTTTTTTTTAAAGAAATTCATAATCGGAAAAGTTTTAGAAAATTCAAAAAATAACGTAACAGAATGTAGATTATTTAACGGAAATACGAAACGTTAAAAAAAGTAGTGCTTTCTTCAGTTTCCCATTTCTGAAAATAGAATTTACGGAATATTCTTCGCGCGAAACAAGGCCTTTTCGCGTTTCCTGTTTTGACAAGCGCACATACCTTTCACGAATACGCGAACGTACGCGATACCGTTAAATCGACCAATTGAACGGTTCGAACGTTAAAATATGTTTACCTCGTAGCATTATTAAACCAAATATTGTAACGTTACGTTCAAATGGTTTTCGAACGTAAGCAGCCTCATTTACAATACCAGCATTGGACCCCGTACCCAAAAAGTTCAACAAACGTCAAGTTTATCGCCAAGAGCCTGTATAACCTCGGAGGATCGAGTCGGTCTAACGTAAGATCGGATCGCTGGCCTCGTGAACAACAGTATTGCTTCGACGGTCGCATGATTCGTTGCAATGGAAGCATTCCTCTTTTCTTTCTCTTTTTTTTTTTTTTTTTTTTTTCCGCTCGTCCCTCAATCGTAGGTAACGACACCTACTACCTCCTTCGCGAATGTCGCGTGTGAGGCCGCGCGGTCGAGGTACCAAGTGACGCGGGAGAAAGAGAAAGAAAGAGTTGGAAAGCGAGAACTTGCTTGAGTGGAAGGGAGACGGTGGCGTGCCGGCATGGTTGCCATTCTATCAGCCGAGAGGAGACCACTTCCGAGAGCATGCCTCGTGGCGACGACAGTATGGCAACGCCGCCTCGACGAAGATTAAATAGAGATAGCCTGAGGTATACGCTCCGTCGTCGTAAGATGGGCTCACCGTTAGTCGAGGAAGGAGTGAGATGGATAAGGGACAGCCAAAGGAAAGCATACCGCCTCAATTCGAACTCGTCGATCGTTCTCTTGCCAACGCGTCGCTGCTGCTGCTGTTGCTGCTGCTATTTCCTTTCGTTTCTCCGTGTTTTTTTTCCTTCGACTTTTTCTGCGGTTCTCTCTTTTTCTTTTTCTTTTTTTTTTTCTCTCCTCATGCAAATTAAAAAGTGTACTTGGTATGCATATCGTGCATTTAAATGTTTGGATTAGCGGGATAAACGTTATTGTCGTGAAGTTGGAAACAGGCGAGTAATAGACCATTAAATCTTACGACATACTGCCGGAATGTTCGAAACGTTGTAAAATGTGTTCTGAGAATCGTACGCTGCTATTAAGTTGGATATAATCGGAACGAAAACTAAATTACTAACGTGAACAACGTATTTGCATTTAAATGAATTAAACTTCATTGCGATATGTAATTGCAAATAAAGTATTGCATTTATGCTACGGTTGCTAGTGTGTAAACTACTGATTAAAATGACAGGAAGGAGAATATATGTATTTCGTATTTATTGTACGTTCATAAATACACGTTTCGCTTACTATTACAGTCAAATTTTATTCAAGTTGACACGTTATAGAATTTCTGGTACTGTGTCACCTTGGCTTCGAGTTCAATCTGCCTTTTCAACGAAATGACATCTCTTTCTGATAAAATATATATTATTAGATTGTAATGTACAATATAAATATTTTTATTAATATCAGAGATGATCCGTGCGTTAAAATCGTTCGATAATTCCGATTGCCTTCTCAGCAGATACGTAGTTCAAATTTGAACGCATTTTTCACGAAACTCGAAACTTTCCATTCACGTACGCCAGTGTGTAGAAAGTAGCGTCGTCTGCGTGCTTTTGTTCCGCGATCACAGAACTCGTTGGAAATCTTTTGCAAATGCTTGCCGTCTTGAGCGGTCGCAGGTGAGGTGGGCAAGATAAATACAACCTCTCTCTGTCTGTATGTGTAAGTCAAAAAATTTCCAGAAATATAATACAGAGTTCCTTTTATATATATATATATATATATATTTGACAGTATCGTATTAAAACGTATATTTAACCTTACGAAAATTCACGAACAATTAGACGTTTATTATTCCATTTTAAAATTAATCTATTGTATTATACACTGAAGTTACAGTGATTTTTTTTTCCATTTTGAGACCATAGATATTTTTTGCTACATCATGCGAAACCGTATTTACGAATATAGCCGGCAGGCAAAATTAGCAAGGTCGTAAAATTAGTTGGGCTCCGAGGCATACTTATTCCAAATATTTGTCAAGCGAATTCACAGAAAATGCCAAATGATCGGCGAATCCAATCGTATTTCCAGTTCGTTTTAATATGTATCGGATCGTCGTGTAAATTCGATCGATAAATTAGCTTGTCGAAATGAATTGTTTTCGAAGAATTACGTGCCTTGTCGTTAAAAATTAGAAAATTTTCAGAAACTTGAGTCTATCACCAATTTATTCGTACTGGAATTTGCATTGATTTAACTAAACTTCTTTTTTTTTTTTTTAACCTAATTCGTCTATTTCTGCAAGAGACGCATCGGTATTAATGGCCTTGGCCGACCAGTTGGTAAGCCATCATTCGAGCACGAGCCATCGCCAGAGGTCACTGTACCTTTTCTCTTCGTTGTGTACCTTTGTCACATCAGCTTCGACCCATTTGCGGTGCACGCATCTTCGCGCGCGCTTTCCGCGCCTCTCTCTTCCTTCGCCTCGTCCTTTGTCCGTACGGATCTTTCTTCTTAACTCGTCAGCTGGATCGTTCTCCTTTTTAACGAAAAACGGAGTTAAAAAATTAATGCTTTGGCAGCTGGTGTTTTCTTGCTGACTCGGTCGGTGCTAGTTTTACCATTTTACTCTCAGAGAAAAACTTAGAAGAGTCAATGTCTATGCGAACTTTCATTCAGTTTCTATGTGAAATTTAGTATCCGTACGGATCACAGTTGTTTCGATGCGCAGATAGGCTATATACTTTTATATCACTTCGTTCGTAACTTGTTATTCACAAACGTAGAAATTCGAGATACAAGCTGCGAACGCTTTTGGCATTGAGGATTGTGCAAACGCGAGATGCATGTTCCTTAATCTCTATTATCTGTCGCGGCGGTCGGTTAATTGGATAACTCGCTGGCGCATGCGCCACTAAAAGAATAATCGTAAAAGATAGTTATCTCAGGCAAGTGTGGCGTTCACTTTTAAGATACGTCGTCTCATCGCGATCTAATCTTTGCGTCATTAATACCCTTGGTGGTTTGAGAAGTAACGTGTAACAATCATTCCCATTATCGTATTCACGTTGATCTGTGACAATGGATTGAAAATTGAACATTTCTGTGATTTTTAGATACCGTCAAGAGGGTTACCCCGTGTTCGATTGAGCTGATATATTTCGAAAATGGTCGAGCATGTATCACCGAAATTCCCAATAAAACTTCAAAAATTACACGGTATTTCATTCATTTCTGGCGTTTAATTTTATTTCGTCACGTGGTGTCGCGAAACTGGCGACAACATCTGAGGAAAAGACCTATAGGCGAGACGAATGGAAATGAATCTTTTCCGTAGATTAGAGAAGGAATTATTCTTCATAAAACGTACGTTACCGCGTACACGCAAAAGATAAAAAGAAATTCAAATTTATTCAGCTTCAAGTTTCCTTTTATTTTACGAAACTTCAACGGACACGGTCCGAAAGACGATGAAATTTCGTGCGAAATTTTTCTAATCGTTTCGCGCTTGTCCCGCGATTAGAAGAAGAAAGTCTTTTTTAACGTTGCAACGTGGGCGGCCCCCGTGTAATAAGTTGAGTCTAGCGGACGCGATATCTGCTCGTCACAGTGTGACTCTGGTAGATTATAGTTTATCTTATGTAACGAGTTAGTGTGGCGACAGAGAAAGAGTATGGCCATTGTTTGGCTTGCGACAACTGCAACGCGCGCAACGTGGCACCCGCATGAGTTCGCTGATGTGTCTCGACCGGCGTCCGTCGGGCTCCTCCGAGCTTCTGCCGTCGGCGACTCCACTCGTACATGGTCGAAAAAAATTCTCTTACATGTGTTTGCACGCCGTCAGTTTCGTTGTTAAACGGGCCGTTGCGCAAACTGTGCGGAGATGTTGAAATTTCGTTGTATATTTTTTTGTTGTATAAGAGGGAGGATACTAATCGTAAGAAGATCTAGCAGAAATTATTTGGCCACGTTGGATATCGGCGCGCGCGTTTATATCTTACATGGAAATTATCTTTTAATTTATACGTAGTTACATAATGTGACGTTCGAACAAGTACGTAGTGAAACGTTCGAGTAGGTTTTGGAGCATTTGTTACAAACGAAGTTGAAGGGAAATTTTGTTGTCGTATGAATTTAAAAGAATTTTTTTAAAAAAATTCGTTTTCCTCTACCGTCGAAATGGAAATATACGTACATGCTGTTAACGACTGTTTTGCTCAGAAGTTATGTGATAACTCGGGATCGAAACACTTGCATCTATACGTTATTCGTGAACTCGAAGGATGAGATGAACGTGCCGAGCAGCGAAATATTTGATTTCTCGAAAGCCTTGGATTTCGAATCACTGATTCGAATTTAAATTACAGGAACATACTCTTGTGTTGTATTAATGAAGCGCTGTGCTATATTCCAGTTCGTTTATTCTGTCTTTTATCTTCTGTTTGCACATAAATCTGATTTAAAATATTCCACGATTGATTAAATCGGTAAAACTGGGGAAATTTAATCTGAGAAAATTATTTGAAAAAATTTTTTTTTTTATTTCAACGCGCGCGGTATCGAGTAATTTTCTAACTTGTTTCATTTATTTAATAAAATTCGAATTAGGAGGATAAAGTAGAGTTTTCTGAAACTTCGTTTGGAATTGGTATTTTTCCGTGTATTTTTCGTGTAGATTCAATCGAAACTGATCTTGCCACTTATATAATCTCTTACGCGTGTCTGTTGATAATATCATTAACGTATACAGTGTACCGATCGTTTCGTGTGCATACTTTTCAACACAAAGATCCACGACTGTTGAAGAAAAAATTTCTTTGGATCTTTTAAACACGAAAGAAACAATCTACTCGTATATATCGAACATTTATGTAAATTTTATTCCAAAGGAATGGATTTTGATCTCTACATTAATTAAGCATTTCCAGGCTTTTAACCTATTTTGCTTTCAATCTGCGTATCAAACGTCTGGAGAACAATTTGAATTTTTGGAGTTATTGTTCGCCAGAAGATAACACTAGATCCTTAGTACGAATACTAAATTGTAGTAATGAGGGAAAAGGATACATTAATTCATGGTCGGTACAGTGAGCTACATGTTTATTAATAACTCCATTTATTACAGAAATGTTAATCAATATCTCTGGAACGATTGAAACATTTCCCAACCCAATATACAAGTTCATTCGAAAACCAAGCATTCGGCGAACACGACTGGTTTTCTTCCGGAACACAGCACTACCAGATCCCGTCTGAGTAGTTACTATGTCGTTACAGCGTCTGTAATAGCGTTGCAATCGTCTACAGTAGAACAAGGAGCGGCTGTTCTTCTGTCGTCGTGGATTACATGGCCCCTTAACCGCGTATCGCGTATTCAATTGTCGATGACTACGTGCACGTTTATTACGCGAACGCGCTCGGCCTCTGTCTAAGCTATACATAGCATGAAACCGAATGCACCGCGTTCATTAGACTGTCAATCGAACGATTATGCATCGCTAAAGGATAGGCCATGGTAATTAAGAGCAATTATTGGCGAACTCGGCCGGCATTGCGGTAAACGCTGACCAATATAAACGTATAAAACTGACGCACGTATTTGGAAAACGTAAGATTCGGATTTGTGAGTTGTGTTGAGAAATGATTCTGGCGAAAACAGAATTTTCTGGAATGCTGTTTTTTTTTTTAAAGAATTTGAAAGCACGACACGTGGCTTTGAATGTTGATTGGTTGGCATTAAAATTTCCTCTTCATCTGTGTTCTGAAATAGCGACGAATTCGTTCTAAAGATGAATAATTGGAGACGAAGCAATTATTTAACCCCACCTTTTGTGCGATCGTCGCCGCGCTTCGCACATTCGACGCGAATTCTCGTTTTCTGTCGTCAAGAGAACGTATGTACGTAGGAGACGAGTGTGTCGAAATGGTACGTTATGAATTATGAATCGATCTCGATATCATCGTTCAGCCCATGAACGAAGTTAATTGGATAGCCATAAAAATTGTGTTACATCGACAGGGATGATGGCTCAACGATATTGAGAATAAAGTCTGATGCTCTTTGATCATCACACACAAGGTTTCGACGAACCAAGCGATATAATTACGACGAAAACTAATAAAATTCATGTTGTGTGGTGCAGTATAACAAAATACACGTGACGAGGAAAGCCGAGATGTAGTAGAGTATTGAGAAGTGTAACAAAGCTATACACAGAATTCAAGCTTTGTCGTTCCAAGTCTTCAGCCGATACCTAAAATAGAACGTCATGTTTTCCACTAGTCTACTATCTAATCATCCTACACACTCTTCTGCTCCGATTTCAATCGTTTTTTATCTTCCACTCGTAACTGCACGTTACCTGCTTGCTACGCCTGTTGACCTAGAAAACCCTACATCCCAATTTCGCGAAACCATTCCTCATTCTCCTCTCAAGACCCCAGAACTCTCGAAAACGCCTCTATGTTTATAGTGTCCATCGACACCAAGCTACAATCTACCCCTGCCAACCCACGATGTGTTGCACGTTTCTCTCATCGCGTGGAGAGCAAGCACCGGTGCGCAAGTTGGCTGTTTCATCGTCACAAGGAAGCGCGACAACCCCTTGGACAAACCGAGCTACCGTACGCCCCTAAAGGAACCGATGAATTGGCGCTGGATATCGAGGTCATCCCCCGGGGTTTCCGTATCGGGCCACTATTTCCGTTTGCTACTAAACGCTCGTGCTCGTTCCCTCGCGAGTGCTCTGGCGCATAGTTAGGCAGACAGGCGCGCATACGCGCTTGCTCTCTCCCCCTCCCCCGAGAGAGGCACCGGGCGAGAGCTCTCCCTATACGTGTACGCACGCGAAGACTTCTTCATCCGTTCGTTCATTCAGAGTTCACAGTCAGTCAGTCACCAGCACACCTCCACCGATCAGCTGATCCCGACGACGACGGCAGACTGCGCGTCGCCAACCCCTCCGCCCTCCTTCCCTTCTTCTCCACACCCGCCCCTCCTCCTCCACCTCATCCTCCGCCACCTCCACCACCTCCTGCTGCTGTTGGCTGCTGCTGCTGCTGCTGCTGCTACTGCTACTGCTACTGCTGCTGCTGCTGCTCCTCCTGCTCCCTAACCCCCCCGATGGACGATCAGCTGACTGGGAACTGTCAGTCGTGTGCCGTGGGCCTGCGAGCCCACGCGATGGTGGGGCTCTCTCCGCGATCCAAGTCGGTTCGCTTTCTGCTCTGCACGGGACCGCGACGCGATGCGACGCGACGCGAGGCGACGCTACGCGCCGCAACCACGCGGCCACAGTGTCCAAGCTTACGCGAATCTCGTCGACCACGCCGGCTACCGACCGCTCCACACGCGCCAGAATCTCGACGGCAGTGTTCCGCGTGTCTCTGACAGAACACCACAGATTCTGAGGGGGATTTCCTGCAAGTACAGGATAGCGTTTTTTACGTTTTCGACGTGCCCGAGTTTTCTGCGACTGGATGCAACATCCGCCTTGGTACGCTTGATTTTCTGTTCCCTTGGAAAGTAGAGACGCACCGTTGTGTGCGTGTATTTGGTTCTATCCGTAGCATGTCATGCATCTTCGTATCTGCTTTTTCCCGTATTTACCACCATAGTTAATTTAGAGAATCCTAGCTTGCTCAACTCTTTCGTTGCGAATAGCTATTAATAGCTGTCCATTTTCTTCAATACGGATGATTACTATAATATATATTGATATGCTATAGTGAACCATGTATATAGTAAATTATAGAGTAATTAATATATTATAAATTATAGAGTAATTAATAACATATATTAATATATTATAGTGAACCATAAGTACTGCTGAACAGTCTATCCGTAATATTGTACCGAGTTCCAGAAATTTGATCCTAAATTGTTTAAGATTTCCTCTACACGAAATCTCGTGATAATCTCTCTCTCTCTCTCTCTCTTGTTCTCTGGCTTCTTCGCCATTTTCAAATACGTCCAGTCTTGAAATTCTCGTCGTTAATATTCTGATAACTCTGTGACAAGAAGTTGTTGTCACAGCAATTTGGTGTCTTGTGGTTGGGATTAACCGCCCTGTTTGGATTTCTTGCCGGTGTCGCGAAGCACAGAGTTCAGTGGAAATGTAGAAAAAAAACTGTGATTGCGGTTCCAAGGAGATCTCGAGTCGAACGTACTTGGTCGGTATTCTTGGAACCAGGGCTCCCTTCTTCGCGTTTATTTTCGATCATCGCCTTTGGAATTTGTAATAACCGTCGGTGATCCTCTGTATCGTCTTGGAGATTTACGAATTAGTGGATTTGTAAACGTTACAGATCAGTGTTCCTTCTACTCGGGGTACAAAGAGACATTTGTTGGATCGTAAATCTAGTCGTGGCTGAGTTTAACGAAATGATGATGGCAGTTGGTAACGATTGTGATCAATTTTTTTAGGTTTATATTTGTGGACAATTTAGGTTTCATATATGAACAGAGATCGTTGCGTGTCGTTCCCCATGTTTAACTTGAAAAATATAAATTTCTCGTCAAAATCTTCTGACTCGACATCTGTGAAGGAAAGTTTCGAAGACATAAAATATATTTTTATTATTATTATTTATTTTATTATAATCCTTGCCTAGGCGCTTATAATATTATTATCATTGATATAATATTACATCTTTCTTTCTTATTTTCTAACTCTACAACTAATTCTTATTGTCTACATCTTATGGAACTAATTTATCCTGTGCTCTATCGTATAATCTTATAGTCTTATAATCATCTACCCTTATACACTTTGGTGCCCTTAAAAATCTTGCAGTCTTCTCGTAGGAACTAAAAGTAAAAAAAAAAAAAAAAAAGAAAAAACTATCTTCTACTGTTTTCTAATATTGCCTTTTCTTCGTTTTGCTGCTTCTTTGTCTAAAACATAAAATATGGCTAAAAGTACCTGCACACTATTATTCAAGCGTATTGATATACTTCATTTAATAACATTTCTATATGACTCAGAACATTTAATACTACGATGAAAAAAAAAGAATAGTTTCATTGAGGGATAATGTTATATACACATATACGTTCCGCCCATATATATATATATTTCTATATTACAAATAAAACGAAATCGTGCAAACAAGAGGATTAAAGTGTGCGCAACTCGTCCTAAAAATATGCTGAAAAATCGTTGGAAAAAAATGGTGGACAACAGAGAGGGTATTCGGCGACATCGTCGATATCGCTGGCTGTGTCGAGGGGAATATCGAAAGGCGAACGTCAAAGGGAAGATTTATCCTCTCGGAGGCTGCGTATAGTAGCAGCTTGCTGCCGCTTTCGAGCACGATACACCATCGGCATATACAGCTAGATATACTGGTTTTACTTTGTAGTCGATGAGAGATAAATGCACTGGCATGCTCGTAATTCCAACCAGTTCTCCATCTCTCCGAGCAGAGCGAGGCGGCGGGAGGGAGGGATTGGGAAATGACGCCGAGAACAAATTCGCTGCTGGAATACTAATTCATCGTTTTATGATAATTGTGCGTTGCGTATCTCGCATGGAGAACGAGAAACATCGCGAGTCGCAAGTGATTTTTTTTTTTTTTTTTTACATTAGTTTAGAAAAGAAGATATTCACTCGGCTCCTTTATAATTCGTCGTGAGAACTTGAAATGAGAACATTCTAATATAACATATTTTTTCACATAAACAGTCGTTGTAAAATAAATTTTAATAAATTACCCTTTCTCGTATTTCTTTTCTCGATCTTGACATCGTGAAATGAATGCAAATATATCATAAACGATTATTTTCGTCATAGCTATTGTTATTCAGTTATTCGATTGGCCGTGATCAACATCCCTGCGTTAAAATCGTGAACATTAATTCGCGTCGCGTCCTAATGGCTGTCTGAAATTAATCAAATCTCTCATGTCGCGAACAGTACGAGCTCGTTCGGATTCGTTTCGTTGGTCGCAGTTAACAGACGTATTGTGTCGACGATATCCACGAAAGTTTATATAATTAGTTGTACTGTAGGGTATAACATTGGTCGTAAAAATAGTTACAATTGATACGACCAATGCCGTTCGAAAGCAGAATAATATGCCGATAATGTTTTTTTACTGAAACGATAGATATGTTTGTAGATTATTTCTGTAACAGAAAATTGTAATTTGTTTCTCCGATGTTGCAAATAAATATATATTTCTAATAATCTATATATATATATATATATATATATATGTATGTATGTATGTATGTATGTATAAGTACGTAATACACATTGAATTAATTAATAGATAAGAAGATCGAATTCCACTTTTCTGTTGCAATCGGACAATATGATTATTTACATTACATAATAACGTAAAAGTGTTTCTTAATATCTCGTTACATTATTAAAAATGCCTCACGTGTTTTCCCCCGCTGCTTGAACTAAAATCTATCATGCAACACTTACTTAACCCTTTGCACTCCAAACCATTTTTCAATTATTTCTTTCCTTTTGCAATTCAACTGTGGCAATTGAAAAATATCGAGCGTGACTCAACATGAGAGTTTCCTGCGATGAAAACTGATGCCGAGTCACACTCGACAAAAGGACTGCAAAGGGTTAAACCATTTTTCTCCAATCTCATGTACGGGATGTTACATACTTCGACGTTACAGATTATCGAATTAGAATTAGTATTAACCTCTTGCGCTGGAATGACGTGCCACGCACGTCGAGAATTTTTTGTCCCAAAATTACAATATTTCCTCAGTTTTAAGTAAAACAAAATAGGCAAAACAAATAATAAATTTATCACTTCTTAATAATTTCTATCCGGTGATGTGGTATACCGACAAGTATTGAAAAAGAAAGCGACGAATTATTGTATACGGTTTGGTCGCTCGTTATGGTCCGCAGTTGCCAGCGCAAGTTAGGGCGTTTAATACAGCTGTGTTTAAAAATGTGATTTTCAGAGAAAAGAGATTCTGAACGTTTCTAAATATTACTATTCGTATTAAGGTAAAATTATATTCCCAGTACTGAGAAAATAATTTCAAGTATATTGAAGTATAACCCAGACAGAACAAATGATAAATTTATCACTTCTCAATAATTTCTATCCGGTGATCACGTACCGACGAGTATTCAAGAAAAAAGCGACTAATTATTGTGTACGGTGTTGGTCGCTCGTTATGGTCCGCAATCAGTTGCCAGCGCAAGTTAGGGCGTTTAATACAGCTGTGTTTAAAAATGTGATTTTCAGAGAGAAGGGATTCTGAACGTTTCTAAATATTACTATTCGTATTAAGGTAAAATTATATTCCCAGTACTGAGAAAATAATTTCAAGTATATTGAAGTGTAACCCAGACAGAACAAATGATAAATTTATCACTTCTCAATAATTTCTATCCGGTGATATCGTACCGACGAGTGTTCAAGAAAAAAGCGACGAATTATTGTGTACGGTGTTGGTCGCTCGTTATGGTCCGCAATCAGTTGCCAGCGCAAGTTAAAGCGTTTAATAGAGCTGTGTTTAAAAATGTGATTTTCAGAGAGAAGAGATTCTGAACGTTTCTAAATATCACTATTCGTATTAAGGTAAAATTATATTCCCAGTACTGAGAAAATAATTTCAAGTATATTGAAGTGTAACCCAGACAGAACAAATGATAAATTTATCACTTCTCAATAATTTCTATCCGGTGATATCGTACCGACGAGTGTTCAAGAAAAAAGCGACGAATTATTGTGTACGGTGTTGGTCGCTCGTTATGGTCCGCAATCAGTTGCCAGCGCAAGTTAAAGCGTTTAATAGAGCTGTGTTTAAAAATGTGATTTTCAGAGAGAAGAGATTCTGAACGTTTCTAAATATCACTATTCGTATTAAGGTAAAATTATATTCCCAGTACTGAGAAAATAATTTCAAGTATATTGAAGTGTAACCCAGACAGAACAAATGATAAATTTATCACTTCTCAATAATTTCTATCCGGTGATATCGTACCGACGAGTGTTCAAGAAAAAAGCGACGAATTATTGTGTACGGTGTTGGTCGCTCGTTATGGTCCGCAATCAGTTGCTCAGCGCAAGTGGTTGAAACAGTAAGTAGCCACTGTTGAAGGCAGACGAAGAAAAAAAAAAAAAACTCAAAGGACCCGACTGCTCTGTTCGTTCGTACGAAATGTGATCTATCTCCCTCGTGCCAAGTGAACATCAGTAGAACACCGCCGAGGAGCGATCTCTGCCGCCAGCCGGCCATCATCATCGTCGCCGCCATGAAGAGCAATGAACAGCGTGTGGTAAACGTAGTCGGGTGGCACGCGGTCGATCACACCGGTAACCAACCGCCGCGGCCGATGTATGTATCTGTTCAACGACGAGACCGAGACTGGCTAAAAGCCCCCGGCGCGAGGCACAACGACGCTGGAAACGTGAAAAAGCCGAGCGATAGAACGCGAAAACGGCGGCGCGCGCGGAGCCATAGGCGAGAGAAGTGTGGCGGGCCGGTGCAGCATGGACACACCGCCACGATAGGGAGGAGAGAAGCGTATGCGAGAGGGGGTGGGAGAGAGAGTCAGAGAGAGAGAGAGAGGGAGGAGGAGAGAGAGAGAGAGAGAGACCATGTCCTACCCCAACGAGCACGTGGCGGCAAAGACACTTTCATCATGTAGTCCCTCGGAGGCGAACGAACACGTGGATAGCGTTCGACGCTCTCGAAGAACGTCTCCGCGCATGCGCGGTGTAATTCATACTGTCAAGGTCAAGCAAAGTCGTACGATTACAGCCGAGATGGGGCATCCGCGTGTGTCGGTCGCTGCTATGCTACCTAATCGGCGCCAGTAAATCGCTCGCGCATTATACGCGAACCTCGCGGCCGAGCGCGTGTCCCATGTTCTTGCTTCTTGCCGCTGTTTTCTTGCATTCCTGTATCTGTGCAGCCTTAGGTCACCCCTCTCCCCCGAGCCCAGAAAGTAAAAACGCGACGCAACTCTTTGGAAATCTCGAGACTCGAGCGTCAATTACGTCGGTAACTTTAGGGGTTGCGAGATTATTGTATGTGTCACCTTTTGAAACCATCACGCGGTACACATTGAAAAATCCCCGTTTCCGAAACACCGTAATGTCTGCCTCTGTCCTGCGTCTCGTCTTTTCTTGCTGGGTGACGTTTCGTGCGTTTCTCCGTGCTCCTAGTTTCCCAATGGCAATAGCCGGGCGAGTATGGAAAGTTTGGCGAGCGAGGAGAAGTTGGTCGGGATTGTTCAGAACGTTAACTCGTTCGCCGACGGTCGCGATCCTCTACCGACCCCACGACTGCACACGATGAATGGGATGTTTTGTGTTATTGTCCGTTTCGTCGTTGCGGCGCGCTTGACAATGATGGCGCTTGCGGTGCATTGTTTCTGGTGGTGAAAGAGGATAATGGTGTATTGAGCGCGAATGGTGTTGATGATGGATGTTACGCGTTCTATTGGTTATGCATTACGGTTTTACTTGAATGATTGGAGCGGTAAGACTATAATTGGCAAGTATCGAATATTAATCTTTGGACGCGCTGGCATTTTAATGGCAGATGCCTAACGATATAAAATACCCACGTGTTGGATGTGTTTCTACTTTGCTACCCATTAAAAACCAACGACTGTGATATTCGTTCGCCTAGTCATCCGTTTCGTTTTGTTTCGAGATCGTAAGACCTTGATGAGTCGTAGGCCGAAAATCTAGCTTGTCCCAGAATTCTCCGTTACTCTATAATAAAGATAACGTGGAATCGAACATAGTTTCTATGATGATTTTGCTCAACTTTGCCTCGTATTCCCAACAGAATTTTTTCTTGTGAAATTTTATATTATTATTGT
This sequence comes from Tetragonisca angustula, assembly GCA_036937485.2. Classification (NCBI taxonomy): domain Eukaryota; kingdom Metazoa; phylum Arthropoda; class Insecta; order Hymenoptera; family Apidae; genus Tetragonisca; species Tetragonisca angustula. The sequence goes on along the minus strand of JAWNGG020000007.1, from coordinate 1,237,015 downwards.
AGTCTCATAACGAGAGAGGCAAGCCTATTCGGTATATTCTGCGAGAAATCATTCAAATCTCTTTTAAAACGCATCGTCGCGCAAGTCTATAAAATTTTCGTGGAAAAATTGATCGTTAAATGAAGACGACCGTTTTCATACATAACAGCTTATGATGCTGTAGCTTCTTAGAATACTCTGAATAAATCTTGCATTTAATCACATCTTACAGTCGCAATTTTCATTCTCGTATAATTGCTTGTTTCCATTTCCTTTCTTTCTCTAACCTTTCTTCAATTAAACGAGCCGAGTGGAGGAAATCGTTGGTTCTTTCCGTAAAAGCTGCTTAGGGTGTGTCACCGAGAGGGTCTCTCCCTCTTTCTATATGGTTTCTCCTGATCAAACAAAAAGTTGCTGCAGGTTGAAGTAGATTCCTGTTGGCTTCTTTGTTACGACTGGTTACTAGTTCTTCAAGGCGACTTCCCTTTCTTACCTGCCTTCCCCTTTGATCGAAACGAAACGCTGGCCTTAGGTTCAAGCGAATTCCCGTTGGCCATCTTTGTACAATTGTTCGGCAGTCCGAGCTGCGCGGGACAAAGGAATTTCCTTCAATGTAAAAGTGTCGCGCAGAAAACGGAGAGAAGTAGTAACTTGCTTTGAGATTCTTTGATTCATAGCGTCGATCTTACGACTATTTCTTATGTATTTAAATTTGGTGTTACCTAGGCGTATGTTGATTGCATGCTCGTACGATATTTCAATATTGTATCAACCGTGTTTTTGTTCGATGATAAGGCAGCTCCGATACAAATTGCCCTCGAGATAGCACGTATTAACCATTAATAAGAGGTTGAGATCGTTTGTTCTTTCTCGAGGGAAAATTGAGTTCTCCAACGTATATCCTGACAAATTTTGCATATCCGAGTGTTTATACCAGATAAACTGCTCGCGACTCAACTGCTTGGTAGAATGCCTGATAAGATCAGGTAAAAACCATAAAACCTTGTCTGCGTGTATTTACGTTATCTACCCGTTTCTGTCTTTCTTTCTTTTTCTTTTTTTTTCATTCTTATCACTTTCTTACGTGCAATAATTTCGCGTGCGAAAGATTTCTCAATTCCAGAAGCGTTGGTGTTAAGTACCCATCAAAACAGCTTGAACTTTGGTTTGGAAAAATGAAATCATAGCAAATACGTGTCAAATCACGTTTGTTGCAACATTCGACGTTGACACGTATCCTAGAATTTTTCAGATCCTTTAGAAATGTAGAACGACGAACAAAATTGATCCAGCGTGAAGGAAAAAACATTCAACTGTTCCATCACACGTCGTTTGCAAAAATCATCTAAACGATCAGGCAATTTTTAATTCTGCATGAACTCTCGTGAAAATTAATTCTCACTGGGAGAATTTCTTCGTTGGCTCGACGATTCTAGAAGCTTCGTAGAGACACGGCTTACGTACGTCCACACGTTATAATAAACGCGTAATCAAGCGCGCTACGCTATGTACAATTCGCAACAATTTCAGCCGCTTCGTCTCGTATCGTGACGCTTCGCAGCTGTTGGGATGTTGTACACCTGAAACGCATAATTGCTGTTTAGCTCGCGCGAAAATTTTTATCGCGCGCTGAGGGACTTCGCACCGAGAATAAAGTACATATTTCGTGGCAACTCCGGTCCATTTCCGCTGTAAATTAAAATTTCGTTCGTATGAAATCAACACTAGAACTACCGAAGTGATCAAAATGTCTAATTCATAATTTTTTTTAGATATTATATATACATTATAGATGCAAAGTAATGTATTCTTAGAGGTTCAAATGATTTTTTTATAAAATACAGGAATAAAAGTTCGTGCAACTTTAGTATCTCTGATGAAAATTCTATGCTTTAGTCCTTGGTAGTTTTAGTGTTGAGATCGAAGTAAGCATTGAAACTCTGGTTAAATTTAATGCGAAATTTAGCCAGAAATATATCTTTTGGAAAATGTTTCATACTGGAGATATTCACGTCGAACTATTTATAGGAATAACAATGTTGAGAGTTATTTCTACGAGACGCGAATGCCCAATTGAGGTATGAACAAGGTTGAAAAATGTTGATAAACAAATTTGCAGATATTTCTTTTAAAAAATGAATATGCATTAGAGACATATCGCTAACATCAATGAGAAACGATCGCGATATCGTGGCTTTTCTCTTGGTATTGAGTGACTGACACGTTGTATTAAACGTCCGCTGCAACATGACAAGTTGCAACGTTATTTAATTACGTGGAATAATGTTAATCAGTCGTGAATTTTTACGTTTTCGTGCGTAAAATGTCGCGTTGTTTCGCCTCGCGGTTGCTAATAATTTAAGGCGCTGTTATATAACGCCGTACTATTAATTTCGGCTTTTCGCATGTTAAATGTCGCGCCAATTTTCACAATCGTGATCCAGATTTCGAATCCAAGTTAATCTCGATGCCGGCTTAGCCGTTTAAGCCGGTTAAAAGAGTTAAATTAGCTCGTTGAAATACCATCCTTCTCGTTTATCCATCGCAACTTCCACGTTTATTTGTATTTTTCCTAAAACACTTGCGTTTCATACTTACGCAACGCCACTTGTATTAAAAGTATACAACAGAAATAATGATGATACGTCAGTTTCTCATATGTAAGATAATGAATGTTCTTTGAACGAGCAATCTGTTTTAAACTGGTCGTGGTAATGAAATTCAACAAGCTAGGATTCTAAAGCGTGCTAAAAATTCCAAGTTGGAAAATTTATTGACGGGCATGCGTCGTGTAATCTCGGACGTATGCTTAAACACGTTAAAATCGATCGACTGGAAGTCAACTTTTCGTTCAAAATAAATTCGTCGTAGTGTGCGCGAATTCTCTTTAATAAAAGTAAAATTATTCAAAGATCGTGGTAGAATCGTCCACTCGAAAGTGAGATCAAAATGACAAGAAAGAAATACAGGCTCGTCGGAAGCTGCACGAAATTTCTATTTAAAAAGAAATTACTTTCGTAACTTTCGACCCGATTCAGTTAGTTTTTAGCGATGAAGGCTCCTCCGGGATCATTCATTTCGCGTTCATTGACCGATCGAGCACCAGCGTCTCTCGCCATCCCCACCAGTTCTTGGAATTAGGATTATCTCGATTTACGTTACGAATGGCCCGCGAATGAAACGCAACGCAATACGATGCCAGCGATACCTGATACCTTATATTTCGGCAGAAACGTTTCTCAGAAGTCTTGCTCTCCCCAACATTATTTCCACTTTCGGTCCTGACTTTGAACGCTTAAAGCAAGAAGGGACTATATTTATTGCGCGACGCGTGCTGCGTTCGAGCAGTTTTGACGAGAGGCCGATGTCGCGAGGTCGTCCACAGTGGGGCGCCACATTCTCGATTCATAAGGTTGAACGTCGCGACGACGAGAATAGAAAAGGAACGGGCGCGGATCCAGAGAGCACTGACCCAGTATGTTCGTCCGTCGTCGATTTCACTGTTGTTCCGTTTGCGACGAACGCGCGGCGTGCAACAGCGAGAAACCATCGTGACGATATCATTTCATTATGTCTTTTTATTGCGTCGTACGTGGGCGTCTGCTCTCCGATTGTTTGTCGATTTTAACTTTGTTCTCGATCTTCGGCAATTAATACGTGGCGATATGTCTGGACGTGTTGTTAGGTGCGTGCTACGCTTGCGCTGCCAGACCTAACCTCGAAATTTAAGTACATCGAGCTACGTGACGAGGTAACGCATGCTGTTTCCTTCTGTTCGTTCTTTATTTTATATTCGAATTATATTCTGCGTGTGATGTATGATGCTGATTAATCTTGCACGATATACGTATATATGTATATATGTATAGATAAGAGATAAATTAACGAAACCATAATGTGTCAGTAGAAATATTTTCGTTCGATCAAAATACCGAATAATATCACAGGCTTCTCCGAAATTAATTCTTTACGATACAGACGATATATGTATGTAAGCAACAAAATTTAAAATCTCAGAATTATTTGATAGTGATTAAAAAGTAAATTTCATCTGTATAATATTGTACAGATATATCGCGGAGATACATGGAAAACGTAACGAGCAGTTAAACTCGCTTCGCCAAAGTGCCGTCATGACTTACGCGTAGATACACGTGCAAGTTTCAAAGTTTCCTTGTCGTGTCCTCGGTGTTATCGTATAATTTACAAAACCAACCTGATGTCGCGTATTTTCTCTCTTTTCACCTCGTTCCATTATTCTGTTACTTTGCAAAATTACACGTTGCCGCAACGTTCAACCACTTGCCCTGGCAACTGATTGCGGACCATAACGAGCGACCAAACCGTATACAATAATTCGTCGCTTTCTTTTTGAATACTCGTCGGTATCACATAACCGGATAGAAATTACCGAGAAGTGACAAATTTATTATTTGTTTCGCCTATTTTGTTTTACTTAAATACACTTAAAACTGAGAAAATATTACAATTTTGGAACAAAGAACTCTCGACGTGCGCGGCAGCGCGCTAATCTTTCTCCTTTGTTCTTATTCTCTCCTGTATTTCCTTCCATTCTCACTTTTTTCCTCTGCCGCGACACACGCTTTCACACAGGCGCCCATCTAACACGCGAGTTATTTTTCTTTTTTTTTTTTTTTTTTTACCGCGCAGTCCAAGAAAATTTATGCACCGCCGCGGCGCGTTTCATCTCGCGTCCCGCTACCAGGAATTCCCTAAGAATCGCCCCCCCCCCCATTCTATTTATCCCTACCTTCTGTATTCATCTCGCGGCACCGACAGATCGTACTTCGTCTCTCGTTTCTCCCTCGCATGTAGATTCGCCGCGGGAAAGAGGACCCGTCGAGTTTTCACGGAACGGAACCGCAAATTCGTTGGCCAGGCGCCCGAGTCGTTTACGGCTCGACCGCCTCGAATATTTTCTCTTCGTCGATCTTTCGTTCCCGTATCTAAGCGCGTCACGTTGCGTCGTTCTCCGATATACGGCGGCATGACGCGAGCGTGACGCGATTTCTCATGGAAGAAAGTCGAGCTAGCATGACACAGACGCTTCGTCGACGCCTACGTCTACACCAGTGTTTTACACGCAATTTGCGAACGAATCGTGAAAATTTCGTTTATCGATGGTTGTGACTAGTTTCGTGAAGTAACAGTATAGCTGGTGGGTAACGTTAACGTCGATGAATCACTTGGCGGAGGCACGATCGAGCGAAAGCGCGAATCCTTTGCACTGTAAGGTCGCTCATTAGCGCGAATAACGTCATGTTTCTGTAGAACTAACGACACGTCCGACACGCGATATTTCAGCTAGTTGGTAACTTCTACGGACGTTCGATTGCTTGTGAACATTTAAAAATGCAGGCCTTTGCGAACAAATTTTATTCGATTAGTTTCTTTCAGCGGCGTTTCAATCAAACAGGTATCAATTTCCAATCGCGGACAATATATTGGGATGTACTTTTGGGCTTCGAAGAAGCGAAATGGTCACTTTGAGAAATTGTTCGAATCTTCGAATGAAGCGAGAGAGATTTATAGTATTCTTCCTCTTTCTTTTTTCGCAAGAACGTGTATGATGTACGACGTACTGAAACGGTCATTGTGTTTGGTGTTTCAGGTGAATACCAGAAACGAGTGGGCATCGTTATGCGAACAATTCCATCTACCCAACGGCTGCGTGAACAGCGGGGTTGGCCTTAAACAAATTTACCTTAGGTAAGTGGCTGAGACACGTTGCTACCATCGATCACTTTATTTTAGAAACATCTCCAGCTCGTACATCATGCAAAAAGCAAGTGAATCGCGAGGTGGCATACTCCCATCCAAATATATTCTTGGATTTTAGTGTATGCTGCATTTGTGCCCGAGAGCTAAGTTGGTATTTCTGCTTATAAGAAAGAATTGATAGGAAACGACTATTAGTGATTTCTATAAGCGAGTTGTTCAAGTGTTCCATTTTCATTCTACAATATTGGGCTTTGATTCGCCAATTGGAAAAATTTTTGTCGTAGAAAAAGGATAAATGATATACATTGGTTTTGTAAGGTTTAAAATTAATTAAGTCGGATCATAGGATGAAACGTCCAGAACTATCCGGAAGCAAAACTGAGAAAGAATCAAGTACGTGTCTCTATAACTAAGTACAACAAATGACAGACATAATTAACCCTCGGTCACTGGTTGTTTGAACAACAACAGCGTGGTCAAATGGTTAATCGTTGTGATTCATAGTGACGAAAGTTTGGTAATAAATTTCGCTGTCCACCTTAACATTCTTTATTTCAATTTCTTATTTAACAAGAAGCAAGCGGATGAAAATGATCCGACGGTTAATAAATTCGTCAAATATTGAAGATTCACGTCTGTATGGAAGTTGTCTTTCTTCTTCTTTCTTCTTGATGCAGGTTAGATACGAGCAAAACGGCGCGACTTTACAATTATTTTTGAGTTTCTCCAGTTACGCGACGTTCGTCTTCAAGAAGCCTGGTGCTTCGAAGCGAGAAAATGAGGTCCTGGCTGGAAATTTTGATTTGGGAGGAGAGCCGTCGGATCGGTCACAGCGAGGCACGATGCTCCATTATGTCTGGCAGTCCGCGAGCGTCTACGAGAGAGTAGGAGAGCGGCGACGTTTTGCCGTACTGTCGGCAACCGCGTATCAGGGCACTCTCTGCTACCTACGCCCCACCACCGCCGGCATTTTCCGTATCGTATAGTACGTACGTTCGTTCGTTCATTCATACTGGCCTCGCTGACGAGAGCCACGTGGTTCCTGAGTCGGTGTCCTCTCTCTTTCTCTCCTTCCTCTCTCTCCTCCCCCCCGATTAAGCTCTTTCTCTCTCTCTCTCTCTCTCTCTTTCTCTCTGTGCAACCTTGTTACCACCGTGCGCCGCTTGCAAACAAGGACGCCGGTCGATTCTGTCGCTTCTTCGCCGGCTCTTTTGGCGGCCACTCTCCTCCCTGTTGACTTCGCGCGATCGCGAGGCTCGCAGCTCTCAGCTTGTGACCCCGTGGCAACGGATAGATTTTCTATATTTAGATATTGAAAAGCGAGACAGCTTTTCGTTGCACTGACCTCGTGCACTGTTGTCGCTGCTATTAGCGATCATCGGCATTAACACCAAGTGCACATTGGCGCCGTGATTGGAGCCCTCGGGGAGAAAGTGGCACAAAAGACCCACTGTCTCCAACTTGTGCGCGCGTGATGCGAAATCTGTGTTGCGGATATTGTACTTGTACGTTCAAGAATCGAACGTTGTTACTAGGAAGGGAAGTTTGTACTTCTTCCAGAGAAACGTAAGTTCTGTGTATTGTTTCTTGGTAAAAGAATGCATGTATATTGGTCTTCCATCGAGCCCTTTGTTTGAATAAATATTTGATTACCTGCGCGAAAGCACCACCGTGTTCCACCTCTGTTTCACTCTACATAGAGACATCTGTTCTCAGACTTTCGCGACGTGATTCTTTTGTTACTTCTATTCAACTCCCCTGTCTGAGACACGGATCTCTAGGTCTGCAACAATTGATCTCAAGAGGATGATATAAATTATCCAAACGCGTGTGATGATAAATATTCGCGCAAGTTGCTGCATAGATGTAGATTGTCCTATCAGCAGGAAGAAATAAATCGCACGGCTCTGAATAATTCCAGAGGAAGATGTAATCTTTCAACGTGAATTAAAGTTACGCAATTGCCAACTGTGTTCAAGCAATCCGAGAGAGTGTACGACAGTAGTTCCACTACTGGTTGGCAGTTGTCAACCGTAGCAACGCAGATCTTCAATAAAAATCTGAAAAAAATAAAGTCTGGAGATAAAGCGTTGCTGAGTTTGCACGCAACACGGCACGTTTAACACATTCGGAGTAAACTATCCTAATTGTAGGTAACAAAGCCGCTGTGTCGGGCAACACCTACCTACAAACAAGCAAGTACTTGTTCTCTTCGTTTTGCATTTGTAAACACCGCGTTTTCTTGGCACCCACGCCGAGATTCATCGTTATACATAGAGCACGATTTCTACGATCTCGAAGTTCGGTGCTTTTGCAATAAATATTTTATTGCGGTTTTTAAACGCGGTGTAGCGTGTTACATCGAATATTATATTTAATCCTTTATCAACTGGAATTACGGTAACACGAGCCAGAATTTGCAACCCGCGTAAGAATATGTTACGAGAATATACGAGTCGGTAAAATGCCATAGAATCTTACGAGCACGCTTGTATTATTATTTTATGGTATACGTGGTAGATTATTATGATTATGTGGAATGAAGTACCATATAGCGTGTATGGATAAATATACAATTGCAACATCAATCATAGAATTATCAGTCTGCAACGTTTACTTAATAAATATGTGATGATTCTAATTGAAGTGGTATAATGGTAGTAAATTGATATAATCATATTTTTCATTTCATGATACAATAAATAAAAGTGATGACAAACCATGTAACTGCAGAAACAGAAAGATCCGAAGCTGGAAAGTGTCACGATGTTAATGTTAACGCGTTAGTTGTCATATTAGCTATAAATGTTCATAAAGTTGACTTAAAGTTGGAGGTGTGTATGCGTGCTCGACGTACAGTTCAAACAGCGTAATCCATAATGTAGTGTATGTAGTTTCAAGGATGAATTAAACATTCAAAAGTAACGAACAACTGCGATCCACAAGAAATGTTTACAAGAATTTCCGTACAAAAATACAATAACGTGCTATTTTTATAGATCGATTACAGGTGTTCAGGAAGAAGTGTAAAGATCTCTCATAGCATCGAAAGAAATCTTGTAATGTATACTTAAGAATTGTACAATGATGTTGATTACCTATACCCAACGAAAAATGTGTGTAATTCTGCTATATCTGCAATGTTAGAAACCAGGTTTCCATCATTAAATTAGTTACCACAATTATTTTCATTGTAATACATTCTTGTATCAGCGTTTTATAATACACATGTAATAAATAGGTACTAATTAATTAATTAATCAACGCATTCACAGCCGTGAGATTGATAAAGATACACATAGCTGTTGCGATTGATATAAAAATATGTACATCTCTTCGTGAAGTGTAATTCTTTCTGACGTAAAAATTACACAATTCAATTCAAAACGTTGTACAAAACTTTAAACGAACTTCTTGACTCAAGTGTTTCTATTGCAAATGAATTTTTTTGTCACTCGAAACAACGTTTTTGATTAAGTTCAGCGAACGTTATAATTCATATTCTTCTGTTAACGACAGACAACCAGTTTTAGCCTTACCCCTTTTCAAGTGGCTTTCAGTTTCACGGAAGGGAGGAAATTACAAGCTGTGAAAGTGCTAATTAATTCTACCATCATTGACCACCACGTTCCCTGTGACACCATTAGTAGAGCAAGTGGTGGTAATTGCTAATCTTCACGATCAAAGTATCAATTTTTTTTTTTTTTTTTTATACTCTTATCACATCTTTGTGAAAAATATCATGTTTCATCGATATTAGTGGTGAAAAGAACTTGCATATTTCGATACGAATGTCACATTCGTATGAAACCATCTGTTACAATATGATTGGATTAATGGCTAAATATTGTCAAATGGAACGAAGAAAGGAAGAGTAATTCTTAACTGATAGCGTTGGGCTATCAAGAGCCATTAATACCTTAATCGTGGAGAGTGTAAAATAAAAATAATGTTTAATAATTTCAATGATGCTATTTGAGACAGAAAAAGGAAAGCGAGAGCAAAACAGAAGGCAAAAAGAATAAAAGGAAGAAGACAAGATTAAAAGCAGCTCGTACGTCGTTATATGAATTTCCTCATCATTCGACGAATCTAAAAGCTTTGTATCAGCCCCGAGGATTCTCGAAATCCTGGAAACTCTCGGAAACGCGGAGTCACGTGTGTTCACAACAACGGCGCGAGATCCAAACCCGGGGCGATTCCATTCATAGTTGATCGACGCAGAATGTGGCGAAACACGTGACTGCTGGCCGGATCCTACAGTCACCAAGAGTTCACCAGTGCCACCAACAGTAGCAGCACCAGTAGCACGCTGTAGCAGACGTTTCCTACTACATAATACTCGCGATCTATACGGCACACGAAGTACGGTCTACGAACACGGGGGCCAGAGTCGGCCAGTAGTCAAAGTGTCTATACTCAGTCTGCACCGAGCAACGGCCAATCAGGCTCTGACTGGGTGCTCCAACGCCTGCACCTTTCCGTACTCTACGTTGGTGCATGAATGGATCCACTACACCTACCCCCACTATTTTCTTTCGCCCACCCACGACTACATTTACTCTCCTCTTCTCTCTTCTTACCTCCCCCCTCTTTATATCCCCTCTCTATCCCCCCCTCATCTCTCTCTCTCTCTCTCTCTCTCCCTTTTATCGTTATTATTATTATCATCATTCTCGGGTAATTCTAACTTCACTGTGCAAGACTGTTTTCGTCCCACATGCGAAGTTAGTCTTCTTTGTTGCTGGTCGTGGTTAGTCCGCTGGTTCGCGGTTACTCTGTACACGAAACGTGCGTTCTACGATTCTCCTGAAGAGAGAATACCTGTGCTATTGACAATAGATTGGTACACGTGCCATAAATAGGAGAAGGTAGCTGTGAGGTTGTAATTCTCGTAAGTGCATTGTGCGATCCATTGCAAAAAGATAGTAATTGGGATTAGCTAGCAACGGAAACAGAGTATGTGATAAGTTGTGGAATCATTTCACCACAAAGTAGACTGCGAATGTTTATATATACATTACGTGTCAGAAACTCCTTTCATTTGCATACATATGTTATGAGATATGTGCTCTATTTTAAGTGTTTCACTATGTGCATCTCGTGCATTTTTGTATTCTAAAAATTCTCATGAATAAATAAACATCCGCGGTGTGAACAATACCAATCAGCACACTCTAGTGCAATTTTATTTCTCAAGATTTGCGTCTTGCTTTACACTTTACTACCACACGTCAAAGGTCATCAGGTTCAGAATATCTATAGGGGTTGAGAGAAATTCTTTTTCGTATATGGATTTCGAGCGTTCGACGTAAAACTATAAACGAAGAAGCTGACGAAATACACGAAGTGCATGAACGAAGATGAAATGGACGTTGCCAAAGGCAATACGTTCGAGTCATATTTTCTTGGACAATTAGCATTCGTTAGAGAGAACACATACACAAAGCATCACGTACATTTGTGTTCCGTTAGGTTTGCTCGTCTTTTGTGTCCGTAAAATCAGCTATAGAGAAAGAATCGTCGAGATAGTTTGTCTGTGTCTTCTCTCGAAGAGTAACGGAGAGAGGATATTTGTTCTAATAATCGATGCTTCCTTGATATACTAATAATTGAGGTATTTCCAGACAGATATAATTATTTTACACATAGGGTATCTTTGACGTGAAAAAAGCAGACAGTAATTTATTAGTACAACATATTTGACTACAGTATATAATCTAGAAATTGTATAATGTAATATAATATAGAGAATATTTCAAAATAATAATCTTATAATTGAATCAGTTATTGTAACAAAGTTGTTTGTTATTTTAGGTATCTGGACAGGTATGAGAAGGTACACTTCTTAGGAGAGGATGGCCAACAAGCTGACGACGATGACGAAGATTCCAGACACAGAAAGTGGTCTGCTAGGGCATTACACTCCGTTCCTCTTACTTATAATCATCATCAACACAATGTCGCAGGTAATTTCATACTTCTAACATATAACCCATTCAACAAACTGAGTCAGCGAAGGCTAAGAAACAGGTACTTGTGTAATTGAGACAAAAATACGTTCGCAATATACTTTGCTTCAGATAACAGTAACACTTACAATACAAAACAAAATATAATAATGCAGTATGGAACAAAATCATAATCCACTGGACAGTTTTGTTTGTTTCTGAATGTATATAGTACAATACTTCATATACCCTACATATTGATTTATAATGGGGAATACATAGTTAATTATACTGAAAATTGTACATTTTTTATTAATTGCTAAGAAAGTGCTTACAGAAGCACTAACTCTAACGATGATCTATAAAAATCCGCTTCTGAATCTTTGCTCATTAGCTAATAGGAGTTCCTTGTATTTATTGCTTGGGTTATATATTTTGTTTACCTTTTTAAAAATACAATAATAATTCTTTAAAAACACAATATCCAGTTCTTGTGTACGATTCTCCGTTTCTTACTATCGTGTGATTCCGTATCGCACGACGCGTCAAATTTCCAAAAAAGTCATGCCGCGCTTTCCAATCACATTTTTGCGAGCGCGAGACTCGCAGCGTCTGCCGGATCGACCGCTGAATTTGCGATCGTTGCCGATAAACCATTTTTGCCAACTTACGCCACCGTATTCGTCGCGCTGCATTTCACATGCACGTCCCACATGCTCCAACGACTTTCAAATGCGTATTCTACCGTGCATTTTTCCTCTATTTTCCTCGCTCTCATCGACACACACACACATAAGCCCGAAAACATAAATACATCACGCGAACACGGGACGTGTATACGTGCCAGGTGCCACGGTTCAATAATTCGCCACGTTAGCAATTTCCGTTTGTCAGAACTTTTTCGTCCGACGTTCAGATCCGTTCGGGTTGACAAAAACCTGCCGATGTGCCAGGCAGCAATGCGTTAACAGTATTACACGCTTGGTGAGTACGTTTCAGATGCACCACATACCGGTTGTCCCCCAAGAAAGAGGCACGGTTAAAAGGTATATTCGTGCCTATTACTTTACTGTAACAACAACTTTTTCCATTTACAGCTGGATATCGAAAATTTTCTCTCTAGGACAACTGAAGAAATGCAACTGAACTAGCAAGAATTGTGCGAGATGCGCCAAAAAAAAAAAAAAAAAAAAAAAAAGAAAAAAAAGAAAAACGATGGAAAAGATATTCAATTCAAGATTATATTTTACTGAGAGAGATACACATCGATGTGATTTTCTTGCCCTTCGTTGAGCTGGTGTTTCGTTTACCTCGAAGTAGTTGCCCGCGGTCGGATTTTTTCGCGCGCGTAGGATTTTAGAGAACTGTCTCTGAATGTTCGATCCTCGTCTCCGGCATTCGGTTGTAAATATCCCAAGATGCTTCCGCGTGCAATTACATCCTGGCCCAATTAGTTCCAAGCGCGCGCGTTATCGTTCCGCGTTTCTCGGTAATTCGTTAACGACGATTTACGTTTCGCCGTTAATCTCGGTCGAAATAATGTTGCCTTTGGGCTAGGCGGTGAGGGGGGAGGAGGGAGAATTGAAAAAAGAGAAAAATTGCTTGAAACGTGGATGGAAAGACGGAGAGAGGTAGAGGCAGAGCGGGGCGGTGCAGAGCAGAGCAGAGTCGTTGAAAGGCATGGCGCAGCGCGATGCAGCGGTGCAGCGGTAGAGGCGGCTCAAGTGCATCTACGAACACGCGAGCGCAAAGGGTTCGAGAGAGCCGAGAAGCCGAGCCCGTGGTATGGAAACAGGTGAAAGCTCCGAAACTCGTTTCATAAAAAAGCGCGTCGGTTAAGTGTGCTGCGAGCACATGTGCGCTCGCGCCATAAACGCACTGTATGCAGGCATGTCGAGGCGGCAACGGGTTATTGACGTGCTTCTGTGGAGCTGTGTCGGCCGAGAGAGGGATATATAGAGAGAGCCAGTCTGGCTGGGAACAAATGCGTACGTGTACACGATACAGATGTATATAGAGATATATATATATATATGTGCATCGTGTGTACATATATGTATATATATACACTATATATATATATATATATGTATATATACGTATATACGTGTATATGTATACGTTGATGATGGGGCTTCGTGTGTCAGAGAGTGAGAGTAGAACGCGCACAACGTGTGCAAGATAATTTAATGGGCAATAATCATGACACACATAGAACCGCGCACACCTCCGTGGCCGTGCTCCGACTGTCGGAACGCGGGTCTATATTTTCTGCGCCTGCGTACGATCGACTATCAGCTTCGCACCGAACTGCTCGTCACCCCACTTTTAACCCTCTTCTTCTCGTCTCTTCGTTGCTCGTTCGTTTTCCTTTCCTGTCTTCCCACTACTTTTCGAGTACGACACGACGCAACCGGGGAACGGGTTGGATACCGAAACGCGGTTCGGTAACTTGGGACTTTCGGCCGTTTCGCCGATGTCTACCGAATTCGCGGAAACTCGGTAGTCACCCGACCGCTAACAAACGTGACCAACGGTGCTCGCACGCTCGGAGACGTTGACTTTCCCACCACCATAATCGACGATGATTTTTTTTTATTGGACAGGAAGCTTTTTGAGCTACTGTTGTACAATTTTCAAAGATCCATTGGGAGATAAATAAATGCAATGCAAAAATAATACCATGTACTAACGAGTTATTTATATTTAAAAAATTCGAAGCATTTAACGTTCAATGTTCCAGGATCCTTGGACAAGTTTCGTCATAATCTAAGAAACAATATAATTATAGAAAACCATAGGAAAAATTTTGCGACATCGTTAACAAATTGTATCAGTAATATATATTCTGTGGATATACATACTGTAAATTAGCAAATTTCTCATAGTAATAAGTTCGATGTTTTCGATGCATTCTTTAAAATGAAGTGTTAGTGGCGGAAAATGTTTCATAATTTTTCTATAAGTATGCCGTATCTAAGATAATAAGGACAGTCTGTATTGCCATTTTTGGATATCGCGTTTTAAAAGTTTTAGGCACGTTCTATAGATTTTCCCAGAAAAGAAGCGGTAAGGACGAGTGGTCACAAAGTCATTTTGGCATTAAGTTAATCAGTACTGTTAAGGTAGTCGTCGCTTTTATAATCAGCTGAATGTTAGCATGATGCGTGATTTCGCGATGAAATAATGGGCGTGCACCCACAAAATCGATGCCGCGCGTTTAAGGAGCGTGTAGTATATCTGTGCAAAGTCGTCCTATCTTATTCGCGCGCGCTGCATGCGCGCGTTCATGCGTAACATTATATCGAGGCGTCGAAGTTGCGTGGCGCGCGCGCTAAACCATTTGTTAAGCATTCGCTACGCGTAGTCATTGAATTGAACTTCAACGATGTCACTGCCTAGGTTCGCCAACGTTCCCGACTCGTGCTTCCGTTTCTTCTCCGTTTAGTTAATTCGTCGTCAAACAGATGCGAACGGGTGACATGTATGAAAAATATATCCATCGAAGGAACATTCTCAGACTGTCCAGATAATTATCTCACACACAATAATTCTTGACTGATCTGGTCGTTTTAAACGAAATAATTTTGAAATTAGTCGGCCGCCTAAACGTTTGGACGAGCAAACACAATTAATAAAACGATACGTTCAATTTAACGAGCAATTAGCTGCTAGCAAGAGAATAGAATTGTGCATTACGCCAAAATGTTGAAGAGGCTGCGTGAACGAAAAATTTGTGATTTCATACTACGGAGGACTTTTGAAAACATACGCTTGGATCGAGCAAGGTAGTAATAAATGGTAGTGAAAAAATATCCCTGGATCATAAGACGTAGAGAGACGCGTTAGTATTTAAAACTTGGTAAATTAAGTCAGTACCGCGCAGCGAGATTTTTATATTACAAAACTAGAAAGTGAAATGTCAGTTCCATTGTCAGTTAGTCTGTACGTACGCCTCGCGTTAAAATTCATCGCGTTGCTTAGATTTCTCCCCCGCTGAAATCTACGTTTAATTTTATTGCGAGACCCAGTAGTCGCAGCTGACTAATCGGAATTAACCTAAACGATGTAATCGAGTTCGTTTCATTTGTCCGGTTAGTTGCTTCGATCTCGTACTGATTCGAGTACGTGCATATTTGGTGGAGGTGGAGGAAAATTCCGGAAAAAAAAAATAAAAAAATAAAAAAACGAAACAAACATCTCCGGATCGAAAGGGAGATACAAAAACAAACAACAGAGAGAGGGACGTGGCGGGAGTGAGAAAAACCGGGGTGTGATAAAGAAGCATAGACAGAGAGGGAGACACGATGCGAGAGTCACAATCAATAAGCGTTTGCGGGGATAGGTGTTCCGTGAGTCCTCGATCCTCCCGGCGTAATACAGCGTTCTCCACGCTTGCGCGATGCTCCGTGTAGCTTCCGATTTTAACCCCCCCACCGACTCTTTTCAGCTTTGCGCGTTTACCCCCACTTCCGCCGTTGTCTTTCTCTGCCTTCGTTTCACTTGGTGGTTCTCTCCGGTTGCTACGTCGCCTGAATTCTAGCGTCATCCAGGTGAACCAGCTTACCACTCTACCCCACGATTGGTGACGTCTAGAGTCTAGACCGCGTGCCATCGATACATACCAGATGCCCTGCTCCATTACGTTTCACCCACCCAGTGGCCACTGGTGTGTAGCTTGTTACCACGCTTGTCCTTTAAGCCCAATTAGCGGCGTCGCGTGCGCAGCGCTCCCGTACACCGTGCGCGCATCACTTGCCGATGGAACACAATTAACTCTTAAACTTTCTCGAATTTTTGTCGCTTTTCAACGCGCATCCCAACCGTCGAACGCTGAATCGATCGACGTAGGGACGCGATCAGGTTATATCGATTTAATTAATTCGTGTCGCTACTCTAATCTAGAGAGTAGAAAGTACTTGGAGAGGAGGAGGGAGGAGAGGATCGCTTTGAGTTTAAAGTATGTGGTCAGAGAGTTGTTTTAAGTAACTTTGTTTATCGATAGGTTGTTTTGAATTATTTGCTGGATTATATTTGTCGAGATTTCTTTAATATTCGAGCAGAATGTTGTCAAAATGTTTAGGACGCAGTATTTAATGTAGTTAGTAACATCACGCGCCAAATGTCGGATAATTATACCTGGAACCTTGGAACCCCGTTTCAGCACTTTTTAGTGTTTACACGGAGGAGAGAATTATCGAGGTTAAATTGTTCTTCTATCGCTTATCGATTGTTCCTCGGTTAAGCCGTTCATTTACGCGCGAGTATATTGACAGGACGTAGGAAAAAAGACAACGCTGCTGTACTCCTATCATTGTCTCGGCGAGGAAGAATGAGAAATAATCGTATTGTATCAGTACACACGCACGTACTTGCGATAATCTTTTCTTGCTATTGTAACGAGTATTTAGCTGTTAATTGTCGCCGAACTGTGATTTGTCGCGATAAGACCTGTAAGAAGAAAATGAACTTTCTGCGTCGTTTTACACACTATTTTGATCGACGATGGAGAGCCGCGTTCAAACGGTTTGCGAGTGCCTCCTTTTAGAATTTTCGCCGACATTTGGCAGCGTGTCAAGTATTCTGCGCGGATTATTAACACGTGAACGTTATATGTACTCTCATGATGATAAATTGTGTTTCTCGTCTTATCTCGTTTTTCACGGTATGGAAATCTATCATTTCTGAACGATTATGAATGGAAATGATCGAGTCGAGTTAACAGAAATGGGTATAACAAGATTTTCACTAGAAGATGTAAAAACAAAACTAAATAAACTATTATTATTATACAAAACGAAAAACTTATATTTATATCGTCATTTTACTGACTATAGTCGAACATAAAAAAAATTAAAAACGTGGATGAAGAAGATAAGTATTGAACTCGTTCATGTTGGTAGGATTATAATTCGATTTAACGTTATTCTTTCAAAAGCGAAATACCGAAGTGAATAGTAGCTGAGTAGGAATAATTGTAGTTATTAAACGCCATTCCCTAGATCGTGCACCGGTGTGCAAACGTATGAATTAAATGTCATTTCAATTTTACTTCGCAACCAACAGTGATCGGTGCAACTCTGATGATGCAACCTTTTAGAAATTAGATTTCCACGATTGTATTTGAATTGATGATGAAATTTGCTACGATTTCTTTAAATTTATTAGTTTCTCGATTAATAACTCGCATGTGTATTATAACTGAAGATTGCAGTGACAGTACATCAAGCATTATGATACTTCGTGTATCTTAAACGATGATAAAATTAGGTCGAGATGTAGTGCAAGGAAAGTTTCTGTGGTAACTCATAGCCCTGGAAGCAAATCTTCACTTGGCTAATCGAAGTCAACCTCTGCCAGACATTTTCGAAAGTCGTTCTTAATTATCACCCAGAATTGTCTCGTCGAAATGTTACCTATTCTCTCGAATTGATCCATTATGCAATATTGGAACATATTAAAAAAGAAATCGATAAAAATCACTAGTGGGTATATATGTATATATAGCAGTTTGCCATACATCGATTATATATTCTCTTTCATTCATCAAAATTGACGTTTATTAATATTTACATTAAGTAGCGGTGTATGATACACTGCTTTTATTGTATGCGAAGCGATAATCCTATTTTTAAATAAAGCTAAGTGTCATTAGTTACAAATATTAAGCGTAATATTTCAGCGTTCCGTTCGTAATTGTTTCAATATTCGAGTAACGAAAGGATAACTAATTAAAACGTAAAAATAATGTAAAACAAAGAATAAGAAGATGGACGATATTTCTTCCACAAACAACACAACATAACAAGTACATTGGCTGTTTAAAACCACAGAAGTCTCTATAGGTCAGTGTAATCCATTGGCAATTTTCCTGTTCTTTTCCTCCTCTTTCCTCTCTTCACATTTATCCCTATCCATTCACTCAGCACTCTTGTGAATATTTTCTGCATTGTCTGATTATTATTCATCCCCTAATTTACACTGAATTTTCATGCTTACATCTTCCTGTAATATGAATGTAGTCAGTAAATGGAAATCTTTGTTCATTACGGTCGGCAAAATGCCAGATTTGTGACAATAGTTACTCACTGTCAGTCCCGTTCACTCCCAATGATCCATAGACTTACGAACTGACAAAAAGCAAAAAGAAAAGAAAAACAACAACTCACGAGTCTCTTTCTCTTAGGGGAAAAGAAATAAAAAAAAAAAAAAAAAAACAGTTGAACATAAAATTAAACACGTTATACAAGATAAATCATATCTTTTATCGCCCTGTTCAAGCAGAAATATGAAAGAATCCCGACGGGGCACAATTTTATTAGCGATCCTTTTTCTCGTCCTTTCCGCGCGCGCGTTTTTCGTTTTGCCTCGCTCCTCCTCCTCCTCCCCGCCCCCCCCCCCCGACTTCCGCCGACGGATTCCGTAGTTTCCGGCAAAAGGTAGCATTTCTCCCGGGACGCGCGATATTGATCGCGGTTTTGCGGCTGAAAAAGATTACCGCGATTTGCGATAATATTGCAAGTTCCAGTCTGTTCGTTGCCTTTACACGAGCCTCGTGACTATGCCGTTAGAAAATGAAAAGACAATCCCGCGCCAGATTCAGCATTATCTGAAACACGTGCAATTCTAATCGATGTAAAAAAATTATCCTCCCCCGGATCGAAACTCATACAGGTGATATATTTGCTTGTTCCAGGGATCGTACGAGAACGTACTTTCAACGATCGTACGATCATTTATGACAAAGAGATGTTTTTCTACGTCTGGTTGAATTAATAAGAGTGCATATCAGTTGCTCTTTACGTAATTTCATTGGTTGATTTATTAGTAAGAAGTTTTTCTTACCCGACGAGCAATAGAAGTAGTTAATTTTAGTTATTATTGTATCCTGTAGTTAATAACAATCTCTCAGAGTGATGGAACATTTACTCTTCGATGCATTCTACATCTCGTACGCATATCGTGACATATTTCATTGAAAAATTCATCGCGAATACTGTAATTGTTAATTTCAATTTCAGAAATGATAAACGAGAAGAATTATTTTAACGAGTCTTAATTATCTAATTTTGTATTAGTTTAGTTTGATGATTGGATTTTCCCCGTTCGGATTTGCCAAATTAAACTCTTTCTGGGTTAATCTGTATAATTTTGCTAAATATACATGTACATGTCGAAAATGTCAAACGTGGAAAATTTGTTGAGTGGATCGTGCTGTTGTCAATTAGTACAATTTGTTGGTTAAGAAGGCTCGTTTTCCGTTCGATCCAGGTATTTTCGTTGCTTTGTAGAAATCTGGCCCTGACCTGGTGTACAACCTACTTACACTCGTGATTTGTCGATCACACCAGTTGCATGAGGCGTCGTCGGTCAGTTAGCAGATCTTCTAATCTTCCTTCATTTATAAAAGAACCATTTACGACACAGTACATAAACACATGCCATTTAAAATATGCCCACTTCTTTAACACGAATTTTACATACAAAATTTTAAAAAAATATAATGGAAATCTAACGAAATTAATTTTGAAAACGCACCCGCTAGAATAAATTCAGTATGATTTAATTAAATTAAAATTCTGCTATCACTGACCTCTTAACTTAGTAAAGATAATTTCCATCTCTTTGACTATGACGAAACTATACTAAATTCTCCACTCAACTGGCCACTCTCTAACTCTGACAAAACTCAAGTAAGAAATTGACTAAACTTTCATTTCTGCTGCATTATGCCATACACAAGCGGTGAAATCAATCTAAAGAAGAGCAGATGCATAATATGTACACGGCAACTTCAACTTTATTGAGTATGATGTTATATATAAGTGAATGTTCATAGGGACATGACTTAAATTTAAATGCTTTTATATTAATACATTATAGACGAAAAATACAAATGATTTTAAGTTTTACCATTTATAGAAATTCGAAAATGAAGGAAGAAAGTATTTTTGCATTTTACAATTTTGTACAACTAATGTACAAACTACGGTGTTTTTCCTTTCTTGCATCATTGATCAATTATGATAGCGGAGAAACGTTGTTAAACATTATTAATAACGTTCTGAGAAGCAACTGAATGTTAATCGTGATAAGTAGCTCGATAAGAAGAGATTTTGATCGCATGAGATGATTAGAGTCTTGTGAACTAGATTCACTTCTTCGGCGTGTCTGATTATTATCTTAATCTGTGCAAATTTTCGACATCGTATTTGACGTTGCTTTGTATTAATAGAAACAAAAATTGTTTCATATCATTAAATTCACATTTTTTTTTTTTTTATTTCTTTAGCAGAGTATTTCACTTGCAAAATATAAATTAATACAGAAATAACTTTCTTAACATTAAAAAATTTCTGTACTTATCAAATAAAATATGGAATTATAAAAAATAAAAGTCTTCTTTGCATGATAAATATACTGCGAGACCATTTAGCAAGAAGAGAAAAATTATATAAAAAATATATATAAAAGCTCGCAGAGAAAGAAAGTTTTCTTTACGTCGTAAAACTCCTGCTATCAGCAATAAATTAACTTTCTATTTTTTCACGTGTCTATTCTAGAATCTCTTCGTGATTACAATGGCCTTTCGTCGGATCTTTACAAGCCATCCAACTATGATAAACTCGCACTGTCGCTTCTCTCGCCTCTTCCCAACGAGCAGGACTTTGCCATCAACGTCTGCACGTTGCTGTCGAACGAGGGCAAACACATCCTACGTCTCGACAAATATCCCCGTCTGGTGAACATACTTTTGGCGCACGCGGGTGTCTTCGACTCACCGGGCACGCGGCAGCTCTTCATCGAGGTCTATTCTCGCGTGAGGAACTACTCGATCAACTCATTCTGGTCGGATGTCCTCGACTCCCAGGACGTAATAGATCTTACGAACGAGAGGACATTCATGAAGAAACCAACCGTCAGTCCACAGACTTTTTCCAGACGAAAAATCTTGGAGAAGGAGAAGCAGAACAAAAGCGCCATATCAACGGAGAACGATGAAGCTTCCACGTCGATGGAAGTCGACGGAGTAAGATAAAATGAGATACTATGTGTCTTAATTATTGCTAAATTTTATCCTTGGAGGGAACTTTGTATTTGTAATCTCTAATTTCTAGTTTCTGAAGTTCAAGTAGTTTGCTTTGCTTCGCTGAGTCATATCATATTGTAAATACTTCAGTTTCTTTAAATTTCATAAAAATGTCGAATCTAGGTAAAATACACAATGATGAATAAATGTCAAACGAATCCTTGGGATGTCCTTTCATAGTTTCAATATTAAGCGATAGCATTGAATAATGTAAATTTATTGAAAAAAATTGCAATTGATTCTTAATAGATCAAGCAAAGTATATGAATAAGAACGTTACTGCATTATTTACATTTGTATGAGATTCATTTACTATGAATATGTACATATGTATGTATGTGTCCATACAGGTGATTCCAGACTGTCCAAGATTAGATCCAATCGGGTTGCATCAAGATGAAAGTTTGAAAGATCAAAACCAAAACTCGATAAAGTTTGAAGAAGAGGATAAAGATTTGTTTTGTGTTGGACGAACGCTAGGAACGCAAGATCCTTATGGTCAACGTGTGCTACAAATAGCATCTATCTTACGAAATCTAAGTTTCACTCCAGAAAACGCTGCTGTATTAGGGAGAAATCTATGTTTCTTAAGATTTGTATTACTCTGCGTGAGAGCAAGGTGGAGTAATTTGCATCAGCTCGGTTTCGATATACTAGGGAACATAGCGAATGAAATAATCTTAAAAGAAGCTGGCGAGAGGATAACGGATGTTGTATTGTCATGTGTGGCAAAGGGAATTGAATCCCAAGACAGGTTTATCGTTATTTCCTGCTTGGAGGTGCTTAATAAAATTAGCCAACAAGACAGCAATGAAGAAATTGTTAGATTTGGGTTAGAAGACAATGTGTATGAACTTATATGCAGGTGGGTGAATGTTCTTCCATAAATTTCAATATATATAAATCTTTCATTCAAATAATATTCTAGCACATTTTGTAAAGAAAAATATCTTTCTTAATTCGTTTGTTATCTATATTATAAATTTTATTTATAAACTAGAAATTTTTCCAATATACGTACATAATTCACATTGATGGAAAATTTATAAAACTTATGTTTCTTTTTACAGGTTTTTAGCCCTGAACGACATAGCTCTTCTAGTGTATACCTTGGAATGTTTGTACGCGTTGACTTCATTAGGTGAAAGGCCATGTACTAGCGTCGCGCGGGTACGCGGAGCTATCGACACATTAGTCGCACTTGTTACTGTAGAAGCGCAAAGTTACGGGCCAAAAGCCTGTATTTTGATGAGAGTTATCGAAACAGTATCCACGGTAGCACCGCCGAATGCTACTCAAAACACTCCAGTTAGTGCTACTGCTCCAGCAGCAACAGTGTCCTCGTCTGTACCGTCTACTCCGGTTACAGTAACTGCGACACCAGCTCCTGTTAGTCCAGCACCTTCGCGACCAACGACTCCAGCTGCGACTGCAACAAAATCTTCGACGCACAGTATGTATAAAAATAATAAAATAATTCTCAAAATAAAAACTAAATGACGATGATAATGATATTCCTCTTTTTATATCTGTAGAAGCAGTGGAGACGAATAATTCACTTCAACAGCAACACGCGCATCAACAGATCATACAGGAAAACGAGCAATTCGCTCTAAGTTGGTTGAGAGCTACTTTTGAACCTGCATTAGGTGTACGCATAGAACAGGAAGAGTTATACAAAAAATATCTTGGTTGCTGTACAAAGATCGGTAGAAGAGGTGTTATTGCTCCACTTCATTTTCCAAGATGTGTTAGGTAATTTCTGAATTTTGGTTTGGTGGAACAAGATAACGTTATAAACTGTATCAGTTTATTGACACATAAATCTACTTTTCTACAGATCTGTATTTGGTGGAAGCGTCGGACCAAATCCGTTGAAAGGTGAAACAAGTGGTACTCAGTATTACGAAGGAATCCGAGTACGGGCCACACCTCCCCAAGTAACTTATCCGAGCCAAACTGCAGTTGGGACTAACACAGCTCCAATTCCAGCAGTCAACACAACGCCAGTAAAGGTGCTTCCCGTACAACAGCGTACAATCAAGAGTATAAGTCCTGCTCCTGATAGCACGGCCCTAGACAATCCTGCATCTGGGCCTCCAAAAACCTCTGCCCCAGCGTCACCTATCCTAAAAGCCCAATTATCTGCTCCACCAAAACCACCATCCAATATCTCGAACACTGCAATTCAATCCCAAAATCCAGTCACCAAGGTTGATTCTAAAAGTCAGGTGGGTCCAAGTCCTAAGCTTTCTACCATTCTCTCTACCACTCATGACCTTGGTTCTTATTTTGGTTATGGTTTCACTACGCTGTTATAATATGGGCTTTCCTTAACAAAATTACACTTTGCATGCTTCGAATCCCGTGCAATCCATCGCTACATGTGCATGCAGATAAGTAGATGTGTGAACAGAAAATTAATACATATTTTTCTGAAAAGTTTCTCTCCTAGAAAAATTATTATATATAAATTTCCTATTTCAGTAAAAAAAGAAAATTGTTTCAGTATCTAATACATTTATATGAAATG
Organism: Tetragonisca angustula; assembly: GCA_036937485.2. Taxonomy (NCBI): domain Eukaryota; kingdom Metazoa; phylum Arthropoda; class Insecta; order Hymenoptera; family Apidae; genus Tetragonisca; species Tetragonisca angustula. Next base: position 1,212,720 of record JAWNGG020000007.1, on the reverse strand, counting down.
CATTTGTTCTTTGTTTCAATCAAATAAGTGAAAATTATTAAATATCGACATAAAGTATACATATTGATTCAAGCATAAATTACAATATTACAATACTACTATACTGACTATTATAAGTACTGTTTAAAATTAATAGTGTGTGTAAAATCTGGTCATTTCGTTTCATCATTGAGTGAAGCTTATAGTTCTTACTTTTATCTTACTTTTATCAGTAATACATGCAATGTTGGCTAAAAAATTTTATTACTGCATGATCGACGTACATTTCTTATTTCATAAATATACATTCTTTGATTGACATATTCTTTATGCAGGTGTTATCTATATCATAGTATAATACGATATTCCTGCTGTCTTATCTTCTTGTATAACAAATGTAAATTCTGTTCTTGATTAATTTCATTCATATTACTTCAATCTATCACATGCTTAATAATAAACGAAGTGTTACTGTAAGAAAACATTTAACTATCATGCTTTATGAGTTTTATGAAATTCATTATCAACATTAGAAATTATTCATTGGATATAGCTGAGAATTATTGACAACTATGCGACATAAACTATCCTGTAGTAGAAAAATTTAAGTAGTACTATTAAAGTGTTTAAATATAGAATATTTTCTTTGTAAATTCTATTTAAAATTGTACAAATAAATACTTCCGTATTATAATGACATGACATCTCTGCTGTCACGCAGTATATTGTAACGATGTCGCAATTACATAACAATCATTGTTGATTAGGTGTCAGTATCGCATCCTCACCTGAGTCAAGCGTTGCTGTCAAGTAGCTCTCAAACGCAGCCACAATCACAAATCCAGCAAGTACAGCAACAGTGTCAAACTGTCCAGATAGTTGCAAAGGAAGATAATCGAAGTGGTACTACATCCAGTTCCATAATTAAAAGCCTTCTGGCTACTAAGGTAACGGTCAGCAGCGACTGCATGCCCAGTACTGCTGCGACTTGTGTGTCTACCCCTACTGCCTGTGTAACAAACACTACTGCTAGCATCGCATCCAGCATCAGTGCCAACCAGCTAATAACCAGCAACCAGGTATCATTGTTGTACATTAACAATGAAAACAGTAGTATTTTTTTTATACTTATAGGACATTGAGTTTGACATATAGGATGTCTCTGAAGAAGATGATCGCCTCGTGGCAATAGAGAATATAAAGGATGTTCAGAAATATCTTATTAATATAATATTCGGAACGCGTATCCAATCAAATAAACTTTTTACGTCACGAAAATTAAAGCTATTGTAGAAATTTACAATTACACGTTATCTATTAAATGCATTTAATAATTTGTTGCATAATATTTATTTGATCAAACGTAGACTTTTAATATTACAAGATATTTTTTTATTTTCTTTTATTTCCATAATTTCTTTTAATTGCCATCTTTTTTGGAGTCACCTTGTATGAATCTGACGATGATTTTGTATTTATATATATAAAGTAATTTTTTAAACATTTTAAAAGAATTTTAATATAAGTGCAACCATTGATTGTAGGATGGTTATAGATTTTTTACTCAATGCGAGAAATTCGAAATATATAAAGCATGATACGAAATTGAATCACTATATTAAATAGAATGCAATGTCAGACGTGTGTACGATAATTAAATTTGAACACAAAATGATGTTTATTTATTTATATTATAAAAAACCATTTTACAGGATAAGATCGCACTTGGAAACGTACTTAGTGAATGTATGTTCTAACATATTTGATTTCGAAGAGTTTCCTAATGTTTGCGTTTTGAGTTATCAAAGTAGTTATCAATATTATGTTTTTGTTATGTCATTTCTTCTATTTCAGAGATGAATTTTTTATTTGTGTTTATTGTTGAGTTAAAATTTTTAAATATTTTCTTGAGTTCAGAGTGAAAATAATAATGTATTGTATACTACTAACGAAAGCATGGTTTTCAAAATTGAAATTATTTTTTTCTTTATAGTAAAGTACAATAAATAATTTTTGAAAAGTAATAAATACTTCCATAAATTTTATTATTTATATAGGTTGCGCAACGGCAACAACAACAAAGGTTACTCCAACAACAGTTAACTAACGTGTCCCAAACAACAACTAGCGTAACTACAATACTCCCAAAGACTCCTGTTAATTCGAAGCAAAAGCCAGCTATCACATCCATTCCTGCCAAAAAAATACAAAGGCTTAATGGAGCCAAATTTATTATGACTAATAATTGTGACAAGGTACAGTATGAATTTTATGACAAATCATGCAGTTATCTTACAAAATTTTGTAATTTTTAAATTTTAGCATATTATAAAATTATATGATTTTATATTACAGACTGAAGTAAACGATAATGAAAATGTCAACCAAATCGCAACATCGACAACTTCTTCCACAGTGATTTTGAACTCAACTGAAAATCATATATCGTCAACTATCAAAGTGTGTCGGCCTCCAACTACAACCGTAACTACAGCAAACAAAGCTATTCAACGTTCAACTTGTACATCAATTGCCGAAGATTCGGACTCGACTAACAATTCCTTGGCGTCGAGTAGTGGTATCGGTGGTAGTAGGGATTGTTCTGGTGTCGGTATAGAAGAGGATAATTCTTTGACTAGTTTCGAGGGAATTCTTTTGAACGGAGCACCAAGCAATATAGATATCGATGCACAGGAGGATGGATCTTCGAAAGATTCATCTAGTGTGACATCTAAAGAGAAACCTCTTCAAAGTATGATGCTTGCAGATTTGTTAGAGAGGAAAGTTGACAAAGAGCCGATTTTAAACGGTGTTTTAGGGAAAAATTCAATTAACGAGAAAGGAATGGACTTAGTAGAAAATCACATTAAGAAAGTACTAAAAGAATCTCCTACTGACATTAAAATGAAAGCTGAAGAAGATACGGAAGTGTCTGAGGATACTTTAATTGAAGCACCTAGAGGCATAAAACGATCTGCCAGTGAATTAGACGAAATAGATGTGAAGAAAGTAAAATATTCCAATGGTACGATGTCACCAGATCTTGCTGTTGACTCGACTACTGCTGAATCCACTGTCTCGAGTATAAAATCTGAAGAACAAGACGATGACAAGGATAGCGAAAAAGTAACCGTATCCTCTACAGCCGCAAATCTTTATGCTGCTCTGGCTGCAGACTGTATAGAAGATGAAACTGATCTTGATGAGAACGTCAACGTAAATGTTAAGGAAGATTCTATCACAATAAAAGAACCTATTACAATAAAAGAGGAACCTGTTACAATGAAAGAAGAGCCTATTACCATAAAAGCGGATCCTCACATATTTGTCAATCAAATTAATCAACAGCCACCTCAACAGCAGCAGCCGTCGCAACAACTACAGCAACCGCCGCAACAACTACAGCAACCACTATCACAACCACAACATCCGCAGCCACAAATACAGCAACAACAGCAGCCACAACTACAACCGCAACAACTTATTGTCACAGCGCCTAGGCAAATAGTAGTACAACAAACAATTCAACCAAATAATCAAGTTATTATACCGGCTGGTCCAGTGAAAGGCAGGCAGGCGCAACCTCAACCACAAGTTTTATTACAACAAGGTGCGGGAGGTCAATTACAGTACGTTGTTTCTGGTGGTGTGCCCGGTCAAAATTACGTTCTGGCTCAACCGCAGACGACATTAGTTCAGGGTCAAGCGCAGACTGTGTTAGTGGCTCAAACAACACAGCAGCAAGGAACAGGTGCAAAAACCATAATTATTTTGCAATCTCAAGCTGCTGCCCAACCAACCCAACAAAAAATGGTGGCCGTCACACCTCAGGGACAGCAGGTTGTCGTTACACAAGTCTCGCGTCCTATCTTGCAGAGTCCAGCACTCGGCAACATACCTCCGCCTTTGGTTCCAACGTCAGGCACAATTCCACAAACTTCTATCATAGTGAACAGTTCCGTAGCACAAACAAATCCGAACACAGTGACTGTCACGATTCCCGCGATGGCTCAACAGACACCAGTATCAACCAGTGTGCCATCAAGAGTGGTAACGCCAACACCGGCCTCGACTCCGCCGCCTACCAGACCTACCACGCCTCATCAAGCAGCTGCAACACACGGATTGGCAAAACAACCTGCTAAAGTAATGAAGACTGTCAGTTCCTCGACCTCCACAGAGCCAGAATCTAAGCCGTCTACGAGTCAGAATCAATCAGAGAAAACAATCACCATTAAAATCGATCCCAATGCTTACTTGTGCGAGTGGCGAGGTTGTCTGAGGTAATTGATTAGTCCTCAACATGAAGTGATCCAAGAACTTAAAATATAACATATTTTATATTTCAAAAAATAAAACAAAAGTACTCAAAGAGTGCTCTTATCTTCACAAGTTAAATTCAAATTAGCCGCGTCGTTTAGTATTATCCAATACAAACGTTTTTTGTGTTTACAGGCAATTTAAAACACCACACGAAGTTTATCTTCATGTGTGTGAGGCACATTGTCCAACTGGTGGAGAGGAAATATTGTGTCTTTGGGCGAGTTGCGATGCCTTAAAAAGACGTAGATTTTCGTTAATGACACACTTATATGACAGGCATTGTAATGCGGATGTAAGTGTTATTATTCATTTTTTTTTTTTTTTTTAATTTTGAAACGATCTCACTAAAGTTGCATGTTTAATAATTTTATAGACAATGTCGATGAGGAGGAAACAGTTAACGGTCACAGGCAAAACCGAAGTTTCCACGTCGACGCCACCAACTCCTCATCATCCTGGATATGCACCGAATGCAGCATTCCATGCTATTAAACGGCACGCTTTGGAATTCGTAAATCCAAAGGAATTAATGGTTAGTAAGATCATATGAAATCAAGTTTCGTTTATGAATTACGATAATACGAATAAATATAAGCTAGTGGTAATTTCGATAAAAAGAAAGAAGCATAAAACACTTCTTAATCATGGGATAACAGATGCACTAAAGTTATTATGCGAGATAGCACAATATATTAATATTAAAAATAACGCGTTTAGAAATATAAACTAAATTTATCAATATTTCGGAGAATCCTTCATAGTCCCCCGGTTCAGAGAGTCTATTGAGTTTTGTTAATATAATGAAATTTCTTATTCTCTTGGCAAAGCAGCAAAGGCCAACCAAGCCCGCTGCAGCCACCTCAAGCTCTTCTTCTCCCAGACCTGGGCAAAATCCTCCACCAGAACAGGTAAAAACGTGTTCAGAAATTGAAAAAAACAAAAAAAAAAAAAAAACAAAAGGATTCACGATTCACAGCCACAGCCCTCGTGAGCTGTTCCTGCCGCCTATTTTTTTTCGCTACATTTTTTTTCGTAATATACATGGTGTTTTTTCTTTTTCCTTTTTTTTTTTAAATTTATGGTTTTACATTTTTCGTTGTATACATACGTATGTTTTGTTAGCATGGATTTCATTTTAGTTTCATTTCGTAGCTAGCGTCGCTGTATAATTTATGTGTTCACGCAGTTGAAGTGTATTCATGATGATGAAGTGTGCTGGTATAATATTTTAAGCAACATAACATAAAATATTTGTCACGCTTTTCATACAAAAAAACTACCTTTGCATTAATTACAGTTTAAAAATTTAACAATTGTATTTATATCAAAATATGAAAATTTGTTTCTATACAAATTTTCAGTAAGAGATTTTTCTGAGGATATTGGATTATCAATTAACAATTGTGTTTACAAAGATGTGTTTGAATTTTTTGTGCTTTTATCAAATATATAAATATCTTTGGTATCAGAGAAAATTTCAATGGTCGGGTTATTGTATATATGTATTTGCATTAATTTTAAATAAAATCAGCTTGTCTATATTATGTAATCATTCCTTGAAGCAATTTTCAAAATTCTTTCAAAGCATGTTCCAATTAATTTTTTGTTTTTGCACTAAATCATTCATAATCTCAGTGTATCTTATATCCACTTTAAAGGACGATTTAATATTTGCTGTATTGTAGTAACGTCAATACTTTCTGTACAGTACATAGTTGAAATTGTACAATCTATTCACATGTGACATCATCTTGTAAATTAGTGTTTTCATTTTGTTTTCATAATTGTAATTGTACTAATGTTTGAAGCTGTTGCAACTAATTAATTCAAACATCATTAAATAATAGCTGTATTCTTGACATTATTATTTATCTTAATGTTATTTAAAAGTGGTTTATTCGATTTTTTATTTTAATACATAATGTAAAACGCGATAGGTTCTTAATTGTTTTGTTATTTTTTAACAGGATGACAACGAAGGTCCAGTGACCAAAAGTATTCGCTTAACAGCAGCGCTTATTCTCAGAAACCTAGTCATATATTCAACACATGGCAGAAGGTAAACTTTGTTTTTAACACTTTACCAATTAATACCAATAAATGAGAGATAATCATAAAAATTAAATATAATCTTCTTTCATAATTCTGAAACATAGCTTGTTAGAATGTAAACGTAATCTTGCATCTTCCGAAAAATATGACAAAGTGTATAAAAACTAATTATAGAAATTTCAATAACATCTCACGTCATATAAATATAGAAATTTTTAATTTTTCACTGTTTTCTTCAATTCGTTTTGTTATAAGACTTTTTTTATAATAGTAAACTATGAAAAAATAATTATACTGAAAGTATATATACATTTTTTCATTATTGTTAATGTTTGTTTTTCAGACATCTTAGAGCGTATGAACCACATTTGGCAGGTGTGGCATTAAGTAATGTCGAATCATCGAGAACAATCGCACAAGTTCTGTATGATATGAACGATCAAAGCAGCAGTAACCATAGGTGACCTCTTGAACCAGGCCTCTAAAAGAAACCTCTTTCATGTTGCGAGCAGCGATCAATTCGTTTATTTTGAATTTTAGTGTAAAGTGAAAGAACAAAAGTATGATAGAAAAAGATGCGGAAAGTCTGCAATTTATTGCAAAAGAAAGATGTGCTCGTGCGTTGTAAGGAAAAAAGAAAAAGAAACGGAAGATGTAACTGACGAAGAGAATAAACTAGAAGAGAAGAGGATACGGCAATGTTCCATAATTATTAAAGAGGCCTATAAACTTACTAGGCAAGTCGATTTGCCGATTTAGACTATAATAATGTACTGTAACTAGTTAACAGAAACGAAAGACAGTAGTTGAAGTGATTGCAGATCAGTGATAAAAGAAAAGAGCAAACAAAAAACGAGATAATATTTCAAATTTAATATTAATATTTATTTTCTCAACAAGAAGCGGAAGAAATGTTTTTAGTAATTGTGTACAAAAATAATGAAGGGCGAAGAAAATACTTTATGGACGTTATAGTTAATTACAATCAACATTATTATATTATATTATATTATATTATTATTAATTATTATTAATATTATTATTGTATGTTTTTCATAAGTCAACCACAAGAAAACCTAGAATGTAAAGAAAACCTTTTTATGGAATGTATTTGTTAGGAATTTATGATTTCGCTTATATAATTGCATATTGCAATTACATGGCTATATTATCGTCTCTCTTTTGTTTTATTATTTGAGTAATCTTATTCTGTCAAGGTATGACATTAGTAAGGCATCGCACATAGTTTGACGACGGCGTATTCCGGCCCCAAGTCCATCTTATAATAAAAACTCTAAGAACTTCTTCTGCTTTAGATCGATTTTAGCTCGGGAACTTCTAGCCGTTTGTTCGACTTCTGTATCTAACTTTAAATCAAGAGATATTCTTAGTAAGGAATTTTTATACTTTTTTTGGGCAAACTTCGAGCGTGTCGTGTTGAATCATTTCCTCGATCATATTATTATTCTCATCTCACATATATTAACGTGGTCTGGTTTGTGTGAATCGTGGAATTCTGAGAAATGAGGAGTCACAGATCAATTATTGCTTCCGAGTTGTCCGTATATTATAGATACAGATGTAAGTATATTTATACTTGGAACTTAGAAAGGCCTAAATGTTCTTAAAGCCAGTGTTTTTCAAATTTTCAGCACTAAAGAAAGAGTGGCTGGGTACGAAGAAACTTTCCGAGGCAGTTTGCCAGTATTTAAAGAATTTCATTTTGTTTCTTTTTAAATAATTTATAATAATGACGAATGGATTGAATAGATAGAACGATTGTAACATTTTTATTTTAATTCGAACGCATTATAAATTGATTATTTAGGAGTCGGACAAGACAAACATTTTGTTATAAATATTTATATTTTGTTTTTTTTTTTTTTAATAAAAATTTAAATATAACAAACAAAAGTGGCAAGAATTTCAATGCTTACATTTGAAACTCTCTTAATACGATGCTGCTATGAATCTTTGAACAATGACTTTAGGAATAAGTGATTCTCGCGGCGCGTGATAACAAAGCTTTTTTTCTTCTCATCTCAAGAATCGTAATGAAATATTATCGACTTCTTTGTATCATAGACTGTATTTAAAAAAAAAGAAAAAAGAAAAAAAAAAGAGGTAATGAAAGAAAGTGTATCGTGAAATGGTAATTTCAGTTGTTTCATAAGACCGAAAGAGTGAGAAACGACTAAATTTTTCTACTTGACAAAGTTAATTATTCGTTAAAATGTGTTTTAATTCAAAGGAAAAAAAGAAGAAGTCATTGTTTTGTTTCTCAAACCTTAAAAAGAGGAAAGTAAACGAATATATATATATATATTTTTTACGTTTATCAGACGTGACAATGAAAAATCGTGAGAGAATGTGTTTGCATTTACAAGTCGTCGAGTTACCCAGCTATCCAGGCGGGATCCGCGAATTTAAAAATCATAGGACGGTCGTATTATTCGAATAAAGTCCAAGAATTAAAGTATATATGTATAATTATAAATATTTGTACATAATACCTGTATTTCATTCATGATGTTGCGAGCTCTGTGTAAATTTTTCTTAAAGGTGTGAGATTAAATGTTTGGCGAAGCGAAGTGAAAAAATAATTCTTGTATTATAATAGGATTATGACAAGACGTAGGAGTTGCAAGGTACATAAAAAGATTTTTGTAATTATTGAATCGATATACAGCGGACGCTGAGAAGAAAGAACTGGCTGGCACCGATTGTAACGAAGGAAAAAATTGATAATTTAAACATCGCGAATTGTAAAACATAAATACATTGTGCGAGCCTCTGTTATGTATTTTATATATAGATTATACATATTATATATATATATATAAAATACATATGACTAAAATATATATATATATAAATATATACATAAATCAAATTGAATAGCTGACCGTTTAGAAGAGAAATCTTATGAGAGGCTTTTTATTTTTATTATTTGTAATTACCTAGTTTACATGTTCACCGTTTCGTACGATCATCGAGATCATAACAATATGTGTAAAGGAATAAAAGAATGATATAATAAATTACTAAATACAAAAGGAAAACTATTAAAATTAAACGTACGAATTATTTGAATGTTTATTCTCTGATTGCATTATATTTTTTATAGAGAGGAGCAAGTCTCAGCGTACCTGATTAAAAAATTTTAGTGACGAATGATATGTTTGGTTGAACTTGCAAAAAATTTTGCTCTCGCTTTGCTTACATTACCATCTGCACATATATATATATATATATGTTCTGAAGAATGAGTTAAATACAGTAATTACTTTGTACACTAGTTATATTTTTTATTTTGGCATTTTGCGATCCAAAAATTTGCGTTTTTTCTAAGTTTCGGTATATCCATAAAATTTATTTATTTAGTTTCACTTACACAATTGAACTCGACAACAAATATATAAAGAATGGTTTGTGTTTTTTAATATGCTTTAAATATAATATTAAACAATCTCAACAACTTTAAGTATTAAAAAAAAAAAAGAGAGAGAAAATCATAAAATTTGATGTTGGTAACGAATAATGTCATATGTTTTATTACAATGTATGACTTTATTAATTCCGCAAGTAAATTATATAAACAAATGTAATAAGTTCACTTTATAATATATTACTCGTACAATATACGTACAATATAATAACAATTTCTCTTCAATTATAATGCTAATACAATCGATTTTATAATAATCTTAAAAATTGTAGTCAGGAATATTATCTTCATAATCGATCTCACCCTACAAGAGATGATTGCTTAGATTATAAATTAGACTCTTATTCTAGGTGTTCGATGATTTAGTTTTATTCCAAGAAATGACTACATTGTATTAGTAATTTTTATCAATTATTAACTCAATATGCAGCTTTCTTCATTTCTTGATATTTTTTCTTTATTAAAATTTTTCGCGTTATTTGGATTGCTAATCGAGGCATGAGAAACTGAGGTGGCAATTGTGAGTTTTAAATTGGACGATTGCGTGCATACGGTACTTACTAAATTTGATACTCTGCATAATTGCTGAGTATCAAATTTATATGCTGGGCAATTTTTATAATCACAACTATTTTCATTAGAACGAAGATCTTCACTTTTATATGCTTCAGACATTAATTTGAATATTATAGGCATCTGTTGCTTTTTACGTCTGAACAATTTACATTTAACTAATCTCTGACCGCACTGAGCACATGGGCCAATCAAACTCCTTGATCTGAAATTCAAGAACTCTGACTTTTTATATTTAGACTTTAAACATTTATTGCTCACAGTTTTCGTTAGAAACGGTATTATAATAGCTTTTTCGTTACAACATGAAGATACCTGTTCTTTATTTGTATTTATTAAATTAATTGTCTTACTTTCGTGTTCTATCGGATAACTCTTTAATTCAGTCGTTTGTGTAATACTTTCTTCATTACAACATGAGGATATTCTTTTCTTATTTATATTTGCTGAATTAGCTGTTTCATTTTCTTGTTTTATCAGACAATTCCTGAATTCAGTAGACGTAATTTTTTCAATTTGAGTTGTTTGTAAATCTCCTTCAAATGTACAAGTTGTTTGAGTACAAACTGATATGTAATGATGAGTTTCATCGTTTCCCGTTGAATTAATTTTCTTAGGCGTGGACATAGCAATTGGTTTAAAATTCGATAAATCAAAAATATGAAACGATACAGACCTTGCACATTGAACTTGGGCACTTTTTATGCATTTTGGAGAAATATTGTTAGAACACATTGACTTAGCATCATTTCTTCCACAACTTCCATCTTTTTTATTATGATCTTTCGTACACGTACTTTCTTTGTCAATTTGTGAAAGAATTATATCTTGTCCTTTAATATGTTGTGAATTAAAGTTATTTTCTAGGTTTATTAGCGAATTTTGACAATATTTCACATTATCTTGTAAATATGATTTTTGTATATAAATATTTTTCTTTTCGGGGTTTTGTGTAATCATATCCCTATGTTGTTTAATATTAGATTTTTCGCTTCTCTTTTTCTTAGCTTTTATACTTTTATTTATGAAGATTAATTGCTCTTCTAATGTTTCTGCATGTTTTTTAATTTCTTGCAACATTTTCCTACACTTTGGTCCTATTATTTCTACTGAATTAAAAGAATCACGATTCATTTTTGATAAAATAACTTTGTTTCCTCCGTTCATGTCGATGCAATTCATATTTTTATCCTTTGTTTCTTTGAACTGACAATTTTGATCGTTAGAATTTTTTATGGCTTTATCCTTAAATCTTTTAACATCTTTCAGCATATTCTGTAATATATCTAAAGAACTGTTAATCGTATTTATGCATTTATCTTCACATTCGTTGTGTTCTTTTATACTCGAAGATTTGTTGTCATATTCGTCTCGTTTTTGATTTAATATGGAACGGTTAATTTTATCGCAATTTGCATTACTACAGATATCCATACTTTCTGGAATTAACGAATTTTTTAATTTCTTCGTTACTAAAATATTTTTATTAAATTTACTTCTTTCACACTTGGTTACTTTAGTTATTTCGTCTATACTTTTGTTAATACAGATGGTGTTTTTAAACTCGCTGTGTTTCATTACATTTCTGGTAATATCAGGAGTTGTAAGAGAACTCATATAAAGAAATTCTTTGCGTGGTCTATAAGTTACAGATTTAAATATACTTTCCGATTTCATAAATTCAGTGTTAGATAACATATCTGGAGATTTTAATTGTAAGTTCGTAGGATTTCTTGAAGTTGATTTTAAATCCACAGGATAACTCAAATACTTAGAAGAATTTTCTTTCACCTTAGAAATTTGCGCCAAATTTAATGCTAAATCGGCTTTTATCATTTTAGAAACTTCATTGCTATCATTTATTTGTTTTATAATATCATCCAATCTTGTTGCTGGAAAATTCTTAGGCAATGTTTTACATGAGTTTGCAGGACATTGAGCAATTTTATTCGCGTTAAAATTTGCTTTAATATTATCATCAGTAATTAAATTTGTTACTGCAGCTTTATTCAACAGTGAAGTTTCCTCTAGATCTGTTCCATTAATCTTGGAAAATAAGTTCGTTTTGGCCGAATTTGATTGAAACTCGTTATTGCTTGGTATTTTATACAATTGAATAGAATGATGAAGAAAAGACGGATCATTATTGTATCTAAGTTGTGAAATATTGTTAAAAATTGAATCATTGTTATCTTGATTGTATTTTCTTTCACAGTGCATTCCTATTGATTGCGACACGTCGAAACGATTCTTTAAACTACTAACGGTTTTATGATCATATTTTCCATCAAACGAAGAGAACTGTAGCATGTTCGATGCCGTAAGATCAGTTCTCACTGAATCTC